>JARHVA010004358.1:1242500-1520000 GCA_037957365.1 Torreya grandis | reverse complement strand
TAGAAGTTAAAATATTAATCTAACATCACTATAAAAAAAGGTATTTTGCAATAAAAAATATAATGCAATTTTGATGGACTGTAATATGTTCATATATATATATATATATATATATATAAAATTCAAAATGTCAAAGTATAAGAGTTTCCAACTCTTTAAAATACACCATGATAAATATCCTTGAACAACACATTCAAACTACTACATAAAATAGTGGGCCAAGTTGTCTAACAACTAGTACACGATAAACATCAACTATGTCATTTTTTACAAATATTTTAGTGGCCACCATGTGAAGGTTCCTTCTTTCTCTTTTGGATAGATAGATCCATCTATGTTGTCTTCATAAGAAAGGGGTATATTACTTGTGACCTTTAAAATATTTACATTTACATCTCCTATTCCTTTCAATTTGACTCCATGTAAAATAGATAGTGGGTGAATCCACTTAATTCCCAGAACAACACCATCAAATGGATTCAACACCCCAACTTTGTCCCCTTCTTGGGGTTTATCAATACATTTGTGAAAAAATTTAAATAATACACATTATACTAAGATATAAAAAACATTTCATAACACACAAATAAACATTCAATAAGTATTTATAAGAAACTAAAAATGATGATAAGAAACCTAAAACCATGCACCTGACACATTAAACAAAAATTAACTTCCTTTTATTTGATACAGAATGGATGTTAGATACAGAAGGTGTTAATATGTTATCAAAAAAACTAACCCATTATGAGGTACAAAAATATGGAGGGCAAGACTATAATAGTGCTATAATGTACAACTACTCTAGAAAGAGACATAGATTGGTAATAAAGTCCCCCCAACTTAAGACCATGACATCCCTAAATACAATGCACTAACACATTGTCAAAATCTATGTATGCACTCTATTACAACTATGATCTAAGCTTCCATATGTAATTTATATGCTCTCCCTTATTTCCATAATCTATACATACTAGCTAATTACACTTCACTACTATTCTAACCAACTTATATCACATAGGTAATGATTACCCTTATTTACATAATAAAATAACCACTACTTACTTGAATAGTAATTGAATAGTACTTACTTCCATGTGGTTTCATATCACTCACATCGAGTTCAACACCACTAATACTATGAATATCATGAACATGCTCATTGAGTTTAGCATAATCACTATCAACATTGACATGAAGTTGTATAGCTTTGCAAAGAGATCTATTGATATGGCCTTTTTCTTTTCATTCTGATTTCATATAATTGCTCTGCATGTGGTTTAATCATCATAAAAAATTTAATATAAGTCAATTAAATAATGTAAAAGCTATTAATTTTTGTCTAAAATAATGCTTTAAGCATGAAGAATGATAAAACATTGGGATATATTAACTTACAACTTAAATAATGCAAAATCTATAAATTTTTATCCAAAAGAAGAATGAAAAAACATTGGGATAAATTAACTTACAACTTGAAGAATACAAAATCTATAACTTTTTTTCCAAAAGAACATTTTATGTATGAATAATGATAAAACATTGGGATAAATAACTAACAACTATTTTATCACCTCAACTTTAGCACAATTATGATTGTGTTGCACATTCTTGTCCAATTCATCATGATCACTATCAATTTCTATAGCTCTATTGACATCAAGGAATTTTAATTTAGGTGCTTCTATGATAAATTAATTTGCATGTGGTTTAACTATCATGAAAAACATATACAAAGTATTTAATAGTCAAGTAAATAATGAAAGCAATAAATTTGTCCAAAAGAACATTTTATGGATCACTCCAATAATAAAGAACCAGGTTAGATTCTCCTATACTTAGATTTCAATCTAAATATTAAGAGGGATTTATATATAAAATTTCCAAACAAGAAGAAATGAGGTCAACAGAGCCTCTTACCCCATCTAAATCCATGGAATTATGCTCATTCCATGTAGAAATTATAGGCTTAAAGAGGTAAGCAACTTTGAAACTTTCTCAGTGAGACCGTATATGCAACTCATTACATGTTGGTACCATTCATTTGATTTGGCATGATCTGGAGAGGATATAACTAGGGTTATAATAGATTAATTTAAAATATCTATTGACAAACTATATTTCCACTTCATTCTACTCTTAGATTTACTAGGATCTAGTGTTGCCATATAATTGATAATATATTCTATGCCTGCTTTTATTTTACTATTTTCAACCTAAAATACAATGTGAATTTAAACATATAGTAAATTAAATAAAAATTGAAGTAAAAATCACAACTTAAATTAAACTAAAAATCCATACACTTACTCAAAATTTGTCCATTTTGGCCTACAACCCACCTCAACCAAATGTATATCTAGCCCTCACATTATCTCTTGCTCATGTGCCTCTATTAATCTTTGTCAAATATTTTTTGGAATGCATAATTTATTTTAATACCTCTCACTATTTGGGAGATAGAGTGGATTCTAACCTCTCTTTTCCCTCCATGATTATTTTTCTACAATTCTATCTAAAATTATCCATTAAAAGTCTAATCTTTTGCTTGTAATATTTTCTAGAGATTTGTCCATCAGTAGTCTCAAAAGCATTTTCCATTTTTTTAATAATATTTTCAACACTTTGTGGATCTTAATTCACAAAATTTGATTTACAAATGTCCAAATGCACCCTACATCTTACACCCAACTCGAAGGCCCACCTTGTAGCATTTGGCCCAATGGGCTCACCATCTCTCGATACCTTAACCAAGAATAGTTTCTTGCCTTCTAATTTTATTTATTTTACATTCCTATCTCTATATATATACACATATTGAATTAAAATTTGTCTTTTGACAAAATTAGATACATCTTATATAAAACCACTACCAATATTTTTAGCTGATCCACTAGTTCCATCAAAATGTGTAAATGCAACAAGTGCACTCTAAGGCACACTAGATGTAAGTGGTCTCTCTTCATGAGTTTCATTAACTATAACTTCATGCTCCTTGGCGATACCAAGTGTGGCATGAGTAGGTAGATTAGTACTAGTTTCCATTATTTCACTTTAAACACATCCTTTAATCTTTAATAAACCATTTGTAGACTTATTATTCCTTTACTCTCATGTTTTTTAATATTCTCTATTAGACTTTGTGCTAAGAGATCATCATGACATTGCACATCAATGTGTGCTATATCAGGTTGCACATCACCATGTGATATATCAGGTTATACATCACCATGTGTTATATTAGGTTGCACATCATCCCAGCTATTCTTTTCACCAACTACATTTGTTAAATCACAAATGTGTTCGCTTCTACAAGTTGATGGTACTATATATTTTCTTTCATTTTTTTTAATCTAAATTTTATTTGCACTATTTTTATTTCCTATAAAACATTAAAAATATATCATATTATGTCTTATATACACTAATCTCTTTCCTATAAAATTTTATTAAACACTATTGAACAAATAATATACTACTTAGTGGATTTACAACTTGCCTATTTGTCAAACCAAGTTGCGATAAATATTCATTATTCTTGGCCACATTTTCTATATGAAAGCACTAATAATATATAACTAAAATTTAATAATTATGATCACTATCATCTAATTTTCACCTTAAAGTAATTTTCCTCATTTTTTGAAGTCCAAATAAACAATAATGTATAATTCAAGAACTTGAATTAGTAGGAAAAGTAGTAGAATATGAGTTCAAATCTAGGATTTTGGACATCAAATGGTATTTTGCTTTAAGAAAAAAATAATTAAAAGTAACCAATTATGAGGGATTAGAAACATCTTCATTCAACATTTGAGAAGTGGTTGGTGGGGAAATAGAACATAAAACCCTAGAATGATCAGAAGACATGACAACTTTAGTAACACTATTGGGATTTCTTAGTTTTTTGGTCTTTAGAAGGAGAGTTATGATTTTTTGTCTTTGTCATAAGATGTTGGTTATAAAAATTATAGATTATAAACCTTAATAGTATGTCAAGTTCTATGATCATGTTTATAAATGTTTTGGCCAACAAACAAAATCAACCAAGATGGTTGAAATTCCATACTCTTCAAGCTCTACTAAGCCTACGCATGTATACTTTGAACACCAATAAGTATAAACTCTTACAAAATTAAATGGTGATAATTAATTATATTATATCCTCACATAAATTTAGAGGGTTTATTTAATTACTATCTCTTTAACTTATTTATCTGCTCATAATCTATTTTGTACTTGCATGAGAGTTTGAAATAGATAAAAACTAACTCCTATTCCTACTCCTACAGAAATTCAAAATATATAAATGTTTTTTTTTAGTATTATTTTTATTATAAATATGATTAGTGCCTTTAATTATTGGGAAACAAAGTCAAGAATGCAAAATGAATGTGTCCTTCTAGCTAATATTTGAATTATTTGGCACTTGGGATATTTAGACCTTGTATAATGTGCAAGAATGTAGTTATCAGACTCTTCTTATTGATCCCAATTATTCTCCCTAGGTTATTATGATTTACTTAAAATAATTTAATCCTTATTTAAATGAACCATTAAATTAACCACACAAAGACAACAAGTATGTTTTTATAAACCATATATACCCTTGATATATTGATTTAAATAACAAGGAAATATCAAAGTGGAGATAGCAAGATAACATTCATTAATTCACTTCAACAAACAATTGAAACTAGAATTCAGCCACCAATTATAACTTCATTCTATTGATCTTTAAAAATATTTTACAATACATGTCAAAATTTTGTCTTGACTGACTCCCCTAATGATGATTATCATTCAATCTTGGTTTCCACTTTATACGTGAGTAAGGGAAGTCACAAGCTTCAGACCATTACATGTCAAAAAGTGTATTTTTAGTTACCCACTTTTAACATAAATAAAAAAGTCTTAATTATTGTTGATTACATAAGATTACATAAAAGTAATGAAAGATGAGAAATGATCAGATGTTGAAGTCTAGAGAACTCACAAGATATAAAAGTATGTTAGTCATTGTAAGGTACCCATGATCATTTAGATCTGGTAAGGTCCTCTATCTATGATAGTATCTCCAAGGCTTGGAACTTCACTGTAAGGCCTATTCTTCTAGGGGAGCTAGATATGTCTACTCTGATTGGTACACTATGTAATTATGATGCCATTTGTACTTATAGATTTTTGGTGTGTTGTCCAATTGACTCTTCCATTTGGTGTATAATAACCCTTTAGCATCCCTGATGAATTTTGAGTATCCATAATGTAGTGCAATTATTCCATCTAAGGTTAAATTGAGGCTATGAATATTTATCTCAACATCCTTTTTTAATTGAGTGAGGTTATTGGGAATAATTTGGCTAGATTCCTCTATCTAATCCTTGGAGCCTTTCAGTTGATCATCATCCCTTAGTACCTTAGGCACAAACCACTACTTTAGTGTGTGAAATTAATCCATTCTTTCCTTGATCTTTTGGTCTTCTTCAGATATGTATTGAAATTCATCTATGACCATTCAGACCATTTTTTCAGTAGGATTTAAACATGTGGGGGCCTCAACACTCCTTTGTAAAATTTTGTACAAAGTTATTAAGGTGTGATGTATAGGTTGTCATTTATTGAATAAGGGGTCCAATATAGGTACATGGGCCTTCATCTAATCAATTATTTGTGATAAGGAGACATAAAATTCATACATGTTTTCCAATTTATCCACAATTAGTTTAACCCTATGTTCCAAGATCTTTTCCAATACCCTGATGGTTTGTCTCTTTTCTCCTTTATTTATATCTTCATTAGTCTTTTTCAACTTCTCAGTTTCTTGTTTTAGCACATTTACATGTTCAATATTGATTGCACCTATATCAGTCTAGATGGTAGGGGCTAGTATATTGTTAATTCTATGCTTTGGGAAGGACCTACTCCCTTCAACTGCTCTTTCAATTTCACATTTTCTATGAATAACCTATTCACTTCATCATTCAAATCAGTCTATGCTTTCTCATATTCTACCAATCTAAGCTCTACACCTTTAACCATATCCCTAGTAAACATTAATGATGTGTCTTAAAGTGTCTTTATCATGATATTCCCTCTCATTTCTTGTACAACATTAAGCAATATTATTTTTTTTATTCTTTTTTGATTTCTCCAAAAGGCTAGGGTTTCAATTCTTAGATTTTAACCTGTGCTACTCATTCCCTCATCTAAATTGAATTCAAAAATAAATATTGTATCTTCGTGGAATCTTACTTGATCTAATAAGAATATATTTTTCATCTCCATCCTAGGAATGATCAATATGTTTCTCTCCAATACCAATTTTTTGGCCTCCTATGGGTTGATATTCATTTCATTAATCATGAGCTCCTCAAAAGTTTGAGCTACAATCTGATCATGCACCCATCTTATTAATCTAGAGTCTCTCCTCAAATTATCTCATTTTCACCTTGATCCAAAAATCATTAAACTCAAGGGTCTAGATAAATTCATCATCATCAATAAAACTAAGAGTAGTGACCACTCTTTCATCATCATGCATCTCTTGATCATTATGTGCATGCGCATCCACCCTTTATTCTAGTATGTGAGCTTCAGTTACAAGTTTAGGGAGTGGTTAATCCACTTCATCATCATATTTCAAATTCATTACCACATTTCCCACCTCCTTTGTATCCCCCACCTCTTCACTTACTTCATATACCACTAAGGGGGATATTTCTTGTGTCTTTTTCTTCTTAGGCTCTGGTTGCTCTAGAGGTGATTCTGATTGTACTGTAATAGTGTCTCAAAGGGGTTCTACAATCATAACACCACTTGGCATCTTGATTGACAACTTGGTGGGTTTTAGAGACTACCCCTCAGGTTACTTTTCTAGTTGAACATACAACCTTTTAAAGTTGTTAATTATCAAATTTATCCTCTTAAGAGTAGCCCCTTCTTCCACATAAAAACCTAGGAATTTAGTCTCTCTTCTTCTCTTCCTCAAATATTTTTATGATTTCCCATTTCCTTTTCCTCTGAAACACTTCATGAGGGGTAAGGTAATTTATTATTACATCTTATTCATAATCAAACTCATGTGTAATCCCAACTCTAGTGAGTAGTGTTTTCCTTACAAATTTTATATGTCCTTCAAGGTCAAAGACCCTTTGCCCTTGTGACTTCAAAGAATACCTTACCTTCAAATAAATTTTTAGATCTTCTAGAGTATCAGACCTAATGGATAATTCCCCACATATAGTTAATTCAAGTAGGAATGCCCCTTTTTATACCTTTTCATAACATCCTACTCCATCCATATCATTTTCCACATAGATTCCAAAAATTCAATTTGAAGGGAAATGAACTTAGGTATAATGTGTAGGGCTTGAGGACACCCATAAACTCTTATTACTATTTGGTCTGCTAGAAAGAACTAGTCACAAAAATTATGGGTATGTACCTATTTTGGATTCAATGCTAAGGGTCTTAATAATTCTACAATTTCAATGAGAAATCTTGGTGAAATGTGACCAAGAGTGGCCATGACACTTACTAAAAAATCATCATGAAATGTCACATAATAATTATTCCTACATCTACTATCCCATATGTAACACCAATACTATAGACGTAACCTATTTCTTTATTGGTCAGTTATCCCCAAGCACATCTTATTAGTCCATTTATCTTTGATTTGATACAATATTAAATGACACAATAAGGAATAATTTATGAAAGTGAGAGGGACCAAGTTTTCTCTCACTTGTAAGAATCCCTCATGTAGCCCTTTCTCAATTAGAGCAGCAAAGTCATACTCAACATTCACTTTAGGGTTTTGAATCCTCATTGCCATCATCATGAGATTGATTGACATCTTCTATTGAGTATCAATCCTAAACACTTGGCACAAATCAAAATAAGTTCCTTTAAAATAGGCTATGAAGTCTTCCACATCAAATGGATCATTATTGGAAGGGGAAATAAGTATCCTTTTATTTTTTTCACCCATTTTCATGTGGAAATGAAGTTAATCAATCCTATAGGTATTTCTCAATTTCATATAGTCTTCCTATATTTAATCTAGGTCAATCTTGTTGATGTCTTGCTTATTCAACATGAAACACTCTACAATTATTGCTTTAGTCAATACCACTAATGGTGAGCCATCTAACATTATTATAGTCCTAGTAGTTGAGTGGTAATGTTGTGTTAGTACTCTGATAAACTTAACATTTATGAATATGTTTGGGACTATTAGTTTTACCAAGTATAAGGCCGAAGGATTTGAAACTAGAATCTTATCATACCTCTTATAATAGAAGTACCAAAATAAATCCCACCCTAAGACAAGAATAATTGGGTCTTTACATCCATGACCTACATATCTAAACACCTTTTTGAATCGCTTGTTTGTTGAATTACGTAACACATCAAGTATGGACTACTGTAAATTTCTCTTTATCATTTTAGAGGTTGTGGCTTCTTCCTTATTATTCACAAGTTCACTTATTTTTGGTGGCATGATGAAGAATTTACTCCTACTTGATTTCTTTAAGTGCCTACTTATAGAATTAAGCAAATTTAGCTCTTATACACTTGTTACAAAGGGTTTATGTGAAGCTACCTAGTGAAATGATAGTTAAATAGTCTTCCTCCTTAAACTCCCTTACCTCTTTTATGCTAAGCTATGTGAATTATTGTAAAATTGGCATTGAATCCCTTTACTTCTAATCTTGATCACCTCACTATTAATGTCAATTTGTGCCAAATATTTTGAGTTTGAATACAAACCTTTGATCTTGGGAAATTAAATGTTTCACCATAATACCACTCTATCATATGAAGACCACTATGGTGTATCATTATGGTAAAGTTATCATTTTACTCTTCTCACTATACCACACACCTTCACTTTGCTTGCTATAGGATAGTGGTTTAGACAGTCTCATACCACCACCCTACACACACCCCTTTGGACTCCTGTGAGATGGAGGAATGACCTCAAATAATGTGGTTACAGTGACATGGCATCAATAGGTGGGTGAGGATATATTGCCTTTGTTGGGGCCCTTCCATTTTTACTATCTTAAATTATTACACCCTATCATCATCGCCCTTTTCATTATTATACACACACACACACACAAAGATATATATATATATATATATATATATATATATATATATATATATATATATACACATATATATATATACACACACACACACACACACACACACAGATATATATATATATATATGTATGTATGTATGTATGTATGTACACACACACATATATATGTATATATATATATATATGTATGTATGTATGTATGTATGTATGTATGTATGTACACACACACACATATATATGTATGTATATATATATATATATATATCTATATATGTATATATGTATATATGTGTGTGTGTGTGTGTGTATTTATATATATATATATATATATATATATATATATATATATATATATATATATATATATATATATATATATCTGTGTGTGTGTGTGTGTGTGTGTATATGTGTATATATATATATATATAATAATTTAAATATTAGTGTATATATTGACTATATATTTTTGAATAATATTGAGATGTATTAATTTTGAGATAGTTTGCTTAGATTTATTATATAATTTTGTTAATTATTTTAATCTAGTTGTATCATTATTATTGATCTTGAAATAAAAATTATTAAAAAAAATAGGTTCACAACTCTATCTTATGTATAAGATATTACAATTTTTCAATTGTCTTCTCCAAATAAGTAGTAAAATTGTTTTATGACAATCAAATATACATCAAATTTAAGGGAAGTCATTTTTATTGACATCTCACCCTATTACATTCCATTAACACTACTTATCCTCATTTTTATTGTAGGTTAAATCTATAAACATAATTAAAATAACATAAACTCTTATAAATTAACATTCTTCATCAATAAAGCTTTAACATCTAAATTTAAATATAACAAAAAATCTAGTAAAAAATATGATTGAACATATTATTATGTAAAAAAAATTATCATATTTATGTATTTATATGAACATAGCAAAATAAAAATTATATTAAGTGGGTTATATTCCAATGGTGAAGACGATGGTGTAAAAAATGTTGCCTAGCCATTCACCAAGGTACAAATCTCCTTCAGGATCATACTTCGAGTGAATTTGGTATAGCTAATCTATGTACTCAATAAAAAATAAAAATTAATGAACATATAATAATTTTACCATGTATATTATAATTAATTTATATATTAATATATAAAAATTATATTATAAACAAAACATGTGAATATATTGACACACTTTAAATAATATAAAATTTAAATTTAAATTTAAAATTAATAAATATAAAAAATAATAATTTTACATTTTAAAAAGATTAAAAATTATAAATCTTAATTAAATAAATCATATTATTTTTAAAAATATTTAAAATAATAAATTATGTAATAAATGTAAATCTCATAAATTTTTTTACTTTTGAAAAAAAATATTATATTTAAAATGATAAATTATATAACAGATGTCAAGCTATATAAATCATTGAATCTATAGCTTCTAAATTATCCACCATATTGAGCGATTGTTCACCACCATACAGTTGGGCAATTATAGTAGTTGAGTGATTGTTTACTGCCATATCATAGTGTCACTATCTACCCCTTACAGGGCTATGGTTTAATTTAGTTGTTAGCATGTTCTCACTGCCACCCCATGATATTCATATTTAGTTGTTACAGTATTATTATAAGCATTTTTACTTTGACCTATATGTCCCACCATCCCATGTATACCTCTGTTGACTACTACACTAGTGTGGTATTAGATTTTTTATGTATTTTAGGTGGGAATATAGGGGTATATTGTGAATGCAATAGTTTAGATATCAATTTATTGGAAAGATGAACTCTTTTCTAATTTCACAGTCTCTTAGTTTTAGTTTTTAGTGTTGATCAGACCCAAGAGATCATTCATTTGTTTGTAATGATGAGGCTTAGTTAGGTAGAGAGTTTTTTAGCAAATGAATCAGGGCTTTAGTCATTGGGTTCAAGGCTAGTTATGATAATGAAACTAGGTAAATTTTAGAGGTGATAACATAGGGGTTGTCATTTTTCAAAAAAAATCACAAGTATGGAACCCTTATGCCTTGAGGATTTTGGTCTTATAAATCATCATTGACCTCTTCTTTCAGTTCTGATGTTTTAAATTTCTTGCACTACAAGTTGATGAGAAGATTTAAATCAGGGGGTTAATTGACCAACATCTTTGCCATTGATGTCAAATGGGGAGAATTGAAGTAGTAAAACATAGCATGATCAAGAACAACATGATATTGCTAAAGTTAGGGAGAGTGTAATAGTAAGGGGGAGCATAACAAGGAATTCTACTTGTCTTTTCACATAAATTGTTTAATAGTATAAGTTAAATATTATGTTCACCTAATGTTAATATAGTTATATGTATTATTAAATCATAGATGCTCATTATTGTTTCCTTCACACAAGCATAATCAATGCATGTGGAGGATAGAATATGTATTACAAACTAACGCTATCTAAATATCAGATAAATGACTATAATTTATTTCCAAGATTTTAAATATTTTCTTACTTTCATAGGTATCTTGTTTCATTATTTGATACCTTTAGACCTTGCTTGCTTCTTTTCATATCTAGCATTTCTACAAAAGTTACACAATTTTAGCATTTCTACAGAAGTTACCAAAGTAAGAAAACTAAGAAGAATGATTGAACCTAACTTTAAATGCACTTTAAATCAGCAGTGAACATCTCAGGTTTTGTATATAATATACCAATAGAATAATGATAATTACATTTAGAAATGTATTAGTAAAACAATAGTGAATAAACACACTTATACTTAGATATCTATTACATTAAATAATAAATTACACCATACAGTAGCCAAAGTTTAGGTGAAAAGCTAACAAGTTAAGGTGATAGGCTAATTAAGGTGACAAAACATCATCATAATCATATGCATTACTAGCACGATCAAAATCTTGGTTACTCATGTCTGTATCTACTTGATTTTCTTCCTCATACTCATCTATGAAATGTAATACATTCTCTCTCCCAGTATATTTTTTGGTATTCAAAATCTCATATTCCAACACTCCATCATTGTCTTCATCCACTTCTTTGAATGTTTCTTGTAAATTAACATATTGCCCATTAGGCATTATATTGACAACTTTCATGAATTTTGATTTTGAAAAAGACTCTACTTAAATGTCATATAACCATCTTGGGCTTCTTAAATCATCAATTATATATGATTGGTTAATTTGAAGAGGGGAAACATACTACTCATCTGTCTTTAATAAAAATTGGCTTGTATTTGTGCTTACAAATCCATACTCATCAAATTATACTATGGATGGTCAGATCCACTTAAATTTTAATAATATAGGATTATTTTCACCAAAATACACTTGAATAATTTATTAGATGAATCCAACATAACATTTCTTCTCAGTTTCATGCAAAAATTCAACACTAACAACACAATCACAATTTGTCTTTCCTTTGTCTTTTTCTTCCACTCTTAAATGACTACCATAGGCCCACATTCCACTAAAATTCATAGCCCATAAATGTGGATATTATGAAATATTAATTTCCTCCATTGTTATATCTTGACCTTCTTTTGCATCATTAACTGCATTAGCAATCCATTCTTCAAATTTTGGAAAAGAATCACCTCTAATCAAATCATGACATCTACACTTTTGAGGTTGATGTTGCATCCAAGTTTGATTCTCTTCTTCATATTTTATACATATAATATTAACATAAAAATAGTAATATTTATAATATAAATGTTTATTTTTAATTAATTAAATAAAGTATTGTGCAATTTTTTTACCTATGCCACTTATCAAACAAAGATGTGTTTTGAAGAATATAGGCATGTATCACATTTATTTCTTAATGTGATAGCTTGAAGTGACATCCATTTCCTTCTAATAATTCACCTAAAACTCTCTTATATTCATCATCATCCTATACATGTCGATTGACATTTTTAAAATCCTTCATATATTCTATGTAAAATCTCATGTCCTCTTGCATTGAATTTCTCTCAGACATGATGCCTTCTTATTTTTCCCTAGTATGAATAAATTTTTTCAAAACCTTCATATATCATTCTATAGGACACATCCATTTCATTCTTATTGTGACACAATGATCTAGTTCATATTCTAGATGTATCAAAAGATTCATAGAAATGTTAAATATTGTTAGTGGAAATTCTTTTTCCAATAGACAAAGGACTTCAACAACCTCTTCCCTAAAATTATCAAAGTTAAAAGGATATAATACATGTAAACTCATTTTATTTAATATTAATCCCAACCTTATAATTTCCAATCTTTGCCCCTTTCCCAAACTTGATATTTCTACCACAATAGGTAAAATATTCTTGATTATGACATGATAGTCAAGGGTCTTGAGGCCTCTTAAGTTATAAATGTTAGTTTGGATTCTAATATTAATACTTACATATCCAATTATAAAGTGAGTCTAAGACATCAACAATAAGAATTATACACATTATTCCTTTGTCCAGACATAACGAGGACTAGGTTTTCTATATTTCTTATCATCGTATTTTTCAACCCAAATATTTTAACAAATATTTAGTTGTCTAAAGTATTCACATGATTAAATAGTATCAAAAGTACCAAAAATATTTTATATAATAACATAGGTTATATTTTTCTTAGTATGCATAAAGTCAATAGTATACCTAGTGGCTATATCCTTAAAGTATGAAAATGTATTTATATGCACAACCATTTTACACTACTTTCATTAAATGGATCATATATAGTACCAACAATCCCATCATTTTAAATTATAAATGACAATATTTTTTGTCCATTCTCAACAATGTAATCACCCGTTATTAGCAATGGTGAGTCACAATTCTCTTCTTGACCATTGAAATGTGTTTTTTTTGTCAATGATATGGATGATCTATTTTAAGGTAATCATGATCTCCATAATAAATACACTTACACAAACTTCTTGAATCCCTCACAAAATTTTTTAACTTGAAATAAGTACATCTATGGTATCTATGAATAGTGAGACTAGATAATGTGCCATTTATAAGAATGTCATGAATCGTAAATAATAAGGAAGCTCTTAAGGTGAATGTGATTGAATGACCATCCCTTAAAGATTGAATTTCTTCAATTATTTTTCAAAATTTCATTAGCTCATCATATAATGGCTCTAGATAAGCATCGATTGTATTTGAAGTCACACTTTTCTTTCCTAGTATAATCAATGATAGCATTAAGAGAAATGGTTTAGTTTCTAATCATGGAGGCAAGTTATAATTTATTAAAAAAACTAGCCAAGTTGACCATTTAGTACTTTGATCCAGGAATGGGTTTACCCCATCTAGAGCCAAACCTAACCTTATATTATGAATATCTAGAGAAAAAATTAGGCCATCTAGTATGAAATTTCATCCACATCTTAGAATCAAGCACATGTCATTATTTTCCATTGGTGCTCTTATTTAGGGCATGCCATTACATAATTTAAATAATGTCTTTAGACCTATACATTTATATTAATCATGGGATTATTAGAAAGTGGCAAAGAACCTTTCTAGGAACCATAGATGATTTCAACCCTTATTTATACCTCACTTTATGACATTTTAGACATTCACTCTCACTTTTAAGATTATTGAAAAATAATACATAACCATTCACACGTGTGAATTTTTTCATACCCTAAGCCTGGATTAGTGATTTAATTTTTACATTCACTTAATTTTGTTAGAAATGTGGAGTCAAGTGGTAACAATGAACTTAATAATGCCAACTCTCATTTGTCCAACCAAGCACCACTTACAAGTTAAGAATTTTAAGGATTGTTGTCAAATGAGTTAATTTGCAATTAGCATACATAAGATTTAAAGCATCCTCCATCAACTTAGCCCAATCAAAATTTACACCCTCATTCAACATTATATCAACTTCAAACCCTTAGTCTAACATTGGTGCCTCTTCATCTACGTTTGGTGTCACTTCATCTATGTTTTTTACCTCTTCATCTCTCACACTCTATAATTCTATCATATCTTAATAATAATTGTAATCCCAAGGGCTTATACCACTATGCCCATATATTATCATATTTAAATAAATCACACTTATTTTTTTCTCCTTTCCACCAAGAGATTCATTACTTGGACATGAATATTTGTCCATGTCCCTCTCATTGGCTACTCTCTCATCATATACATGGTATTGATCCATAGACAACCTTCAACATCGATCCATCTGTAATGTTCTACATTTTAATATTAATTTAGTTTCCTATTTCAAGAAAAAAATAGAAATCTAAAAAACTCAACTCACTTACGATGTAATAAATGTAAACTCATTCTCTTCAACACTCTTCAGCACTTACCCAAAATCTAGAGCACTTCACAGAATTAGGATATAGACCAGTCTGTAGCAATTCAAATTCAAGAAATATTGATAGGCATCACTCTATAGAATCATATGTTTTTCCTCTATATAAATCTTTATGGATGGTTTTGTGCATTTTTTACTTGTAAGATTCTCAACTATCAATGGCTAATTAGCAAGAAACATAGTAACTACTCAACCCTCATTTTGTTTTCCATGTGAAAGAGGTAGAGATTAAAATTATATGTTGTGAACTATCTATTATTGGCACCTCACAATTTATATTTCTAATATAAAAATACCCATTACAGTTTAAAAACAATAATGCTCAAATTATAATACACAAATATAAGGAAACTCTGGGGTGTTTTAATACTATTTGTTTACAATTATAAGAGGATGTTATAATTCTATAAATATTGTTGATCATGTCTACTTATGTTAAATTTACATGTCATCTAAAATGTTCATAAAATAAGATTGAGATGACTGGAAATAAACAAATGTTATTTTTATTCATGTTTTATTGAGGGCCTTCCTTGTCTAGATGATAATTAAAGAAATGATTTAGCAATGGAACATATAATTTATGCTTATTATATTGATGGACTAAAAGAATTTAAAGATATGGAAATCTTTTCAATGTTAATGAATACACAAACAATAATAAATAGGCTAATGAATTCTTTATTGTAACTTTGAGCATTACTTACTAGCATAAATTATTAACATGTTGAGATAAGATGACTTGTTCTAACAATGATATACTCCCATGTGTGGACATATAGTATAGATTAAAATAGCTTGGTGACAACATTGATTTGATGAAATAGCATAACTTTCAACTATGTCATATGAGACCATAATTTAGGATTCCATGAAATTAATAGATTAGGCTTGCACACAATGTTACCCAAGCATTGAGGTCTAGGCTAGGGACATAATCCCATGGTTTAATGTCAAATTGATCAAAGGAATTGAAATTTGGATGCATGTTACAATTTCAATTCCCATATGCTCCAAAATGCATAGAGGAAACTAAAGAAAAAATAGTCTGTTAAAATTAGAATTACCTGTATGGTTCTAGTACTCAATTGCCTATGTAAATACTATAAGTTAAACCAACTAGTAACAAACTAATTATGATGTACATATACTACCCATGCCATGAATACTTGATGAAAAGGAACCTCATGGATTAGGTTGGTGAATTGGTTACAAAATTAAAAATTAATACCATACCCATACATGATAAAATGGAACAAAAATAGATAACTTCATGATATGGTTACTACATTGTATTAATTATACAATGAATAAAAGCATACAATTATTTAAAAATCTCAATAACTCTAAATTTTTACATGGTAGTCAATGTATTATGACAAGATACCCTCTTATTTGTGTAACTCCTCTCTTATACACCAATTTTATTCTCCTAGCTAGATACAGTTACCAATAAAAAAGATATAGATTTTGTGTTTAATGTAATGAGGGTTTAAAATAACCTCTAAATTGCTACAGAGGGCATCCCCAAATTCAACTTCACTATAGAGGGCCTCACAAACTTCAAGTTCATTATAGCAAAGTCTTAACTTCTTGCCTACCTTTTCAGAAGCCTCCAAGTCCTCTCAAAACAAGCTTTATCACCCATACAAGTATCTTATATATGTATCTTCTAAAACCCAAAATGCCTCATGCCATAAAATTGACACACAAACCCTCTCGAGTCAGCTCTATCTCCTTTAATAATTAACAAAACATCTTATTTTTAGAGGTACATTTCATAAATAATGCCAATTATACTCCCAACTCCCCCTTTGAATTACCTCTACCAAATTCTACACTCTACTATACTCCCCACTCCCACAAACAAACCCCTAATTTGATGTTAACCCTACACACAATACAACCCACTCCTGCCAATAATTTCTAATTCGAAATATCTTTTTTAATTACCCAATTTAATATCATATTGTCTAATTTTTATTTGTGTGACTAATTATTTAGTTATTTTTATTTGTATGACTAAATATTTAGTTATATTTTTTACCTGGTGATCAAATTAGTCATGTATTTAGTCATTTATACTTGTGTTGCAAAAAAAATAGAATTGAGTCATTTTTAGTTATCATGAATAAAATTTTTAGTCACATAGTCATTTATTTTCCAAATTCTACTAGTGATGATATCTATGCTTTACATTTCTACTACCATGCTAGACTTACATTTTGTTATTCTGTGTTATTGTTTATTGATTTATCTAAATTACCATGGTTCACTTGATCTTATTTGAGAGTGTGTAATGATACCCAGATCCTTGATTGATTCACTCTACCCTTTGAGAGGGCACCCTACTTTTATTTTTGAGACATACATTAACATATATACCAACCAAGGGAATCTTCTACATGACTACACCATCTAGGTTATGTCATTCCTATACCACACACTTTAGTTTTCATGTTGATGTATATTACTTACTAGCTTACATAGATTATTCTATCGACACTCACTAGTATATAACACTTGTGTATTTCTTAGCATCCACCTAGTTGTGTACTACATGTTTTGCATACTCTTACTTCTTACTTTGATTAGTTACACATGATAGTATCTCTAGTATTTACATGCCTTCCTTTATTTCTTTAAGAAGATATATGTGATTGAATTTCTTAGTTCTTATTTTGTTAGTTGTGTGTTCTTTAGGATATTTTCCAATTTCCTTTGCTTATCCTCTTGTATGTGCTTGTGGCCCTCATGCCAATCTTGCTTGTTTGTAATTGTATGTGTATATGGGAATTTGAACATGCCTTTTATGCTTATTTTTCCTAGTTTGAGTGACATGTACCCATGTACCTTATTTTCTTGGCCCCTTGGCCTCTTTTGTATGCTTCTTGCCTTGCATGCTTGTTTTCTTATTTGTTTCTCAATTGTTTGTAATGGTATGATCCATATCATAGATTATATTTCATTTTTGGATGCCATGATGGACATCATGCTCCATCCCTCCTTGAAAACTAACAAAATTTATAGTTTTAGTTTAGTATATTTCACATGCTATTACATTGTTATAACTATCTAAGCATGCCCTTATTGATCTAACAATCTCAAACACAAACTATGCTATATCTTGAGACCTCATTTTGATCATCATTGCATATCATGTATTTCAAAACATAACACACTTATAAGGATATTTATTATGAGGGAAGTCATTGTAGGGTCTTAATTCTTAACCTCAGAAGAGGGGTAAATAAATAATGGTTTTGTCATAGAGATCAAATCCCTCTATCGGTCAAAATTAGTTTTTAGAACACTCAAAACAATAATCAGAATTTAAAAACACATAGAATAGACTATAAAAATAGGGACAAACATATAATAGTGATAAAAAATAGTAGAGGACTATAGTTCCCAATTTGGACTATAACACCCTACAACAAAGTGTCCACTTTTTGATGCTCCTGTCCAAATAGCCAAATACCTAGAATTTTTAGAAACAAATAGAAAG
The DNA here is from genome assembly GCA_037957365.1 of Torreya grandis. Lineage (NCBI taxonomy): Eukaryota > Viridiplantae > Streptophyta > Pinopsida > Cupressales > Taxaceae > Torreya > Torreya grandis. Next base: position 1,501,006 of record JARHVA010004358.1, on the reverse strand, counting down.
GTAAGGTCAATGACAATTTTTTTAGCTATAGATAAGGTAGTTTTAGTATATTTTTACTCATATTATCTAGATGTAGGTGGCATTGTGTGTGGCATGATGGCTCTCACTTCTAGTTTTAGATTGGGTAATTGGTATAATTTCTAGATTAGAAACCATATTATAGACACCAATGATTGGGGGTAATGTGCATGACACATTTGCCTTCTTTTCTTTCTAGTTCATTATATTACCCAAGTATTATTATTATTTATGTGCCTTAGTCCATCTGCAGGTGGTTGGCATCATTTTAGAGTGTCTTTCATATAAGCCTAGTTCTTAATTTCAGAATCACTTTCATACAATCCTAATCTCCACCTTTCAGAGTTACCAAGATTGGTCTAGTTCTCAATACACATTCATCTATCCATGCCACATTGTCATATTACAAGGCATTCATGGGATTCATGAGCCATATCATATGACACACATTCATACCAGTATCAATTCATAGTTCACAATTAGTGGGCAATGATGGAGCCAAAGGACTAGCTAGACTTTACATTCTTGAGCCACCTACTCAAAGGGATTAGACACATAGTCTAAACATCAATTAATACACACATGAGCACATAGATTCACTATATAGTGTGTGATGATGGAGCAAAATGGATATCCTTTATATTCTTGAGCCATCCTTAAGGAATTGATCACTCAACTTTGTTCACAATATTAATCTTGGCACAACACATACCTAGCATCACTCAACATCACAATAGGTTTTATATTGGTTTACGTACTTGATGAGGTGTATTCATTCCTATCTCTTCTTCTCTCTTTTAACTAGCATTTTTACATTCTTATTTTAGACATAACATGTCTACTAAGAACTGATCTACTCCTTTTTTTCTCTTATAGATGTATGCTTCAACTGTGCTCTCTCTATGCACACTCAACATCAACATTTGCATGGTCTTCACCCTTGTAGTTAAGTTCATGCACACTTTCTAATTTTCCTTTATCTTAGTATTTCACTTTGCTACATAATTAGAATAAAGGTGGGGGGTTAAATGTAGTCATATAAAATATCCAAATTGGTTGTTTGAGTGTTGCTTGTGACACCCCATTTATATGTCCTTTTTTCATGCTCTTGTAACCCTTCTAAACATCTTTTTATCATTTCTAGTCATCCATAACCTTCTAAAATGTCATATCACCTCATCCAAATATTATTCCTCATGCTAATCCTATTCCCTCAAGTCCCAATCTTATAGGATAGGAGTGCCCCATTTGGATAATAGCACCCCATAGAAAAGTGTCCCATTTTTTATGGTCCTATCCATTCTCACTTTGAACCCTAATGGTCATTTTCATCTAATACTTATCCTTTATTAGGTTCCTAGCATGAATACATCTGATCCATGACTAATTGTTACCTATAAAATCCCACCAAAAGCTTGTTTACAAAGGGAGGTGACCAAACGTATAAAGCAAGAAAGAATACAAACAAATCACTATGGTAAACTTACCTTTTCTTTGTAAAAATTCACACAACATAGTTGAAAACTTACTCAAATACTCATACTAGGACCTAGCCACCTCAAATACTATCAATTTGGTATTTGCATCTACATTGCACTATTGCACAAAGCACACTAGGTGGGAGAACTACATATGGCTTGATACCTCTTTTGAGTATTGATATGTAAGTAGTGTGCCCACACAAGGGGTGTTTAATACATCTTTCACACTAACCCCCCTCCTTCTGAAGTGACTCAAATGTTGTTTTATCAAGCATGATGGAGGGTTAGGGTTTGAAGATAAAATCAGCTCCACAATAAGTTTTGTCAACAATCGACACTTGATTTTTCATAGGCATGCTCACATAGGCATAGTGGAACTATCCAAAAAGTTTTATGTTTTTCTGATCAATTTGGACTGGACAAAAGAAATAGGAATGGACAATAGCTCTAGACACCAAAGTGTCCAATTTTTGGCATTCTTATCCATTTACCCAAAAAAATCCAAATTTAGTTTTATGACACAATTATAGTCTTGCACAACCATTTTCAACCTCTGTATTAGACATCTCAGTATATTTTATAGATAAGTGATATTTCTTATTATTTATTACTATTTTTAAAAATGTGAAAAATACAAATAGTTTCACAAATTAGGATTGTATTTGTTTCTATATTTTATACTAATTTATTAATCTAGATCCTTAACTAAAATAGGAATAACACTCCATTATTCCCAAATAAGTTAAAATAATATCACTACTTTTATATCCTAATTTTATGTAGAAGGTTCATTATTTTATTCCTCAATTTCGTTATGGAATAGTAGTCCATTCACTCATCATTTTATGATATTTTCCTATTTCAACCAATTTTTTTTAAGAACCTACCCAAAGTTGGTATTCATTTGCTAGATGGTTCCTTGTAAATCTTTTTATATTTCCCTATGCATTTAGTAGAAACTTTAATTTTATCATTTCTATGTCAAATTTCAAAATGAAATTACTTATCATAATTTAGCCTAAAAACATCTATTCATTTAACATACATGTTAAAATTCACCTAAACACATCTCTAGGTGAGCCAATTCACCATATTAGATATGTTCAATCATTGTTTTTTGACCAATTTCTCTATTCAATTATCATTCTCTAGTCAATTTATCTATTCAATTACTCTATTATAGTCAATTCAATAATTCCACCTTCTCTAAATAATTAATGATGTTAATTCCCCTTTTCTAAAGCATTCTTTTAATTATAGTACTATTGCAAATAGAATTATAATTATTTTTTAATTAATTAATTTCCCTTTTTCCCTCCAACTGGGCATCTTCATGCAAAGAAAGAATCTTGAGATCCTCTAAAATATTATTTTGTGAGATAATTAAATTTATAAGTTAATTAATATATAAGATTTTTATTCACCCTTAATCTTGGAGACAAGATGAGGGGCCCACAATGAATCTTGTGTGAGAGCATTCTCAACCCTTCATCTTAGAAACAAGATGAAGGGCCCAAATTGGTGATCCATGTTTTTTATATAGAATTACTCTCCACCCTTCATCTTGGAAACAAGATGAAGGTTTTATATTAACTCTCATTTTATATTTTCAAAGATCATCCTCCACCATTCATCTTAATTAATATGAAGGGCTCACATTAGTGATCCATATGCTAATGTATGTACACATTTGAGGATCATTTTCAACCATTCATCTTGATCTCAATATTAAGGATCTTCATTTATCTAGATTCATTATAAATAGACCCATTTTCATTGTAATTTTCATACTCAACTTATACAAAGAAGTGTTGTCAAATCCTCAAGTCTCTTTGTGCAGCACATTCCCAAATTCTTGATCAAGATCAATATAGGCCATAGTTTCAATGTAAATGTCCTCACATAATTGGAATTGAAAAATATCATTCAAAGCTACATCCAAGCCACATCTCATATAAATAATTATTTAATGGATGTTTGCATGTTTTAGTTTGAATCCAATGCATTATTGACTAACTTTTTGTAATACTTAAGAGGTCCTATGATCTGAACTTTTTTTCATTTATTTTGTACTTTTGATTGAATAAAACTAACTTGATGAAAATATAGCTAATAAATATTCCCACTAACACATATAGAATGCCCTATGGGACAATAAACCCATAAATTTATTTTGATTCTATTTTATATCCTTTCTTTTAAGAATATGTAAATATTTTGGCTCTTTTATGTTCTATTTTTTTCCCATTTTATATTTTTTTCATTTCAATTAATTCATTCACAAAAAGGGTGAACTCATTCAATTTTTTATGGTAATCAGTGAAATAATCACTATTATTTGTTCTCTATTCTCTATCCTCTGTATAACTTTTTCAAATCAGTGAAATCATTCCATTATTAGTGAAACTATCACTTTAATTAGTAAAATCAACATTATAATCAATAAAATAAACATTATCATTAGTGAAATCAAATTTATTATCAATGAAATCATTTTGTATTCACTATTTATTATTTATGGTTTTTTTATCAATTTTTTATTATTGATGAAATCATTCAATTCATCTATGAAATTATCTCAAAGACATTGTATTGATGAAATTATTATCAGGTATCTCTATATAGTTTTCTATTCATTAATGAAGTTATATTTTATCATCAAAATTATCTCACTCATCAATGAAATTATTATTATAATTGGTGAAATCATCTAGTAATTGGTAAAATAATTCTCTCTATATATTTTCATATGATTTCTCTTTTGTTGGTTGTAGGTGTTTATTAAAATTGGAAAAAATATTTCCTACTAAATGGCAAATTTATTTCTATGTCAAAATATGAGAATTGGAAAAACATAAAAATTTAACCTCCTACACTTGTCAAATATCCCCTAATCAAAACTACTCATCTTGTTTAATTACAGGTTCCAAAAGTTTAGTGAGTTATTCAAACAACCATGTTTTCTATTCACATCTCATTTTGGTTCTTCAAAAATCAAGTCACATATTATTTTGAGTTATAACAAAATTTTCTTATTCGTCAAAGTCTTTTCATTTTGTGTAAGTATTTTTTGTTTCTTCTTGTTACTTGAGTGTTTTGTGGGGATATTTTACATGTGTACTCTCCCCTTTTGGGTAAATAAAAAATGTAATATTCTATTTGTTTTAAACATTGAATATTTTCATATTATGCTCTTCACTCACCCTTAGTGGGATTTATGTGAATCACAATGGAAATAAATTCCTTTTTCTTTTGGCTCTATGTTTGGGGTGTCATTTTCTTCTCACAAGTCCTTAAGACATAGTGAGTGGGATGTCATTACCCAATATTATACCAACCCCATTATCTAATGGGGTATATAAATTGAGTCTATGTTATTAGTATCTTAATTTTTGTTCTCTCAAATCTTGATTGCTATAATAACACTTCACTGAAACCCCTATAATTGAATTGGTCACAAAAGGACTAGACCCTTTGGAAAATGGCCCACAAGATCTCTCATATAATTCATATATAGTTATAAAGTGACCACATACCAAAAGGTATACTAGGACATCCTATAAATCCCTCAAAAACATTTACTTAAGACTCTTTATCCATAACACATTAATTGACGTAGGGGTGCAAAGGTTAATAACCCTTGAAGATATATTTTACATACGAATCTTGTAAGAGAAGGGGGTGTAAAAATCCTATGAATATCTATGATAATTTATTTAATTAATCTTAAATTTTATCCTTTCTTAAGGCAATTATATCAAAATACTTGATGGATGTGGATTAATCTTGTTAGTCACTAAAATAAGGTCGATAGATTGAGTATTAGTTTTATAGGTTATGGTGTCAAAACTTTGTTATGATTTTTATACACTTACACAAAGAGGCATTACTTTGTCTATGTTATTGGTCCAAAATTATTCAAACTTTATGTATTCCTTACTTTTTTTGAAATTATATTGTTATTTTGTTCACATTCCAAGTCCAAATTGGTTCTTTCTACCACTTGTGTCCAAATTTTGTCTTAAACCTCACATCTATTATCTGAAATCATATTGTTACTTCATCCATGTGAGTTTGAAACTATTCTAGTCTTTTTCCTAAGTTCTTAATTCTAAGGTCATTTCCCATTGAGATTCCATTTTATTCCCTTGTGTTTGAGTCAACTACGTTAAAATATAATTTTTTTTTTGTGTCAATTTCTAAATTTCATATTCTCCCATTCCCATATAGATTTATTCAAAATTTTATGTACAATATGACTCATTACACACAAAGTGGTATGGATTATAATGTCATTTATGAGGATGATCAGGATTAAGGTCAAACTAATCCATTCACATACCAACCCACTTCTCCCCATTAACAAGAGGATTTTAAAAATGTGTAAGTTCACTAAAATGTCTATGAGGAAGTGAAACTAATGTATGATCCATTTCAAACCAAATTTGAGCAACATATATTTGATAATATATAAGGCATCTTTATGCATTTACTGAGTTGCATTTCAAATCTACTCATGATTTTTATATATAACACATACATCAAAGTTCACCACCACCAAGTTTTCTCAAAATTACTAAATTAAATGATGAGTAACCATGTTATAGTCATGAATCCCCCCCCCCCCAATTTTTCAAATGCCCACAAATCCAAAAATGTCTAGGAAATAAAAGGATCTACTTGTAGACTCACCCCAAACCTCACCCAACATCTTATCCCAAGTATAGACAAATGAGTAAAATGTTCCATGACATTTTTACTTTGGTACTTATTTAAATAATCCTCCACTTGAACATCAGTGCAAGGATACATTATTTGAACCATTTCTTAATGCTGAGACAATCATTATTCTTGAGAAACTTACACCTAATAGTTTATAAGATCTCTAACAAATGTATCCCAATCTTCACCAAGTGCCTCATAATCCCACATGTCAAATTCAACCTATATGACTTCCCTCTAAATAGTTACAAAGATCAAGTTCTCTCTAACAAGTTCCTATACAAAACATTACATCTATTTCCACATTCCCCAAAATAATTCTTCTAGTGTTTCCTCTAACATAGTAAGAAGTTCCCTTAGTCCAACAAGTTGTTTCTAGTCAATCATAAATCATTGTCACTTACTACCAAGTCTTTATTCAAACATAATATCTTCCTTCTATGTAGTAATGTATTTTCATCCCACATTCTAAATGCAATAAACACATTTTTCCTCCTACATAAAAATGTGTATCCATTATTTTTCCTAATAGAAATCAATACCAAATTTCACCTAGCCAATCAAACCTTAGGAATAGAAATAACACTTCTAATTGGTTAGGAAAAAGAGTTCCCACAAATCTAACAAACTCCCCACCAAATAATTCCCCACCTAATTCTCAAAATACTACCTTTTCTCAAGAATTACAAACTATAAAAGATGTAATATAGAGATTACAAGCCATAAATGAAAGTTGAAAATACAAACTAGATCATATATATTCATATTCATTTGATTCAATTATTTTCCAAGTATCACTTTCATCTCATTTTGAGATTTTTAAGTTTGATAACTATAAAGGAGAGGGTGACCCAATACAGAACCTAAGACTATTTTTGTTTCTTGTCAAGAGGTCACTTATATTTCAAATTTCGTACTTTGATTTTTTTTATGAAATTTGGTTGGTCCTACCTTAGGGTGATTTACAAATCTATCAAAAGGTTCTATTACTACTTTTGATGACTTATCAAATAAGTTCAATAAGCACTTTTATTATAAAATTAAGCATGAGTTAACCATAGTTTAAATATGTGTTATTAAAAAAAGAGTAAGAGAGATATTTTTTACATATCTTTAATTATGTCAAGCACTAACTATCAGATTCCCCCATGTACTTCCTAACATCAAGCTGGCAAACATTTTTATGACAAATTTTAATTTATAACTGGCACTTAGTCTTAGATTTCAATGTCTAATTTTTTTTGATGATGTTATAAGTAAAGCTATTTAAATATATAAGGATATAATTGATAAGGGAATGATTAAAATCTATGCACATATTCAAAATCAATCTCAACATTAGTCTCTCAATTAGAACCAGAATCAGAACCAACATTCTACTCCAAATCTAGAAAATGTGATAGATAAACCCAAGCCTTTCAAACATAACAAGAATATAGTGGGAAATGGAGTAATGAAGGATAGACATGTTTAAATCATATATTATATACTAATTCAAAAGTCTTCATGACCATAGCCTCTTATTTTGTAAAGGTAACCTCCTCAAATAAATTAGTTTACTAGAAAACCATTTGATAATATGGGAGAACCCATTGATAATGTGTTTCATAATGTCCTTGATATGAATATGATTGGATACCCAAATATAAAATATTTTGATGAAAGTCAACCTAAACAAGAATGGTAAGGGTAAAATGAATACTATGAATATCATTGAATCAAAGGACATGAAATTCATAGATGTGTACAATTATGACATCTCATGTCAAGAAATAATAAAAAGAGAAGATATTGAGTTGAACAATGCTTCATCCTACAATTATGGTCTAGTTATGGGGATTTCAAAAACCTTTTCAATCAGCATAACAATAATTATTAGTAGTAATAACAACATCAACCAAATAAAAATTGTAATCAATACCAATATTCTCAGGCTCATAACATTGATTACCATACTACCTTCTAAGATTACAATGTAGTGGGTTGTATCATATAACATAATGTAGCACTAATTGTGAACAATCCCCATTTCTACAACTCACAACAATTGAACCCTTCTATTCTAGGATTAGGTCCATCTATTTAGGGAGCTCCTCATCATTATTCCTATTCTCAAGTTATTATTCCAAGACCTATCTATTCTGATTTAAACTCTATAATTTATATTCCAAACAAGATTGTATTTCTATAACTCAATGTGTTAATATCACCCTTCAAGGTCTTGTACCTTATTTTTCTTATCCTAATTTACCTTCTCATTAAAATCCTATTTAAGGCTAGTTCAAACCAAAATATGCACTTGACAAGGAGTTATATGACCTTTTTGATCAATTGAATAAAATGCTAGCACATATATCCATTTTAGATATGTTATTTACTTCTCAATTACACAAATATGTCTTATATTATATTTTAATTTAATCTCAAGTGCCAATACATATTCCCTTAGATAAATTACAAGTAATGGTCAGACACTTGTCTCCAGGTTTGTAATTAGTTTTTTATCAAAATGATATTACATCTTTAGGTTCTTCCCATACCAATTTTATGTTAATTAAGGTTACAAATACTCACCATAATATTAAGAGAGTACTTATCTATAATGGATTAGGTCTTCATATTGTTACACTGAAGCTATTCCAACATCTAGGTTATACTTTAGTGGATCTTAATATGATACTATTACCATCAAGGGGTATGAAAACACTAAACATCAATCAATAGGGAACATTCATTTACCCATTTAGGTTGGGTTAATTATCAATATTACCTTTTTTCATGTAATTGATCTTGATCTACCATAAAAACTCCTTCTTGGTCATCTATGGATACATGAGATGCATGCATTACCTTCTATGCTCCATCAATGTATAAATTTACTCATGTTGTAATGAAGGTGACTATTCCTAGAGATTTTCAACCATAGAAACATTTTAATTATATATAAGTATAAGGTCACCAATATACTTATTATCTTAGTGATATCAATCCCATAAAAAAGGATAAAAGAGTAATCTCTAATCCACATCCATCTAATTATCTAGATCCTGATACCCTTGCTTCTTCCAAAGTACCTTTCCCCTCATTAAATTCATCCTATTTCAATATCCATAATAAAGGTATTAGAATGTATGATATGTAAGATGTTTTTCATGTGTCTCAATTACCTATATTACCTAAGTCATATGGTCAACCCAATATGGAGTGGCATAATAAGGGGACAACATATTCTCTTCTAAAACCTCTTTTATTTTTTCTAGGAAAGGATTTTAGTCAAGAAGATTTGAAGCTAGAAGATTAATCATGGTTGTATAATGACAATCTCACTCTTTATTTTTAGAGTAAAAAATACCTATTCCTAATATAATAATGGCTCATAATGCTTATAAATTCAAGGGAATGGTGGAAAAATAACAAGGTCAATAGATCATATTATTCTTATGAAGCATTCAAAAAAATAATGTTTAGGATACAAATTTCCTAAGGTAGTCCCCAGGTATCTTGAAAGTGGTGTAACCTATGCACTAAATGAAAATGTTCCTAAAAATGGCATAGAGTCTTATTAAAGTATATATGATGAGTTATTAACACTAAAATGTTTGATTCCTTATTTTTTCTTACCATATCCATTGTTCCCACCATTACCCTTACCCCTCAATATCCTAACCTTGTTGATTATGACCAATAAGACAATGATATGACTTTCAATAAATTATCTAATTAAGAAGTACTTTTAGAGTTCCTAGGTCTAAGAGATGGTTTACTAATAGGTGACCACAAATAGGGATTTATCTTTACTTTGGATCTTATATCCTACTTTAGGGAGAAAGTAAACTTCATCAATCAATATAAAAATGAAATATTGATATCCTTAAGTGAAATCCTTTCTAAGGAACTTTTGGATTAAGTAAAATTAAAAGATATAGATGATTCCATTGGTGAAAACCTATTTCATGAACCAATGGATGAGGAAGTTTTTTCTCCTTCTTTGGAATCCAAAGAATCCATAAGGCCCTATATATCATATAGTGTTGAACTCAATCCTAAATCTCATGATGAATTTGAGTGTATGGTTATAGATAATCCATAGTTTCAATTTCATTAGACATTACTTAAAGGGAATGATTTTGATTCTTCCTACATGGGTCCATCTAAGAGTTTAAATTATGAGTTTGAAGATAAATTACCTTATTTTCCTATAATTTTGGATAATGGTTCTAATATTCTTGTGGAAGACATGATAGAGGTCAAAATTTATAAATATGATGATCCAAATATAATAAATCTTGATGCATACCTCACTTCAGAGGAGCATGAATTAATCATTACCCTTCTCACATAATTAATTGATATATTTACTCGGGATTATTTAGTGACTCTATATCCATCATTAGTTATTCATCACTTAGTCATGCATAAAGATGCCAAACCTATTAAGAACAATCTAAGAAATATGCATCTATGGATTACTCTCTTGGTTAAAATTTATCTATAAAAGTTACTTGTAGTTATTTTTATCAAACCTATTCCATATGCAGATTATATTTATAACATTGTTCTTGTCATCCAAAAACTAGTCAACATCAGAATCTACATGGATTTCATAGATATAAATAAATCTTGTCCTAAATATGACTTTATGTTATTGAATATAAACATTATTATGGATTAAATAGTGGGTTATGATATGACATCTCATGGATGTATTTTTAGGCAACAATCAAATTAATATCACTCTATAGGATCAAGTCAAAACAAAATTTACAACCCCTTGGCACACATTATATTATTAAGTCATGTCATTTGTCTTGAAAAATGTACGATCACTTACAAACAAATAATGAACATAATATTTCATGATGTCATACATTATATTATTGAAAACTATATTTATGACATCTTAGTCAAATATAAAACTTGCATAGAGAATGTAATAGTGGTACAAAGAATATTTGAATAGCTTCATGAGTATAAAATGTCTCTCAACCCTAAGAAGTGTGTTTTTGGGATTACATATAGCAAATTTTTAGGATTAATTATCTCTTATAGAGGTATTGAAGTTGATCTATCCAAAGTTCAATTGATCAATGAAATGCCATCTCATTCCAATTTGAAGTAACTTCATGTCTATAAAGAAAAATACATGTTATTAGATGCTTAATCTCTCAACTTGTTGATCATTGTCATTCACTCACCCATTTTCCAAAGAAATTTATTACATTCCAATTGAATGTAGAATTCCAAAATTATTTTGACCAAATTAATTAATATCTATAGAATCCTCATGTACTTATTCCACCAATGTCAGGAAAGCCTTTATTATTGTATCTTTCTAAAAATGATCAAACCTTGGGGTCACTCCTAACTCAGCATGATGATCAAAGGAAATAATGAGTTGTTTATTATCTATGTATAACATTAGTTTATTATGATTATAAATTAGTCTAATTGAAAAATCATATCTTTCATTATTTTTTCTTCAAAAAGACACAAGTCATTTCTAAAGTGGATATTTTGAAGTATTTACTGGCAAAAGCGACTCTTACAGGTTGAATGGCAAAATGGATCATGTTTATTAGCGAGTTTGATATTAATTACACACATAAAAAATAAATTAAAGGACAAGTATTAGATGATAAAATGGCCAAATATCCTATATAAGACTTTGTTCTTATTGCAGTGAATTTTATTGATGAGTATGTTATGACTCTAACTAAAGACAAAGAATGGATGCTCTATTTTGATGGTTATTTCACATCACATGCTTCAATATCATAACTATTTTTCATCACACAAATGGGAAATCTTATTCCAAAATATTCTCATTAGTTTTCCATGCATAAATAATATAGTTTAATATGAAGATTTGCTTGTTGGATAGTGTCTTGTTGTGTAATGGGATATTCAACATTTACAAGTGTATGATGATTTTCAACTTAATATAAATGAGGGCACTAATCAATATCAAATAAAGGATGAAAATTTGGTGCCTTAAAAAATTATGTTGGATGATCTCAAAATCAAGTTTGAAACCATTTAGTTAGATCATATTCCTAGAGCCAATAATAAGTAAGATGATGTTATGGCTACTATTGGTTCAATTATTGAACTTTCCTCTTTTGTCCTAGAGTATGAGTTTTTCATTGAACATATTCTTGTTCTAGCTTATAATTTTTCACATTATGAGATGATATGTGTCATTTTTAGTCCCAATTCCCATTGGTAGCATGACATATTCTCCTATCTCCATGATCACATCCTTCCACCTAACCTATCTCAAAATTAAATGAAATCATTTATCAAAAACACTTTTCATTATACTATAATTTATAGCTTCATATATCATAGATGATATTATATAACTATGCTTTTATGTTTAAATATAGTATAATCTAACTTATCATTTAGGGAAGTCCATGAAAGGATTTGTGGGAACATACTAGTAGTATGGTCCTAGCTAAAGAGTTCCTTCGTACTAGTTACTATTGGCCTATGACTGAAGAAGATGAATGTGTGTATGTTAGTAAATGTATAACATGTCAAAAACATGGAAATATAATTCATGATTTAGTCAAGGTTCTACAATCACAACTCCTTGGCCATTTTTAACATGGGGGCTCATTATCATAAGTAAGATTAACCCTACCTATTTAGATGGCCATAAACATATCATTACTACTACAAAGTATTTTACCAAATGGGTAGACATAGTCCATATCAATTATATAACTAATAATAATATTTCAAAGTTCATCCTAAGTCACATCAGTTTCCATTATGGCATCCCTTCCACCATCATTTTTAATAATAGTACATCCTTTAAAAATAAGGATGTCATCGCCCTTTATTTTGAGTTCCAAATCAAACATAAGTTTTCCACCCCTTATTACCCTTATGGTAATGGTTAGGTAGAAGAATCTGACAAAACACTAATCAAAATCCTTAAAAATATTTTCAATATCTTTGACCATGATTAAAACATGAAAATATTACTAGCCTTAAAGGTGTATCATACCAATGTTAGCACTCCTACTAGTGTAACTCCTTATTCTTTGGTGTATGGATATTAATCCATTTTTTTATTGAGATCAATATATGCTCTATGTGAATTTCACTATAAAATATTCTTGATCAAGACTACTAAGTGGTTAAATTAGTAGAGTGAGATCTTATGAATGAGAAAAGGCTAACCACCCTAGATCACCTCAATTCTTATTAGAATTAGCTATGTCAGGGCTATAACAAGTGAATTATCTCTTGAGAGTTTGAGATTGGTGATCTTTTTCTCAAGGAGAATCAAAAACATACTAATACTAAAAGGTAAAATAAAGGTAAGTTTAAACCAAAGTCGTTAGGCCCCTTTTTTGTTATAATTTTCTATGGGTCTAGTGCATCTCAATTGGATACCCCATAAGGTGATGAATTAGATGAGCCAATGAATATTATGAATCTTAGTCATTTTCATGGTTAAATTTTATACTCTCATTTTTAAATGTTCCTTCTTGGGAGCATCTTTATTTTATTTAGTTTTTATTCCCTATTTCATTTTGTCTTTCCCTATTCCTTTCAGCCCTATCTTGGGAGCATCCTTTCATTATTACTCCCTTCCCTTTCCTATTACCATCCTAGTATGATTATAATTCTACATGTACCATAGGTAAATCAAAGTAACATTTGGAAATAGAAATGTATAAGTGCAAAATGGTTTTGTGTTAGAATTTCATGGCATAAATAGTGTCACACTATAGAACATCATTGATTATCCAACTTGTATGACTTTTATTATTCCCTTGAGTTCTTATCAATTCCTGATCCTTTATTTCAGTCACACTCATTTCATCTTGATTAATTATTATAAAATAGGAAGTTATATCCTATTCCAAAAATTTGTTGAGTGGTTTTCCCTAATGTTCTAGTATTTAAACAACCCTCTTCACATTCCCTATTCACTATCATGTTCACACACCCACAATCCTCCTTTCCTTTCATAGGTGTTTTTGGATTTGTCTATTCCTTTTTCGTCTAAATTCTATGGTCATAATACTCTTTTTTATATCCTATTCCAAAAATATTAAAAAATTCAAATATCCTAAAATCTTAAAAATTCAAATATTCCCTCATGTCAAAAACTCTAAACAATTGCATGACTTAGTATCCTATAGTTTCCCTAGTTTCTACCCATCTCTAATGTCACATAAATGATTAGTTTTTATCTTTTTACTCGACTTGGGTTTCAGTTATTTGTATTTAGGTGGCACATACTAAAGTAACTCATTGGTGAATTTCATCTCCTTGTGAGCATGACATTTCAAAAGTAGGACCAACTTTCCATGATTTCATTATTTTATGATTTAATCCATGCTCTTGTCATTTAATAAGCTTTCATTTTTTAGGCTCTCATCATTTTATGAGTTACATCCACTATCTCACTATTTTCAGATATTAACCATTTTATCTCAAATTATTCATGTTTTGGTCCCTGATCATACTTATCATTTTATATGCTCAATTTTTGGTTAAACTACAATGGCTTATGGTCTAATTGGATTATGTAGGCAGTGCTCAATTTTCAAATGTTAGTTTAACCATACTTTGTCCCATTCTCTCAATATTATATGAGCATATCTTTTGGAATTTTTGAAATCTTATTCCTTATATGATTTCTTCACTTTGTGAGTCCCTATTCCTATTTTTCCTCTATAATCTATGTTTTTCACTTGTCATTAATTTTATTCAATCCCAAATCCTTAAGATAAATACATTTGGTTTTATGTCCATAAGACTATGTAGGCATATTCCACTTGTATGGGTTATTTAGAGTCAACTTGGCCATGCCTTCCTTATTCTTACATTCCCCACTTTGGTCATGATTTTTTTTGTACCCTTGGCTTTCAATAATAATACCTTATTATCACACGTTGATTATGAATCGAATTTTTAGTTTCTTTTGCTTGTGTGATTGTGTGATGATTGTTTGTTTGCTTATCAGTATGTTATTTATTACCCAAGTGCCTTAATTTATTACTTTTTGTTTTCCAATTAAGTCTTGATTATTCATATCATTATTTTGAGTTGTTAGTTGTATCTAAATTAAATTTGATTTATGTGAATTATGTTATACATTTAAATCTTGATTTTTCATATCTTATTTTAAGTTGTATACATTTATATTTTGAATTCAAAGTGTTATGAATTTTAACAAATTAATTTTATCATGATCCTTCCTAAATTATGATACATATTGTCATGTGAAATATAAAAAATAAATTTTAAAAATGGTTACCATGTCAATGCCATTAATCACATACATATCTAGCTATTTGATACAATCATCTAAGATAACACACATCATGATCATCTCATAAATACAAACATAAATACCATATATAAATCAAAATAATCAAGTGACATAAGCACATAAAATAATTCACATGAGATAACACTAAAATCAATAACATTTCATATATATCAAAGAGTCTAATGTCTATATACATCAAAAAATTAGGAATATACATCAAGTGATAATATAAGTACATCTTGGATCATCTAAGTACATCATGTAACTTTAGTACATATCATGGATCAAAATATCTAGATTTATATCAAAAAAGTCAACTCTGGTTATGACTATCTCTAGTGGTTCTATTATGTGAATCTACCTACTAAGAACTATCTCATATAACATTAGGTACTAGGGGTAATTATGCTAGAGGACCCAAGGTAGATGATTGAGGAGGATGGTGTGATATTGATCTAGCTGATGTCTAGGTCTTATGTGATCGAGAGGATCTATAATCTAGCCTTTATGTACTCTACTCAAAAAATGTAGGCCTCCTAGTTACCACTAGCACTATTGCCTCATATAAACTCCTATAATAGATAGCATAATTCTTAGCTTGAATTTATTTTTTGTATATATATACCAATCCTATCTTAGTCACAACCTCTTACACCTCATCCAACTCTCTCTATATCTAGCCATCCCAACTTGTGTTGTATCCCTCTTAACCCATGTTGAGTCATGATCTACTATAGTTATGCCTATCTATGAAATATCATGTGCTTATCCCTATATTATATCCCTTATTGATCTAGTATATTCCATATTTTTTGTGATTTTTGCCTATATACAAAGTATTTTGACTCCATTAACCCATAGTCTAAACATATCTATTTGATCTACACTAATATATTCATGTGCTAAGGCTAGATGATGTTATTGATATTATAACATAGCCTATATACCTGATACCTTTGTCTCCTTAACACTAATCTCTTATCTCAATCTCTTAATAAGTGATTGAGTTAAAATATCATCTTAATGATCTATCATGGCTAGCATCCTATGTACCTTATACACCATGACCATTTATTATCACACCTACCTCTATCTACCATTTTCTTACTAGTGCCTATCTCCACATCCTAATCCATGTAATCTATTTATACATCATCTCCCTCTTATATCTCTATATACTCTAACTCATTTCCCTCCTCCTTTCCACCCTCATCTATTGTTACCCTCTCTACTACCCTAGCTATAGCAACTCTTAGATCCTTTCTATCATATGTATCTTATGGATTATTTAATCTCAGAGGTTGATGCTAAGCCCACCATGTAACATATGACTCTATAACTCGTACATATATTAGACCACCTATATACACCCATGCCACCTATGGTACCAATCCAAAACTTACCCCATCCTTAGCCTGATCAGGGGTTAGTCCCCACTGATGTTTCTCTCTCATCATATGTGTAAATTTATAAGGACCTAGTGGTACATCTTATTGTAATTCAAACTATAATTCTACCTTATCCATATTTTAGAGCTCAATAATATACTCTTATCAACCCATAATATAACAAGTAGAAGTCATATAAAGCTTATACTCCATGTCCCTTATCCACTAAAACCAAATATCTCAATAGGGCCTCTAGGTTAATTTAACATCATTCATATCATTTATTTCTTATCTATAATATCTAAGCTCTCCCATGTTTAGCCTATACCATAGTCCCACCTAATATTGATCATATTCCATAGGCTCATGTAGACCCCTCTAATATCATCTACAAATAGGCTACTTAATGTCTATAAACTCCCATGTCCACAAATAGAGTAGTGTCAAGGGTCTAATGCTATGTCCACCTTAGTGAACCGCATAGTGAAGATCATGGTATAGTTATTCTAAAATCATTGGTCCCTAAGCAAAAATAATTGTGTATAAAAGCATGTCCCTGACCATGCTTCCCAAACACATGTAAAATAACTATATACTCTTATCAATCAATAAAATCATGTTGATAATGGATATGAACACTAGCACTACTTGATCAAAGACAACATATATAGTAACATAATCCTCCATAGCCTCATTTTATGGTGTTTCTATCACCAATTCAATCTCATCGATGTTGATGTATCCACCCTACACCATTTTATTGTCCAAGGGTCCAATCAACTCCTCTAGTATCATATTTCTATCCTTAGGATCAAGCTAATATAAAGAGTCCCCTTTGATCATAACTTCTATTATTCACAATACATCCTCCAAGGTGAGTGTAAACTCTCTTATTATTAGTTAGAAGGTATATGTGTCAAACCTCCACTACTTTATTAAGTCATTGAGTGAAGCCTAATATTCTTAAATGGATGGCATCCTTGCTATGTGTAGTAGACAAATAGTATTTAAGAACCCTATAATATCTCCTATCCACATGGTGGGATATAATATAATATGTGATCTTTACTCATGATAAATAAGCACATCCACTAACTCCTATAATCTAATCAAAGTCACTCTAATCTGATCAGTCATTTATTACTAATTTTAATCACATTTATGAATTTTAATCACATCTATTTTTATAGAATAACCATGTTGTATACAAAGGGAAATACAACTAATCTATTAATAAATCCTATCTCAAAGAATATAAATCCTACTTACACTTTTAATTTTTGACACATTAGATATTCAAGGTCATAACCAAGATGGATCCATTAGACCTAACCAATGGATCTCTTACCATAATAAAATTAATAGAGAGGGTTCCAAAGCCTCTAGTCATGAAATAACATGAAATAATCCTATCTATGACCTATGTTTTCATATTTACACATTAAATTACAATTAAAGTAAAAATCTAATCTAGTGATCACCAAAGCTTGTGGCACAAAGTGGTGGCAATAAACATAAAAAGTAAACATGCATTAAAGATCTATACTCACATCAATGTATAATAAATCCTAATACATGGAAATGAAGTACAAATTATAATTTATTTACTCTTATGAAAGAGGAAATTTTTTATGAATATTTATGTTTGAATATGAACATGTTGAGCCTTAATCTCTCCCTTGGCCAAGGTGCTTCACAAGAAGTTGTTGTAGTATGTAAGGCTAATAAAGAAAATTCAACTCTAGGATACACAACTTATCAATGCATCCAAAAGACTTCTCCACAAAATAATATCCATATTTCTAAAGAAAGTATTGAGACACTAAGCTATGCTCTTGAATTAGAATGGTGGATAAGCATATGCATAATATATATTCTTATCCTTCTCTTATTTTCTAAATAGAAAATGAATATGTATATATAGTTGAAAATAACCCTAAACCTTTCAAAAATTTTAGTTTATAGGGTTTACCCAATCCACTATGTATCATTAGTTGATAAAAATAAGTTAGGTCCTATTCTAGGTTGGTTAGATCTAACCTAGACCGGTAACTTGATTTTAAATATTTGAATACAAGGTCGATGGGGATGATAGTATAATGCAAACTATCAAAAAGGGTTTTAGGCTTAGGAATGGACTAAGTAAGGTGATGAAAATATTGGATGAGTGTGCAAATGGTAAGGTAAGGCTTACTAAAATACATGGGATAAGATTGTGTAGATAACATGTGGTAGTATAGGGAACAACAATCCTATGAAGCACTGATGGTCTACCCACCCCTTTTTGATGCACCATTTAAGGCATGTACTTAGAGATATTGAGACTTGATAAGTTTATTCAAGAGAGAAAGCATCAGTAATTAATAAAGTCTAAAAATATTATGTGTATACATATGCCCCACTTTAAGTTCACCACGTGTCATGTAAGTGTAACAGGGGATGGTGATTTGGGAAAAAAACATAGTAACACACAATGTTTTAGATTAAGGTAAAATAGGTTTTAAAGGTACCCCAAAACCCTAAACAAAAAGAGAGATAAAACAGTAAATTCCATAGGCAAGCCTAAAACCTACTTCACTGAAGTAACAAAACCAAGTTACAAAGACCTGAAGCTAACAAATGAAAGACCAAAGATAGACCCCAGGGTTTATAGAGACCTGGAAACTCCATAGTAAAAAGAGTTCAAAAAACTAGGTACCAAGACCAGAAGTCACAACCAACTAGCAGAACCAACTAAAAAAACTAGGAACTATTCTTCTAGTTCTAATATCATCTTCACTGCTTCCTTACCTTTCACAACAGTGTCCTAGATGGCAGCAGTCACCTATTTAGATCCCTCTTGCATTACTTTCTTTCTTGAGCTTTGTCTAGTTCTCTTGCTAGGCCCCTCCAAAGTTTTGATTTCCTCATTTGCTCTTTTTCCAAAGTTTACAGAAGTAGCACAAATGCTAGAGGTTACCTCCTCCATCTTTGTTTTGCTTTCCTTTATGAGTTCCCATAGGTTGTTCTCATAATCTTTGAGTTTTATGGGAATATACCTCATCTACTTTTCCATGTTATTGATTTTGTTCCAAACTACCTCTTGTTTACCCACCATTATTTCCATTTTCCTATTGATTTCCATTATTTCCTTGTACGTCCATAAATTGAATTAAAGAGTAGCATCAGCTTTGCAATTGGCCAATCTAGTAGGTGGGTACCTTTCATCATTATGCCTTTTGTCACTCCAATCTTCTATGTTCTTTTTAGGACTGCTTCCAACTTCTTCCATATAGTCCTCCATTTCCATTCATTTCTGTTCCTTTGTTTCAGCAGGGCTTACATTTTGGTTACTTACTTCCTTTACTTGTGCTTCCATTTCCAATATTTGGTTAGCGACCTGAACTAGATTTTCCTTTTCATTAATCAGATCAGGGTCCACAGCAGGATCATCTAGATCTTTATCAATTTCCTCAAACACTTGCTAGTTTTCCTCAAACTCATAGTTTCTATTTTTAGACTTTTCCTCTATAGTGACTCCTTTCTCATTCTTATCTTACACTTCTTCTTCCTCACTGGAACTTAAATGCCCACTTTTTGTTCCTCCCTCTTCCTCCAGACTCTCCTCCCCAATGTTTTCAAAACTTTCCCACTCTGTTTCCTCATCAGTAGTCTGGTTATTAAAGCTTGGGAGTTTGAATTTAGCTTTTTCATTCCCTTTTACTATTTCTTTCTTGTTACTCTATAGGTCCTTGTATTTTCCCGAATAAGGATTCTTTACAATGGCCTTATTCTTACAATGCCCTTCAATTATAAGAATTAACCCCTCATGTAGGATGGGATGAGATTCCTTTTTCTTATGAGCGAACAGACTTTGGAGCAAGGAAAAATGCAAATAAAAAGGAAAGGAGATTTTTACTTTGTGTCTGAAGTGATTGAGAAATACAAAGTGAAATTTGTGGACTCTTTTGCTTCTTCCATCAAGTATGAAGTACTTGCAGATGCAACATAAGATGTCCCTCCAGATGCCCTTAATCTACTCCAATTCAAAAAAATCTCCACTTTTTTTTAGCTTCTACTCCTCAGCATCCATTTAGGGAATTTGCAAAAAGCCTCATTAGAAATGTTGGTCTGCTTTGAAAATTTTATTCCCTCCATTGGAAGCCCTGTCACCTCTGCTATGAATTCCTCAGTGAGATTCACTATAATGCCATGCAAGGTAACCCTATCATCAATCTAGTTTTTGAAAAAAGCCATTGTAATATGGGGTTTTGAGCCATGAAGCCGTTCCATGTAACTCACAACCTTTCCTCTCTGAAGGATCTTCCAGACATCTTCTTTTGCCTTCCACTCTTTGTAATATTTGGGTTCCCGCTTCCTTGGTTCTCCTTTCCTTTTACGAGCCATGCGAATCTCCTTTAATGCCGAAACCCTGTCAGCTAAACAATGAACCCGACTATTACCAATTTGGAATAGAACTCACCTATATTTTGGCACATTTTGAATCCTCCTCGTGTACTCTAGAACATTTCTATTTAATGAGTGTAAATCTTCCTCCATGGATCCACTCCCCCAAATCATTAGTTTTTTATTCCAATCTAATCTCTCCCTCCTTAGCATGAATTGCATTATGATGAATGAGCGCTCTAAGATCCACGTTCTTGTTTAATGTCTCTTGCCAACTCACCTTGTGTCCTACTCAAACTGCATAATTTGCTATCCAATCAGCAACTCTGTTTGCTTCACGGTAAGTATGGGTAATATTGACTTTCTCAAATTTTTTAATTAAAGTTTTCATTTCCATCACCATAGCCTCTATTGACCATGAGACAAAAATTTTATTATTTAAGATATTTATGATATTCAAGGAGTCCCCTTCCAACCATAATTTAGAATATCCTGATTCAATAGCTAGCTTAATGGTTTGGAGGGTAGCACAAGCTTCAGCAATATGGCAGTTTGACTTACCAATGGGAATTGAAATAGCATTGATTACATTTCCCATATGGTTTCTCAAGACTCCTCCACATCCTGCATTCCCTAGGTTCCCTTTAGCAGCTCCATCAAAGTTCCCTTTGATCCACCCATGAGGGGGGACATTCCAAGTTACACCAAGTCTAGGATTTTCATTTTTTACATTAGACTTTTCTGATCTTAAAGGATTATCAATTTGAAAGGTAGGATTAGGATCCATTTGCAATGAGAAATTATCCTTGATAGCTCTAATGATGTTCTACCCCACCACCCATCCTGGAAGTTCTTTACTTCTAAAAATGCAGTTATTTATTTCTTTCCATATTCCCCACCAAATATGGGGAACAGTTAGTTTCCATAAAAAAAGAACATCAGGATTCTTAGAGGGATAGTACCAACTTTTAAAAGATAGATCCACACTTTTATGTTGAATCCAACAATACCCCAAAGATTGAGGATTTCATTCCAAACTAGCTGCATAAAGGAACAGTTCACAAACAAGTGATCTCTATCTTCAAAACCTTTTTTACAAAGAATACACCTGTTCGCTATGTTTATTGCTCTTTTTTGTAAGTTATCAAGAGTCAAGATTTTATTTTGGAGAATGGTCCAGAAGAAGATTTTGATTTTAGGGATGAGTCCCTTGATCCAGGCCTGTGTCCACAATGGTTGGTTACCACTTCCCTTTGAAGTAAAAATGGTAGAAACTTTAAATTATCCGCTAGGCTCGTCATGCCAAACAATCTTATCTTCAAGATTAGAATAGAGGGAAATAGCATTGACGGATATTTGAATATTATTGAAATATTGATCAATATCATTAAGGTTGACCCATGAACTATTCTACCAGTATTAATTAACCATTATTCCATATCTTTGCTTACAATGGCAAATTACTTCTTTATCTTGGAATTCTTCTATCAAAGGGATTTCTTTTAACCAAGCATCCTCCCAAAAATTCACCTTTTTACCATTACCTACTTTCCAGGAGATTCCTTTTTCTAAGATTTGTTTAGTACCCTAAACAACCCCCCATATAGAAGATGGACGGGTTACGTCAGGGTAAGAAAAGAATTCAAAGAGGGATTTTGCATTAAATAAATACTTTTGCTTCCATATATTACTCCATTCTTTATTTTCATGAAAAACCCTCCATCCCTATTTTGCTAAGAGAGATGTATTCATACTTCTTATTTTCCTTATTCCCAATCCTCCTTCCCTAAAAGGTTTACAGATGTTTTCCCAGGCGATTAATGGCATTCTCCTTTTTTCCTCGATACCTGTCCAAAGAAAATTTCTCTAGATTTTTTCAATTGCTTGTACAAATTTGGTGGGAATTCTGAAAAGACTTAAAGCATAAGTAGGTATGCTTTGAAGACTTGCTTTGAGAAGGGTTAGCTTTCTTGCCTGATTGAGAAAATTTCCTTTCCATCCCACAAGTTTCTTACTAAATTTATTAATGAGATCTTCCCAAAAGGCTTTAGGGACTTTCATCCCAAGAGGGAGACCTAGGTAAGAGGATGGGAAAGAACTAATAGATCATTCAAGGATTTTAGCTATTTTGTTCTATCTCTGAATAGGGGTATTAGTGAAGAACACTATGCTTTTGTTCTAATTAATCAACTGTCCAGAGGCAAATGAGTATAAATTTATAGCTTGCTTCAGAGTTCTAGCTTCCTTGACTTTAGATTTCCCCATGAAGATAGTATCATCAACAAATTGTCCATGGGAGCATATTAGAGGATGAGAAGAGGGTTTAAGACCCTTAAATATACCTTTACAAACTAAGCCTCCTATATATCTTCCCATACAGTCAGCCATAATTACAAATAGAATGGGGGATATAGGGTCCCCTTGTCTCAATCCCCTTGACGGACTAAAGAAATGGGATGAGCTCCCATTTACCAATACAACAATTGAGGTAGTAGATATCAACTGATAAATCATATCAACCACCTTTTGTTCAAAGCCAAAAGTTGTTAAACTATTTGAAAGGAATAACTAGTCCACCCTGTCATATGCTTTTGCAATATCAACTTTCATAATGAATCCCTCATTGTTAGAACTAAACAATGAATGAATGTTCTCATGAATAGTAATTATAGAATTGAGGGTTTGTCTACCTGGGATAAATCCATTTTGCTAGTCAGCAATAATTAAAGGGATCACTTGAATAAGTTTGGATGTAGGTACTTTAGATATGATCTTATAGAATGAGTTGCATAGGCTAATCGGTCTAAACTGATTAGGTGAGTCAGCTCCTATCTTTTTTGGAATCAGACACAAAAAAGTAGAATTAACTTCCTTAAGTATCTTTTTGGCTCCAAAGAATTCCTTCACCACATTACTAACATCTTTACCAATAAATTTCTAGAGTTTTTGAAAAAAGAACATGGGAAATCCATCTGGTCCCGGTGCTTTATCTCCTCCTAGAGAACAAACTGCTTTGAAGATTTCCTCGTCCTTTGGTATTGAGCATATAGTAAAACACAATGTTAAAGCTGAATAAATTATAGTAAGAAGCAAGTAAGATAAATGGAAGGACATAATTGAAAAAACATATATTTACTTACCTTAGTGTTTTATATAAGAATTAAAGTGAAATAAATGTGAATTTATCTAATGTAGGGAACATTGGGCAAAACCAATAGAAATTACTGAAAAGAAGTGAAAATATAATTTTTTGTAAAATGCACATGTAATATGTGAAAATATTCTCTATGACATCAAGATTCTAAAACATTTTATGATTCAAAAAAAGACCTAGTATAAAAAAGGATATGATAAAAAAATAGATTATGGTGTTAAATATTTGACAAGTAAATAATTTTAAATAGTAAATATAAATAGGTTAAAAATAATTCTTTTGTTATTTTATTATTCTAAGAAAATAGAGGTCTAAGAGACATAGTTTAGGACTAGAGAGAAATCATGGTGAGGAGATGATAACTAATATGGGGAGGATGCCTGGAAGCCAAAATGACTGTAGCACAGGTAAGCAAACTTAAATTTCAATTTTTTTGAGTAATTTTATTTGAAATTGAGCTAGATATAGAAAATTGACTGGTAAGCAAAATATGGACACCAAAACCAACCCTACGAAATTTTTAGGTAGACTAGGGGTAGAATGGGGTACTAGGTAGGAATAATTTAGACCAATAAATTCCTAATGCATTTATGTTAAATGATCAAAAATTCATTATAGAGAAAGAATAGAGTCATCCTAGTCAACTTAATTCATAAAGTGAGTAGAAAATAGGGGCCAACTATGCAGTAGTGGGCTGACATAGTATTGATAAAGGTGGATGACCATGTATCAATAGGATGATGTAGTCTCAAACAAAAATATGGTTAACTATGTACCTTTTGTATGATGTAGTTGGTAGCAAGTGGCTGATATAGTTTGTTAAAGAGGGATGAATGTGTACCAAAGGGTTGATGTAGTTTGCTAGAGATGAAAAAGGACCGATTTAGTATTAAACAACCAATTTAGTTTAAAATAACAAGGATTTACTTAGTATCAAATGTGATGATTATGTTTAATAAAATTGGTAAGGGATAATTTAGTATAAAATGGGATGATGATGTAGAGAAATTAGAAAACATAAGAAACTAAATCAAACTAGTTGATGAAGTAGTTAATTTGTAAATTTTAAATAATGCATTTTAATTATTTATGACATGGAGATCTGATACATCCTTTATTATTTTATATTTTATAGAGATGATAGAGGTATTGGCACCTAGTAGATGTATGCTACCATATTTACTAGATTATTTGATGGATATAGATAGAGCTTGACTAGTCACATTAGGTTTTGGCAGTATCATGGAGATGAGATAGATCCCTTTGAGTGTTGATCTCATTATCATATTCCTAGGAGAATGGGAATGGTTGATCAACACTTTATTATGCAAGGTGGATGGGGACACCATTATGGTGGGTATCACTATAGAGGATGTCCATGCATTACTTGGATTTTTTATATGCAAGACACTAGTAATTACTGATACACCTAAGGATAAGGATGAGAGATGAGCATTAGTCCTATGGGATACATTATTAGATAAGATACACCTTGGGTTAAGGGTGGGATTGTTTTATTTTTACATTTTATTCATTATAGACATCTATAATATTGTGATAGGACTTATGATAGCATGACTTTTGTTTCACAAGTTAGAGGACAAGGTACCATTGTATGCAATAGCCTTATGCCAATCTATATTAGATTAAGGAGCACTATATGATTTTGGGGTTGTCATATGGGTATAGTTCATGCATGATATTTATAGTATGTTGTTTATAGAGTAGAATATGATGAGACTACTTATTTTACTAAGCACATGGATAAATGAAAGGTTACCCATCTATCAACTAGCTAGGTTACCCCATGTGGTTGATGATAGGTTGCTTTGGGTTATGTGATGGAGGTAAGATCATGTAGTTTAGGTCATGACCAAATTAAATAATTATATATTATCACATGAGGGGATATAATGTGTTATCCCTACACTCATATATCTACCATGTGGTGTAGTTGGTCTACCATTGTGATAGGGTTGACACTGGTGCAAATCATAAGCCACTACACTTCATGGGTGGAGTCATAACTAGTGGCATGATTAATAGGATAATTGGGACTCCCAAATCTAGTGTCCCCTCTATTAGTACCTACTAATTTGACATGACATGTTATAGATATGAGAGGGAGGGGAGGCAAATTGGCACTAGTGGAGACATTGATGATTAGGCCTCAATTTGCTAGACCATGGACTAGTCAAGCATGGTAATAAGTGGTAGTAGATCCAATAGGGGAGAGGTGATAAATGTGGATTTGGGGGAACAATATGAACCAATTATAGGAAATAATTACCATCATGTGCTCATAAAATATGGAAACACCATTATGCGAGGAGATGCATGCACTATCTATTACATAATGAGGCCCAATAGCTACATCAGGATAATGTTGGTATATAGAGGCACCCCTGATGAGAGGATAATGGTGAGCTCAAGTGGTGACTCTTGGTTTTAAACTAGTGTGGATGTATTAAAAAGAGGAGGTGATCAATGATCAAGCATATGGGGAGACTGTGATCGATGACACCAGCACTGGTGAGAAATGTTTTAATTTTGATTTAAGTTTTTGATATAAGACACTAGTTTCATTGTGATCATGGTATATAAATGATTTGAGATATATATGTGATATTATACCTATTTATTTTTGGTTTTTTAGACACTACAACATAGGTAATTATATGGGGATCCCTAGTTATCGATGTGTACCATGACATTTTAAATGGGGTGTTGGTACCATATGACCTTACTATTCTAGATGTTCCTAAGGTTTCATTTTCCCCATATCAATTGGGGTGGTTTAAAATATTGGGAGAGACATATAGGTAGCTATAGGCATTTGATGATGGGTTATAACAAATAGAAAGGGTTGGATCATGGGAAGCATATGCTTAGTAGGCCCTAACATAGGAAACAATCAAGGATATGGTGATCTCCATCTAGATAAGTCCATGTACTGGCATAGATGGCCAATCTATAGGGATGATTTATTGGATTGAGATCCTATAATATTTATTTACAATGTAATTTTTATAGGGGCTAGTCATAGGCATCAATGGGCAGTGTGGCTAGACTATAAGATAGACATGATGGAGCCCATCCTTATATCTAGAGCTATTGTATTTTGTATTTTATATAAAACACATTATATATATATATATATATATATATATATATATATATATATGCATGTGTATCATATAAATATATCCATGCATCCACATCATGAGTGGTCCTTAGATTTATATGTGGATGCATGGATATATTTATATGATACACATGCATATATATATATATATATATATATATATATATATATATATATATATATATATATATATATATATATATCATGAGTGGTACTTAGATTTATATGTGGATGCATGGATATATTTATTTTTGGCATATATATTTTTCTTTTGTTGTATATGATATGGGAAATATATTATGAGTGATTTATTTTCTATAATTATACAATACACATGCATGGTTTAAAAATAAAAAGGTAAAAATGATTTGGAAAAGTATAAGTTATCAAAAATAAATGTATTACATATTATATCATGATGGGAAATGTGTAATAAAAAAATGACTAAATATAATAAACCAAAGATGGTAAAAATAAAAACAAGGGTTTTCAAACCATATAAAATATTTGCATCAAGTTAAAACAAATAAAAATCACACTATATCATGTTGGGAAGTATGAATATGTTATAATAAAATGGAAGGCACATGAAAAACCAATGGTATAAAAAAATATATAAATCATACTAAATCATGATGGGAAGTATATAAAGAAAGACAAAATTATAAAATTAAATTAAATTTATCACATTAATTCAATCTAGGAAGGATGAAAATTTTAATAAAATGGTTTTAAGCATACATGAAATTGGAAAATTAGAAGATAAAGTTAAATACTAATGAAGTGATCATAAAACATATTAAATAAATATGGGAAGTAATTCAATGAAATTTAACTCATACTCAAACACTACTTATCTCAAATTTGATGCATGTGATTTCATTATGACTTGTTTATAGTAGGAACTAGGTATTAGAGTATTTTGTGAGGAGGGCCTAGTCTTATCCATAATCTTACACTAAAAATCACAAAGGGAACACCAAATATGTGTAAATAATGGTGGGAATTATTTTAAAATATGGTTGTAATATTTTAATTTGTGAGGATGGCTTGGTCCTATCCATAGTCTTACATTGTAACTCTCAAAGGGAAACCCTAGGGGGAATGATTAGTTAAAAATATAATATTTCTCAAGAGTAAATATTAGGAATGTTGTAATGGAAGAGGGAATGTAAAATCATTAGATATTTAACTATGATATGACCTTCGAAAAAATGAGGAAAACTAGGTACACAAGAGAGACACTAAAAGTCTAGTGACCATTAAGATATAAAGGATACCCATTCATAATAAGCACAAAGTTGTATATAAAAAAGTTGAGATGCTAAGATCAAATAATGTTGGTTATATGAATAATAAAATAAAAATAGGATTACCTTCCCATAACATATTCCCCATTCCTCAAGACCTCTTATAGAGCCATTAGTCTAATGCAAAGATTAGGTACTTGTGTGGGAAAGTAGGTAGCATTAAAACATTTTTTTATTCTCCTTTATTGATCTACTACCATACTACACCTCAATGGACCTTGACTATATCATCAAGCCAAATTTTAATTTTGCCATTTTATTATAAAAAAGGAGATGTATTATGAATCACATCTTTTAGAGTGATTTGACTTTTGAAATTTGTATGTTGCCTTTTGTATCATTATTTTTTGTTTAATTGATTTGGATTTTAAATTTTATGGATTATATTATTCCTCCTCCATATGGATTTTCAATAAAAAAACATGAGTAATATAATTTATACACATGAAAGAGCTTTAAACTTTGGTTAAAAGGAGCTATGTATCCAAAGATATGGATGACTAAATACTTAGGCTTACCTATGAACCATTATGTTATCTCAAGTTTCAATCATATGTATGCTTAGTATGTGAAAGGAGATAAGGGAATAAATGGAGATCCAAAGTATATTAGTAAAATAGATTATAATGAGATGTCTTGTTTTCTAACTAATCACATAGTAAGGAAATATTTCTAAGGGGATTAAGATTTGTATAACTAAGTCACACTAATAATATCCAAGTTGTTGAGATAAGGTATCAAATAATAATTAGGAAAGATAAAGACATCCATGAAAATAAATTAAATCATAAATATAAGCATGTTGTCATGGAAATAATGAAAATAGTCCATAATAAAATATGAAATAAAATGAAACCATGTATAATACATAATGCATAATATAAATATCCATGTGAAATAGATAGGTGAAACCAAATTTTACACATAGCAAAATGATATAAGATATAAAAAATGGATCACAAGTCCAATCCAAAATCATATTGAAGAACAAAGTGAAAGAACACCATGTTTTATTCACAAATATTGATAAATTTCTCCAAAAATATTATCCATGTCATATGAAGTATCTTTATGATGATGGATCCTGATGGCAGCTTCTCTCTAAATCTCCTCAATATAAAATTTAGGTCTACCTAAAGGATCACTCTCATTAGGGATATCATGCTTACAATAATCAAAGAGGGGAATAGATTTTATAATAATAATGGTATTTATGTGATAAGAAGGTGTCACCATAATTAGAGATGGACCCATAGGTGGGGAATAATTCAATAGTGAAGAAGGAACCACAGATGAAGACAGAGGAGCCTTCTTATGTGGAAACTTATGGAAGGAGGAATAATGGGCATAGGAATCATCATAAGGTGATTATAAAGGTGTTGTTGGATAATTTAGCATTGATCAATATGATGGGTACTACACTAGTGCTTAATATAATATACCTTACCTTTTTTAAGGATATACTCAAGTAACAACTTGGAATGAGGTATTGCCTTGCCTTTGGGCTAAGCAAGGATAGGATGCAATGTGTCAATATATTTTTAAATATTTTGACAATGGGTGGAAAAATGATTATATGTCCCATAAAATAAATATAAATGCTTGTTTGTATACTTTGGGGGTCTACTAATGGAATAAGTAGAAGAAAAAGCTAAGGAAGGCTAATCAACTAGAAGTCTCTAGTTTAATGACTAGTAACTTTGTGAATATCACAATAAGGTTGATCAGCCCATCAGGAAAGCATGGGATCAAACTTTGGAAAATGAAGAAGGTCATCTCCACTAGAAGGTAGGGCTAGTGTAAAGACTAGGTTGGGATTATTTGAAGGTAAAGTAGAATCATATGCAAGATTTATCTTATCTAAATGTAGAGTGTGAGTAGGGCCTAGACTAGGCTTAGCTAAAAGTGAGGTAGGACATGTAGAAGGCTTAAGAGTATTAATTAGAATTTTTTGTGGAAGCAAACTAGAAGAATCCTAGTATCTATCAAAATGTTAAGGATCAATCATGGCATAATCAATCAACATGCTTCTAAGAGGATCTACTAAAACTAGAGGTGTACCATCTAATCACTCCATCTCTACCCTACAAAAAATAGGAAGAATATTAGAATTATGCACTATGAAATAAGTAACATAATAAGATGAATAGAAAGATTGAAATAAAGAACTACAATATCAAAGAATCTTAAAATCTCTAGCCTAGACAAGTCCTCCTAGAAAGGGATCATCTAAGTCATAACCATCATCATAATTAAGTGTATACAGGTTGATTTTATAGGCATGTATGATATTCTCATCATAAGTTACATGATGAATAAATTGTCTAGTCTTGGTTAAGACCACAAGTATATCAATAATAAGAGGCTGATGGAAGCACAAATTCAAGGATGGAAAAAGTTAGGTGATGAGATGAGGGGATAGATCAAAAAAAAATTATCTTGAGGTTGATCTCATCCATTTTGTCATCATCAAAATTTATGAGGTTATGTGGTATTTACCTAATGAGTTCAAGGTGACCATTATAACCTTGGGAAGAATTGGCAGGATAATTGAAACATTGAGATTCCATAAATAGGATACTAGGCAAGGGTTCAAGGGTAGGAATTTTAAATATACTAAATTATTAGAATTGTTAAAAATTCCAAGGGTTTTTATCTCCTTGAATATTTTAATTAACACCATTATGGGGGAATTTGATGCATTAGTGGGTAGACGAGGTGATAACCCTCATATGATGAGTCTAAGATATACCAAGCAAGATATTATAAGAAAGGGTAATGTTAAATATCATAAATTTTACATGGATGGTAAAAGGGATCCACACATAACCTAAAGGAGAAATTTTCCTTTTATTGTAACCTTTACATGTACTATGAGTGGATTTGAGATTGAACTTAGAATATATATAAGAGTTTTAATGAAAGTAAGGGAGGCGATGTAAGTACATGAACCTATATCAATACAAGCATGATTAAATTGTCTATCACCAATTTGGATGATAATAAATAGTGGAGGATCATCCATGTGAAGTAGAATATTATAGGGAATCATGAACGTGATAGAAAACTTAGGGGAAAGAGAAGTGTACATTGTTTCATCAACATGTATGGACATCTCTTTTCATTATTTTAATATATTATATTTAGACCTAGATAAAGTAGCTTCACATCTTACAAAAGGGATGATGATGAATATTCATTTCAAATAATAATTGCATTATAAATTTAAGATGATGAGGGGAAGTTTGCATTAGTTATAGGAGAGGTATTTGATATGGGAGATGAAAAAGTAATGCAATGGGGTCCCATTCATCATAACCCATGGGGGGATTGCTAGATAAAGTTGCACAATGTTGTAGGACCTCATGGGAGGGAGGATTGGAAGTAAAATCAAACTTATGTTAGTAATATGTAGTTGTTTTAGTTAAAGGACAAATAGGTTAATTGTGTTTAGATGGTAGGACAGTTGATTTAGGTATTTTTTATTGAGTTGAATAAATAATATTGTAACATTTAGGGAATGGTAGATATAGTGTGAGAGGTATTATCTAGTTGATATGTTGGAAGTGGTTCTTGGAAACATATAAGGTCCTCTTTCCACATTTCCATCAAATGAGATGGGGAATAATCTTGAATGATGTGTAATGAATGAAGGGTTTGATGCATGTGTGTTGGATTAGAATCAATAAAATTGACTACCTTTCACATGTTAGTCACGCTTACCACATTTTATTTAGTAGTGAGGTTTATAATACTTTCAAAATTATTTTTGGAAGGGGTGGGCTTTTCATTGTTATCTTTATGATTAGGAAGATGATATTTATATATAACAACATGAACACTAGCATGGTTTAAAGCTTGATTTTTATATTATGTTTCATGATTTTTAAAGCCTATGTCATATGCTTGTTGGTGTTTGATAATGAGTGATTCATGATCAAATTGTGAACCAAGAATGAAATACATATCTATATTAAGTAATTATCTACAAGTCTCATGAGAGCAGACATAAATTGAATGAAACCAACAAAATTTGTTAGGATCATACCGTGATTTCATAGGATGAGTGGGGTCAAGATATCATGGTAAAGGTTTGGAAAGACACTTTTGAAGCTCAGCTAAGGATAATGGTTTATGGAAATTAATGTTGTTTATTTGGAAAAATGTAGGATTGTGAATGTTGTTTGGAGGGGAAGTATGCTCCATAATGTTGTTTGGAGTGAAGGTTTCAATGTTTTAAATAGTGTCATAAGTATCAATGACACCATCATTTTTAGCATGATAGTTTCTAGTTTTAAGGAGCATGCAAGTAGCCATAAGAGGTTGGGATGGTTCAAATTAGTGCATGAGAAAATCTTGGAACTTAGCTTGGTAGATGGAATATTTTAAAGTTCTTGGAGAGAGATTACTAACCTGATATTGTAACTTAGGTTAGAGAGAATTAGTGAATAAATGAAAGAGATTATCATATGCCATATTATGATCACATTTATTAGACAATTTCTTCCATCATTTGATGAAATCTTATGTCATTAAAATTTTAAGTTGCTTACAATTTATGAAGTGAGCTAAGTTATTCTCATGGAGGTCACTAATTTGAAACTATTATAATAAATAGGTAACCATATCTTCTAAGCTAGTGATAAAATGGGATTTTAGTTATTTATATAAATCTAATGCATCTTTAGAGAGTGTTTTAGCTAATATCTTGGTATCATTAAAGATATTTTGTTTGACCCAATCTTTATATAGACTTCCAATTTTTTTTAAATGTAATGTAGGATCAGTGGACCTATTATAAATTATGGTAGGTGTGAGACCTATTATGTTTATATTGGTAATTTGAGGTATAATAGGTTCATTTTGGATATGTTTAACCATTTTATTGATGAGGGATGGTTGAATAATGAGATTACAATGGGAATACATAAGGAGGGATGGGGGTATTTAGATTTTATACTCACCATGAAACCTGTTGGGGTTGATTTTGAAGGTGAATGAGATGATGTTACATCTTCATCATTTGATTGGAATTATTGGTTTGAGAAGTGTTCATTTGATTGAGTGTTTGAATTAAGATTTGATGAGTTTGGGAAGTATTTTTATTAGTTTTCTTAGAAGGCAAAGCATTGGTCATTATGAGTAGTGGTATGCATGTCACTAATGGTGTGATAAGCATTGGTATAAAATGAATCACTAGTAGCATGATTGGTGTGTGTATCAAAAGATGTACTAGTTTAATGATTAGAATTGGAAGAAAAGTAAACCCTAGTATCATGATTATCATTAGTAGAAAAGTATGCACTAGTGGCATGATTTAGGAGGAGGGTCTTTGATAAAGTCCCACTAGATGTTTAACCTACCATACTAGTGGAGATACTTGGCATGGAGGTTGAAGAGGTCATATAAGAAGTGTTCATGGTGTGTGAAGGAGTTAGAATAGAAGGGAAAGGTTGAGAAGAAAATAAAGTGTCACCCCCAGATCTATGAGAGAATTTAGGGGAGGGTGAAAGAGGTTCATCTAATTGAGCATCTATTATCATATTATAGATTGTCAAAGGGTCTTTTCCTCTATGTTGAGGAAATTCATTAATGAAGAAGAGTATTTTATATGTGTACTCTAATTCATGATCATCTTCTAAGGATAATAGAGGATTATGAACTGATGATGAATGAGGGTGAGTCCCATAATTGGTAGTGTGAGTGGTAATGTGCACATTGCTTTGATCTAAAGTGTAAGCCACAAGCTATTTTTTGGGAAACCTATTAGGATGGGTAATAATCATCATGTTTGTTGGATTAAACTTTTTATTATCCTCAAATAATAAATTCATGATGAGAAAAAGAGGATAAAGATGTGATGAAAACAAAAATTTTGAAAAAGGAAATAGAGTCGAACTAGTTAACTATATTTTGTAAATCAAGAAATAAAATATATAAAAAGAGAACACAGTCATACATGTAAACTATGTAATATTGAATATGTAACATGACAAGAAAAAAGAAGACATGGATAGATATATAGAGTGTGTATAGTTTAGACAAGGGACTGAACAGGAAGATAGAGAGACATAGTTAGATAGGTTGGTTGTGTATTATAGGTAGTTATGATAAATAGTATATAAAATACTATGTCAATAAGGATG
The DNA here is from genome assembly GCA_037957365.1 of Torreya grandis. NCBI lineage: Eukaryota > Viridiplantae > Streptophyta > Pinopsida > Cupressales > Taxaceae > Torreya > Torreya grandis. The sequence continues at coordinate 1,465,958 of JARHVA010004358.1, read as the reverse complement.
ATAGTGTTATGAAAATAGGGAAAGGTTTTGCAATATAATATCTAAGAAAATTAATTTAATCATGTAATCAATTGGATCAATGTGATTGATCTAATTAGAACACATAACACAAACCTTGTACCAATGTTAGATAATGCAAGTTTTGTAATAAAAAATATAATGAGTAAAGATAAATAAAAAACCTAAAAGTAAATTATAAATAATTGGTCATTATAAATTTTTTTAAGTTATAATAAAGGTTAATTTTAATGTGATTGGCAAGTTGGCTATAATGAAGAACTAAAAATCAATATAAGGCTAGTTTCAGGAAGTTTAAATTGAAAGAGACGTGTATTGGTAATGGAAATATTATAGCATATAATTTCACACTTGTGGGAGAGTTTTTTAAGATCTCTCACTCCCAACTACAATATTGTAACAACCTTAGGCTGTGGGTATCCTATAATGAGGTCAAACCTCTGAAGAAGGTCAGCTTCCTCTTGGTAGATCACCTAAACTAATATTTATGCTTGGAAAAGGAATAAAAAAAGGGGTATTTAATGACTAATATCACTAAAAATTTGATTTAAAAACTTAAATGACACTCTAATATACTTTAAATAAAAAATAATTCTCTATAACACAAACTTTGCTCACACATTTTCACAAACTAGATAATTTGCATAAGTATTTCTTAAACTAGGCTCACTAAGCAATAGATGAAGTAAATAGGGGTTATAAAACTAACAGTAAGCATCCATTAATTGAAAAACAAGATCAATTTTAGAATTGAAAATACATTGAAAACACCTAAAAAGAGGTAAGAAAGAAGGCTAATGAACATGAAAGAACACTTCTTCACAAAGCCAACATACACAAGCTTACTAAACATAGGTTAAAGGCAAGAGATAGTTGAAAAACAATCTTATTTTCTTAAAAAGGTAGTTCTTACAAATTTTGATAGTTTTTTTTCCTTGTCAAATGAGAATATTTTTACAAAATGGGGGAGAAATGGGAGATATAAGAGAAAAGGGAAGAGAGAGAGGAAAAATAAGCACCCAAAAATCAATAAATGAGACACAACCACCTTTCATTGAGTCTAAACCACATTTGGATCAATTATCTCTAATATTTCCTCAATAAAATAACCCTCATTAGTCTAAATAGTCTTTAATCCCTCTCATTGGCTTAGAAAGACACTATAAGATGAAAACATTTGAGGATGATGATGTCATCATCCACTCACAAGGGAAAACTATCCAAAGACTTTGAAAACACATTTAAATCTCCACTTTCTCTCCCAACCTCTAAAATTCTCTCTCTCTTAGACTTCTATGCCCCTCTCCACATGCACTTTGTGAAGATTCTTGACAAATGGTTAGTGAACCTTGGCATTTGATGCTTAACTAACCATAGAGGTTATCTCTTGTTGTTTGCTCTTTGCTTTTTTCTTTTGTTTTCAACTCCTATTTTATCCTTGAACCTAAAATAAACTCCATGAAACATGTAACTCTCATAGACTCTATTAATGAATGTCTTAAACTTGAGCCACTTTCAACTAGTTACCTTGAAACCTACTCCTTAGACCATTTGGCACCATAATAAATACTTCTAGACTTGTATAAGACTTACAAACATCCATATCATGAATATGAGGAAGAAAACAAAGTTTAGGCCACCTTCAAGACCTGCAACAATGATATAAATCACCAATAAAACCTGTAACAATTCACAAAATGTCAAAAAACATGATTTTTTTACCCTTCAACTCAGTAAGGCACCCTATAAACCCTTGGTAACGGATCTAAGTTTTGTAAAATGATTTTTTATGTCCCATTAGGCCTCTTTCAATCATTTAGACTATTTCTCTCTTTGAATATTTATAAAAATATGCATTTTTAGCCATTTTGGGCCTCTTAGGATCTCAAAAATGCCAAATATTTCCATAAAATAGGGTTTTAATAATATTTAGTGAGTCATATACATGTTTTGAGTGGTCCTCAATTGATTTTAGGCCATTTTATGGACTTATGAGTTTAAAAGCCCAAAACTGGTCAAAAAGCTCCTTTGGCAGCCTAGATAAGCTCACCTTATTGAATTTTTTTCACAAAATATATACCCCCATTCCAAAAATTATCACCATTTATCTTTATTACATAGACACATTCACCATCCCTAAAAATATTGGCTTCCCATGCAGAATGTACTAAAAAATACATACATAAATAAAATTGCATGTAGGGCTTACAAGCATTTTGGACATGCTTATGCTCTTAGAGATTGTTCATAAACTCAAGAATTTAACCAAAATAAATTCATAATTAATTTAAATTACATATTGGTAATCAATACATACTAAAATCATTTGGCTGAACTCCTCATGGTATGAAAGATATGAGCATTTGAAGAGGGGCTAAAATTTAGTGCCTTAAGCCTGAAAAGCTCAAATTTTTTCAAAGGACCAATTTGGTCTTCCCATTTATATTATTTCATTTAAATAATCTTAACATCACCTAAAAAAATTCATAATACCTCTTCATGAAGTCACCTTGCATTGGAAGGTCTGAGAGTGTCTTTTGGTGTTATAGGCCTTCAAATAAGATTTAAGGCCTAATGGGACAAATCTAAATATTTGAGTTCTTGGACACTATTAGGATTATTTTGGGTTAAAAAACCATTTTTAAATCATCTTTACCTTATTTAACTTTTATTTTTCTATACAAATGATCAAAAATCCAACTTTGTTCTTTATACCTTTGAGACTACCTGTGGGGTTTCTAGCTTGATTGCATGTTTAAATAGAGTTTTGAGTGTGAAAACTCTTAAAATGTTTTTAATATACTTAAAATAATCAATTTATTCTTTTAAAATTCTTACATAAGCTCTAAACCCACTGCTATACCTTAAACCTCCAAGAAGCATGTCTTCACCAATGGTGACTGTTATGAGACATGGAGGGGACTGTGTTAATATAATGGGAAATTGCACTTGTAACATGACCTTAAAAATATTATTTATATATACCCTGATGTAATTGGGATCAATCCTACCAATTTTCATGATTGGAGGATGCATACTTTGGCTTGTAGATGATTTTTTTCAAACTTTATTCTAAGCTGCCTGCTTACTTTCTTCATGCTTAAACTTACCCTCAAGGAACTTTTTTCATGAAATATTTAATTTAATAACATTAATAAAACATATTATTTTTCCAAAATCATAATTATTTGTTTTAATACCTCTCTAAGTCTTAAAATCCTCATTATCACTCAAAATTTAAAAACCTTTGTTTAATCTCCAATGGTTGCCTACTAACTGCAAGAGGTATGTTTAAGAACAATAGTTATTTTCACCTTTATAAATAATTTTAGGATAAAATTGGATAATTTTATGGGTCATGGATACCATTATTACAAAATTTATTTTGAATTGACATGTAGATGCCCCAAAAAGGCCAATTTTTTTGAGGCATGCTCTAATGTTGACCGTGATTATACATGGGGTTGACTATGCTAAAATATTTAATTATTCATCCCATAAAAATACATAAAAAAAAAATTAATAGGTATATTAGGTAATTATGAGTATCTCCACTAAATTTCATGATTAGATCATGCATATTTTGGTTTATAGACCCAATTTTCCAAAAGCTAGTGACATGTTACCTTCTTGGTCAAGTTTCAAAACTAGGTTTTCATCCTTTTTGCCTTGGTTTGGGATTTAAAAAGGTGAATATTCTTTTAAATTATCATGAAAATTTTCCTTTAAAATATTCCACCCTTCATTTTTTAATTTTTAACCTTATGCAACTCATTCATGGCTACAGTTCCTCAAGTAAAATCCATGGTGACTATGTGTTCTCACTATTATAGGTGTTATTATAGGGTACATGACTATAGTTTATATTTTTAATATCACCACATAATATTTAAACCATTATCAAATCCATAATTTACTTATGAATCCTTCATATCATTTTAAACTATTCAAAGGGAACCACTATGTTCTTAACTTGTTTGGCCTTGAAGATAAGACTTTAGCCATATGTGGTTGTAGGTGTACATTTTATCTTCTTCATTCATAGTTGAACCCTAAAAACATCCTTATTAATATATATATGTATACTAGCATATTCATTCTTAACTCTGATCCAAACATCCTCCATAATCTTATAAGGGTCTAAAAACTTGTCAAAAATAATCATATGTCTATTATAGGTGAATGTTTTCATCCAAGCCTATAGGTGTAGATTTAAACCCTAATTGTGTTATATGAGTGTCCATTAAGGTTTATGACATCAATAAATATATATTTTCATCAATAATCCCTATTTAATACCAACTTTACTCATATATTGATGATTTGATAAAACATCTTACAAGATTCTGACCTTATCAAATGTAGATGATTGTGTTGTACGGATCATAACTACTCTTGGCCTTGTAGAGGTAACCAAAAATTGATTATGGTATTTTTTATTCAAATCACTACCACCTAGTGAGAGACTTTTATCCAAGACCTCTGAACATTACATCTCTTCAATAAACATTAGCTTTTGTACCTTCATGAAAGTGTTGACTACTAGTGTACTACTATAGGTACACATTCTTGGCCGTATCTTGATGGTTTGAAGATCCATAACCCATTTTAATGATATTGATTCCCTTTAACTTTTTATTTTAACCACCATTGTCATTTTAACTTTAATAAGGTCAATTTTCATGAAGATACATTACTATCAGACCACCTTGGACTTATGAGATCATTGAAAAGATTAAGATATTGTAGAAAACACTAAAAAGTTACAAGGAAAGATTTCATGAGTTGGGATCCCTCTTGCATTATACTCCTTTGGAAAAAAAACCACTTTCCATGTTAACTCACTACCCCTATCACTGGATCACCTCATGGAGACATTTAAACTCATATATATTTCATGTTACCCTTTTATATGATATCACCAAATGTGGACAAGGCCCTATTCTAGATGAATTAAGGTAACAAGTTACTAAACCTTGTTTTCTCTAATTATGGATATGATTTGAGTATTCTTGATACTTAATGGATTCACTATTAATGGAAATGGAATTCTTAAAATTTTCAACCTCCATGAATATCTCCAACATGCTTTAAAAATTTCATCTCAACTACTCAGACCTATGTAGAGACCTGTAGGTGCATACAAAGGTGTGACATAGAATAGTGAAGGTAGAAAATGGATAATATGCCTATTGGATGACCTCATGATCAATATTAAACCTATGAAAATTCTTCAAAATGATATTTTCAATGTTTAATGGTCTCAAACTAGTTCTCATTTCTTCATTCCGCTATGATTATCTCCCATAGGGCACCTATAGGTACACAACAATGGTGCAAGACTGTGCATATAGAAGAATTAGTTGTCATAGTCAGTCATATGTCATTTTCATTGCTTGGTTTGACTTTTCATTTATCCTCCTTAGATTCATATCTTACCAAATCTACACAATAATTACTACCTTGTCTTTCCATCAATTTGTGTAGAATGGCTCAACTCATTCTCCTTATCCTTTACAACCTTACCATAACTCTTGATTCCTTATTTTGTCTAGGCTTATCTACTAGCCCTTTTTTGGACAAATACTCCTTATTTGATAAGTATTTAAACTATTATAAATATATTAAAATAGTTTATATCACCCTCTATTGCCTTATGGGTCTCTTTCAAGTTTCATCAATCAGCTCTCCTTTTAGATATTATTTCCTTCACAAGTGACTATCTAATTAGGCCTATTAGCCCTATTTCATGCCCAAAAACGTATAATCCTTAATATATGGTAATTTTTCATTCCTAAACCTATTTATTTTCTTTTTAAATTATATATTATCAAGAATAAAAAGTTTCAACAATTTCTAGTGGTTATATTAGCAGTTATGAGGTTTTCTTGTTTGAAACCCTATCTAGTCTTCTACATAAGATGAGATCCTATTCAATTCACTTTATTGGGTTTTAAATTATTTTAAATAAAAATAAGACCATATATATGTCTTTAATAACCTTATTCATCCCATAAAATATTTTATATACCCTATTCACTTTATCAAATGCTCAGAAACAACAAAAATATAGCTAGTTGTATGCTTTTTTTAGGACTATGTAAGGGTTTCGTGAGGTATGAGATATATCTCTTTGGTTAATTAAAATTGTGGAAAAAATAATAAATATAAAAGGTTTATACTAACCTCAGCCACCTTTCCAAATAGTTTATAACCATTGGTCAACCCTTAAAACACTTGAAACAACTCAAAACACAAAGTTCTAAACTCTCTTTACAAGATTGTGTTAGAACATGCAAGGCTTAAGATATATTTTTTGAGTTTTATGGGGTAATAAGACATAATTAATTTTTAATTAGGACTTTTAATGAAATAAAAAATTATTAAAATCTTTTTTTTCCATTTCTATCAATAAAAACATCTGTTATCAATAATCTAGGCTTGATACACACTAAGAAAATGAGAACTACAAGACACAGGGAGAGATAAATAGGTGTATCTTGAGATTAATGAGGTATTATGACCTAATTATTTTTTATTTTAAACTTATAAAATATCCCAAAATTATTAAAATAATTATATTTCATAAACCAATCCTTTAAATTCCTAAAATTACTTTTTCGACTATTTACATTTAAATGCCAAAATCCTAAATTTGGCCAACCTACACTTTACTTAATTTTTACTTAATTTTTTAAATTTAATCACTATAACCAGGTTTTATAAGACTTAAAATAATTAAAACATTCTTAAAAACAATCACATGATGTTCAAACCATCCATCATACGTTAAATCCCTTCAAGAAGCTTGCCTAGCTCTATATTCTCCTCAACAGAAAAGCATAGGACTGTGTAAAAATATAAGGTACTTAATTTAATATTTTGGAATTTTTTTTTATATGTTTATAAATTAAAAATTACCAATAATACCAAATTTCATTCCTTTTTGATGCATATTTTGTCCTATAGGCTCTTTTTAGTAAAAGCTAGTTTGAGTTGCCTAGTTTTTTATACTTTTTAGGCTCATGACTAAGCGTGTCTTATTTCACCTTTTTATGATGCTATGAAAACAAAAATAAGTAATTTATAGTTTATTATTATTCATATCACATCTTATTTTCCCTCCATTATACATTTCTCAACCTTATACACCTTGGATCCATCTTCAACCTCATACCACTATCCAAGCCAAAAAAATGGTTAGAGGTGCATTTTGGAATTAGTTTTGAATGATTGGAGCCTATTTAGGTGCTATGAGAATTTTTATGTGATATTAAAAATTTATTATCCTAAAAAAAAACCTTAAAAATAACTCCATAATGTCTTTAATCCCTCTTATTATGCATTCTAATCTAACTTGCACTGTTCACTAGGTTGGCAAGATGTTTGATTTTCAAGAGTACCTGACCTCTGAGACAAAATAGAGGATGTTTACCCTATTTTATTCGTCAATTTGAGAAATTTAATAGTTTCCTTAGGTCATGGGGATCCTCTCTGATAAAGTGGAAATTTTAATCACTTCTTTAGGACCTCTAACCATTCATTTTTCCTTTAAATTACCTTGAAACTAGACTATCACCTTAGGATATGTCCAATGCAAGTAACCTCTACCATATTAGGAAATTGTGAGAGTATTATACCCTTAAATTAACTAATATAATCCTATAAAATATATAAATTGAATCCAATTTCTTATATTAAGCACTTTTCAATCTTGGCTTACACCAAGCACTAAAATGCTATGCAGGTACAACTCTGAGTTTAGTAGGCCTGTAGGTTTCGATATGTCAAAATATGTGAATTTTAATTATGGATAGTCTCCTAAGGTTATGTAAACCTTTTTGGATAAAAATATAATACTCTCTTGTTCATAATATACTCGTGAAACTCAAGACTAGCCTCAGTTCCAAAGATTGGTCACTCATTAAATGTCAAGCTGAATGTAGGTCATTATTTGAAAAGAGCCTATAGGTGGGTGTGTTCAAGTAGATTTTAAAAAAGGAAAACCAATTCCTTTATTGGCTTTAAAAATATACATTTTTACTTAACATGGTTCCATACCCCTTAGTGGCTTCCACCTCTCTACCTAATAACCTTAAGTCCATCTTGAACCTACATGTCAACACCACTATCTAAGCCCTCCAAAAGGATGGTTGTAGGTGGATGTTAAAGGTATTTAATACTGCCACCCTATTGAAAGCACATTCACAAGATATATTTCAACCTTGATGCCCTTACACACTTTTGTTCTATTTATAAAGATCTTATCTAGGCCATCTAGAAACCAATTCAAACATTTTCATCTCTTTCATACCCTATCGGCTGCTATATGGACTATGTATCCTTTTGAAGATGTGATCATAAATATATAGGTCATCATATGAGACACCTTTGTTGGTATTAAACCAATTCCTTATTGGTTTTGAATATGTTTGCACTAGTAAGAAGAGATAATTAAACTAAAACCCTCAAAGGGAGTATCCTCTTTCCTTCCTTCTCAAACCATGGTTGTATATGGATATTTGCTCAGGTTGCCTACATGGACTAAAGTAGAAATGACCTTAAGAAAGGTCAAAAAATAATGCTAGTCAAACTATCTTCCCTTCCAAGATTCTTGATGTTCTAAGAACCAAAAATATCCTCTTAACCTCAATAAGATCACCTATCATGATGGTATGCTCTTGTTATGCCACTTTAGATAATAAGGTCATTTGGGCTTCAGTATACTATAGAAAACACTGATAAAGTGTAGTGTAAGAATGTCTAGGATAGATACCTTCTTTACATCATTTCTTGAGGTCAAATACCCATTTTATTTTGAAAAGTATCAATTCTATGCCTATGATACAAGATAATATCCTTCAAACTTATCTAGACTTTATGTCATCCCATTACATAACAACACCAAAAGTGAACAGGGCTTTGTTTTAGAGCTGTCAAGGTAACAAGTCCTTAAACTCCATCTCCATATATGAACATGGTTCTTCATGTTTTATTATCATTACATGTATTGAAAATTAATTTATATAACCTCTTCAACATTCTCAATCCTTTAATAATGGTCTCCAACAAGCTCAAAATCTTCCATTATTACCTTAATGTCTCTATGAAATCCACCTTGAGGTGTAATTATAGTACATAGGGTAATGAGAATGAGATATGAACAATGTGCATAGAAAATGGGCCTATAATGAATCTTAGGCTTCCCCAAAACCTTAAAATTTATCTTTCCCATCTTGGAGGATGTAAAAATAGTTTCATATTCTTCCTTCTAATATGGTTAGTCTCTTCTAAGGTCATATAAAACCTTAATATATATTAATGAGGAATTTTACACGTTGCTTATTGATCAAGGCAAGCTTTGTATGATTATATTTCTCTATATTCATTATAAATTTCAAAATAATGATGCCCTCATCACTTGGTGATCATGAATTCACTGAAATTAATCTCTTGAAACTTCTCATTACCTTCTTTCACTCTGAGATAGGATAAAGACTATTGTAGATGGTATTTTGCCATATAAGAGTAGTCCTCATTTGACCTATCAAGGCTTTGATGAACTACTAAGGATTGATTATAAAACATCACTTGGGTAATTTTATGTGTCATAAGGAAGTGGAGTGTTTTTCATACTTCTAACCTAGATTTTAATCCAAAATTGATCAAATAGACCATTCACATAGACAACAACAAAAATAGGTTTTATGACATATGTATCTTCTTGAAAATATTTAGTTAATGAAATGAATTGGAATGGGTTATATTTAACCCTAAAGTAACTCCAATAAAACCATTATTTCTCATTTAATTCTAAAGTTAAGAAATAGAAGGAAACTTGGACCCTAACTAGATGAGTAGGCCACCTAAACACCCCTGAACTATTAGTGATTGTTCATAAATATGGGGAGATGAACCAAACCATAAATTACACAAAGTGGAAGGTAACTATGTTAATTATCACTTACCAAAATATTCTTGACCAAATATCTCTCTCTTGATCGGACTGAGGGAAAACATGAGGCTCTCCTAGAGCTATCCAAGACTACTCAAAATGGTTTTTCCTTGGCATGAAGAACTAGAAAATTGCCTATGAAATTAAACACTTTGGAAATAATTTTTATGATTTAAATTACCTTTATTTATTTTTTTGAACCTTTTGAAATTCTTGGACCTCCATTAATGGTAAAAAACTTATTTCAAGCCTGGTTTTTAGCTGATATGTTTTCCTTACCTTTATTATTTCTTCTGATTTAATATGATTTTAGAGGCATATGAGAGTAAATTAAGGAAACCAAGGATGACTTTATATTATATGTAATCCATTTCATTAATTAAAACCTACAAAAACCTATTCTACCAAAGTTCTAAAAGGCTCCAAAATGCATCTTTTTGCTCCTAAATTCCTCTCCTTCACTCCAAATGACTTTAAATGTCCTTAACCATGTCCAAATAGGTAAAACACACCATAATGAGGTGGGATGATGTCAAATCCAATTTTAATTAATCAAAAAGTTACTTTTTCACTTAGAATTTCTATTTGGAGGACCCTTAAGTCATCTAATGCACTTTTGTGGGTCTTTGGGGCATAATAGCTTCTCTAGACATCATTTTTGACCCATAAAAATCTCAAATACATTTTGAAAACCTCTTTCATGCCATTTAGTGCTCGAATACCTATAAAACTATTTGATCCTTCACTTGTAGTTCAATAACCATTTTTAGGCCTTTTCCTCAAAATCTCCAATTTCACCTTAAAGCTTGCTTAAATTGTTTCAAAAGCTTTCAAAGGACATGAGGTAGGTTCATGAGTTTTTTGTTTTTTTTCCACCATTACATCAATTAATACACAAGGACTTTTCTTATATCCTCACACCACACTAAAACCTCCTAGGATATTACATTGTATCATCAAGCTAGGACTAGAAAGTAATTAGTCATGGGGGTAGAAGGTTATTGAATGGTCTAAAAGAGTGGCCTAATCCATTTAGGAAAAGTTTTGTATGTAGGTAAATTTTAGCCAACATTTATAGTGACCTCCTAGTATTACATTCCTGCTATGCAATATATTAGTTTCCTTATCTAATCCATTGGGCATACAGGGTCACAAGATTTTCCTTCCCAATTTATATGAAATTGATACAAGGTTGTCCACTTCTAAAAACTTATTTTTGAAGTAGCAAGGACACTTAGAGGAAAGCATGAAAAACTAGACAAAATGTACAATATATATAATTGTTTCAAACTCTTTTAATATCAAGGCTTTAAATGATTCCCATTGACTAATATGGGTAATACCTCTCCATCTAGTTGGGCAAACTAAAAATCATTACGTTTTTTGCATCTTTGAATAAATTAAGGGTCATTTTAAAAGATATCAAAATTAATATGGTTACCTGCATTGGCCTTATTTGAAACCCACTTGAGGATTAAATCCCCCTCTTTGAAATCTCTCACTATGGCTCTTTTTTCAAAGGATTTCTTGAATTTATCTTTATGTGACTTTAGTGTCTTCATTGTGAGGTCCCTCATTTCTTAAAGCTCCATGAGATCTATTATCCTCATACTCATGGGTTCACTCTACATAAAATCCAGTTTTTGAGATACCTCCAAGGCAAGTAACTCATGACAGATGGGAAACTTGGCTTCTCTCCCATATATAATGAAAAGTGGTGAATTCCCAATGGCAACTTTGGGAGTCACTCTAGTAGCCCATAAGGATGTTCTCAAATTTGAATGTCACACTCTCTTATTCTCTTACATAATCTTCTTGATTATCCCAATCAATTTCTTATTTTTGGACTTTGAAAGTCCATTACCTTGGGGGTATTAATTGGAGGATGTGCTAAGGTAAGTGCCCAACTGAAGTGCCCATTCACTTATCTTAATGATAACAAATACTAAGGCATTATCTAAAATAATTGTTGCTAGAACACCAAACTTCATTACTATATTTTCATAAAAGTCCAACATTGTTGTCTCATTGGCTTATTTTAGATCAATTGCCTCCACCCACTTCGTGAAGTAATTAGTATTAGTGATTACCCTCTTTTGTCCTCCACTAGAAGTAAAGTTGATCATTCCTATAAAATCAAGGCCTCACTACATGAAGGGATAATCTACTTGAATTGGATTGAGAGGAAGGGATATGAACCTTTGCTTGCCTGAAAAGAAAGAATACTTTTGGTACTTTCTCACCTATGCATATGCATCCTTAAAGAGGTTGGGCTAATAATAACTAGCCCTTGTCACTTTTGTTATTATAGTCCTTGGGAAAAAATGACCTCTTGTAGGTCCATCATAGAATTACTCCAATAGTCTAGTCACTTGATCATCATATATGCACCTAAATAGCACTCCATTGAGGTATTTTATGAATAGAACACCATTAATCGAGGAATAAGGTATGGACTAAAGTATGAAGTATCTTCTCTTTTTTATTTATACCTTGATGACATTCAACTATTAAAAATAACTTTGTCATATTCTAGAGCTAGCTAGTGTGAGGTAGAAATGCATCCACCTATGAGTTATATTGTGTCACAAATAAAACCTCTTTCTCTTCATGAAGGTCATCAACCATGTGTTCACATAAGCCTTTTCCTCTCACTAGCTTAGTGACCTTGATTTATACATCATATTCCATGAATCTTGTATTTCAAACATCCTTCTCATTTAGGTCCTTATTGAGAAAGAAGTCTCTCACTCAAGGATGAGACACCATAAGATAGATTTTACTATTGGAGAGCATTGGTATGAAGTTTTGAAGACTTATTACCATTGAAGGACTTGATTTTCTATGAAAGTTTACATTCCTTCATACCCTTCAATCCATTAGATAAATAATTAAATTAGTTACTCAAGTATTTCACCATTCTTTTTCATCAACATAGTTGATGTGTTATCAATGTTGGTGAAGGCCTAAAATATGAAATATTTTGAGAAATTGGGATTCATGAGTGTAGGTGCTTAATAAATGGCTTGTTTGATAGCCTCAAATCCCACTTTAACTTATGTTTACCAAGTCAACACCCAATTATTATTTAACATAGTAGAGATAGGTTTAACCAATCTTAAAAAACTAGGTATAAACCTTCTAATGAATATTAGCTTCCCAAGGAAAATCTAAAGTCCCTTCTTATGCTTGAGAAAAGATAAGGCCAAGATGGCACTTATTTTGCTAGGATCAATAGATAGACCCTATTTTGAGACAATATGACCTAAGCATTTACTTTCCTAGATAGAAAAAGCACACTTATTTAGATTTAATGAGATTCTATACTCTCTACATCTTTCCAAGATCAATCTTAGGTGGTCCAAGTGTTCACTAGCCTTCTTAAATAAAATTGTTATGTCATCCAAGTAGACAAACACCAAATGATTTAACAAAATTTATAAATCCATGTTCATGGATCATTAAAAAGTATCTCCAACATTTTAGAGGCTAAAAGGCATCTTATGATAAGCATAGGTGCCCCATTTGATGGTAAAGGTAGTATTGTATTAGTCTTGATCTCTTACTAGCACTTGGTTATACTCCCAATACCCGTCCAAAAGAGGTAATTTTCATGAACTAGAAACCATTTAAAGGAGTTTATCCATACATGGCAAGGGATAATAGTCTTTTAAAGATACCCTGTTCAAGTTTTTGAAGTCTACACATAATTAAATCTTGCCATTATTCTTTCTCATAGGCACTAGGTTAGATACCCATGAGGAGTGCTTGATAAGAAAAATAATAGTAGACTCAATCAATTTGGTCAACTCTTTCCTCATTATCTCTTCAATATTTCAATTGATAGGCCTTTGCTTCTACCTAATTGGCTTGGAATTAGCCTCCAACTCTATGGTGTGTTAGGCTAGCTTGGGATCAACACCTCTTATATCACTATACGCCCAAGTAAAGATGTATAAATATTCCTTACAAATATCAATTAATGCATGTTATTATACCTCATTTCTCACCTTTCTAAGCTTGAGAATCTTGTCCTTGAAGATAATAACTATCTCATAGTTTTCTTCATTAGTAGACATCACTACCTTATCTTTCCTCATGTGATCTCCTTGATGTAGAAGACCCTCAAGGGTGACCATCCCTTTAGAAAGTTTATCAGTTGAAAAATTTGATCCTCATATTGTTTTTGAAGTTTACTTTGGTTCATTGAGGAAAACTCTACCTCTTGTTGTAGGAAATAAATAATCTTTTTATCACTATCAAAGACTTAACAATGAGTCTTATTATCTAGAACTAAGGGCCACACTATCACTTTAACATGTGTCTATAGTTTAGACTTCTTCAAATCATTTGGGATGTCAAATTGAGCCCCTAAAGTTTCCAACCTATTAGCATGATAATTTTTCCCTCTTGGCATTTCTTGAATATTGAAGGCTTTGAATTATTCAAGCATGTCCTACACTTTATGCATGTACAAATTCATTAAGGGGTTCTTGGTTGTGTTTTTATCTCTAACCTGATGTACTATCAATTCACTATCCTCATACACTTATAACTACTTTATTCCCCTCTTATTGGGACACTAAAGACCATGAATGATGACTGCATACTGAATTGCATTTCAAAAATAATTAAATTAAAACTTTTATGATGAAAATTACTTGTCATTGGAGTGAGATATTATCATTACACCTACACATACTCCATGCTTCCTCCTTGATCCATAAAAAAAAAATCCATAATCCACTAGTATCCTCTTATGGCTTAGTGAGAGATAGCATGGATGCATTCTCTTTATGTAGGACATAGACTCCCATGTCTATTTCTTCAACACCTCCCAAAATATTAGTTAGATAGTTATCACTCCATAACTCATCTAAGAACATATTAGGTATCCCTTTAGGACGAGTGTCTAGTTCTTGACAAGAAATATGGTAATTTTCATCTAGAATGGTATAATTGATGTCTAGGATACTTTGCCCATAAGGTTCAATGTTAAATTGGGTAATAGACTTAGCTTTTATAGGCACCTTGGTCTCATACCTTATCCTAAAATCCATGTAGGATCAATCTACTACTAGTTACCCCCAATTTAGATGTGAATTCTCTAGATAAACATAGAGAAAAGTGAGGAGGCACCTCTAGAACCACTACATCTTGAGCCACTAAAATACTAGGATAAGCATGTAGGATCAAATGTATACCTATCATAATAATAGATGGTTTGGTAGAAGATTCATCAAGCTACACAACTCCATTATATTAGGGTGCATACTTCAAACCAAGTTGATTTGTTATTGACTTTGGGAACACTGAAGTACTTGCTCCACTGTTTACCATGTAGTTGTGTACGAAGGATTTTCCAATGATTATAGAAATGTAGAAAGGAGGAGGTTTGACCACCTTATTTTATTATCCTTCATTAGGCCATTTTGTTTCATTGGTGATAACTAAATTTTCCTTTCTTAATGGCTTCTCAAAAACATTGATCTTTGAAAAACCCTATTAAAGGATATCCACCTGACCAAGCATAGAAAGCATGTCCCACATTGGCACACTCACATTGGACTTCTTAATTTTATAAACAATGTTAATGGGAAGACCATCAACCTTTGCTTGTGATTTTGGGAGCCATAACCATGCTTTGAACTTGTGAATTTTGGGGTACAAAGGTGTTTCTTTGGTTTTTATTTTCTTGAACTTAGCCATCTATGGTGGGTCCACAAACCCTAAACAATACTTGCTAACTTGTAAAATGAAATGGCAAGTTAAGGGCATCGATGACTAATAAAAATTTACACAAGTATGAATTAGTAGGGAATATAGCTAGCAGAGCACTAGAGTTAATATATAAAAGATATCTTTAGTAATAAATTTAAAAATATGTTTAGGATTGGCTCATTATAGAATTTAAGATTAAGAAATACACTAGCTAGATAATACAGGACCTAAAAGAGATAAGGCAAAATTCTGGAGAGTCGGTCTACAACTATGATCATAGATTTTCTAATATAATGAATAAGGTAGAATCCACTTTGATAGATAAAGATAAAGTAGCATGGTTCATTGAAGGCTATAAAATAGGATTAGGTTTGCCCTTATGTAATCCTAATATGAGACAAAAGTAGATACCAGAGCTGCTACACTACATGTACAATAGATTGAAGATTATGGAGAAGCCCCTACTACTAATTCTAAAATTGAATAAAAAATACAAGATTTCATGAAAATAATGGATCAATACCATGAGTTTAATAAGCCTAAATTTAATATATGGTACATAGAGTGTAGAAAATAAATACACTGCCACAATGATTTTCCCAAAGTCAAGACAAAATTTTGTGAACTCTATTGGGTAGTAGGGTATGCTACAAAACAATGCCATGTTCTACAACAATATATCAAAACTCCATAGAATTTTTATTATATTTTTTGTAATTTGACTAACCATGATGAGAATAACTATAGAGATTTATAGGATCTTAAAGAGGGCATCTCCAAAAATTTATTTGTCATCATTAAACAACAAATATCCTCAACAAAGCACATGATCCCAAGCTTAGAATTTGATAAGATTTTTGCAACCCAAATAAGTCCACAATGGATTTTGACTTCACCATAGTTTTATCCTCATGGTCTAGCTAGATGTAATACTTATTCACCAAGTTGGACACCTTCATCTCTATAATACCAATATGTAACACCTTGGATCTAACCCATAACAAATAACAACAAATGAATTTAACCCCTCTAGCTATGCAATAAAAATTTAACATGGGAGATAATAATCAATATTATCAACATTATAACTCTATGTATTAACAAGGAAGATATCTAAGGGGATATCAGTCTAATAGAAGAGCAGGTTAAGGTGGTTATATAAGAGGATACGAAGGTGGTAGAGGAAATAACTATCAAAGGCTTGATCTGTAATGCTACCTATATAGGGAATACAATCATTTTCAACACAATTATATGATAAACCCATAATTATTGTCATATTTTTCATATTATAGAGTCTCTAATTATCATGGCATAAAAGATTGTCCTATTTTAGAGAAGTAGAGAAAGGACAAAGTTATTCAAAATATAAATATGGTAAGTGTGGAGCCTAAATAAAATGCATTTCTAAATTTTATGACATGAAAAAAACATGATAAAAATGGATACCTCCACTTGAGATACCTTAAGATCAAGGCATTAGAAAAGTTAAATAGGATAAATATCCAGATCTAGCTATAGAAAAAAATCTTATGCACAAAGTTACATAATTTTTGAAGAACAATAAACATTAAGAAACTACTGATGGCAATGATACAATAATTGAAACACAAATTTATGGCCAAATTATGCACATTATACGATAATATGGAGTTATCACTATGCTCATTGATCTCCTAAAACTATTGAGTACTCGATGTAATGGATACATATTGTAGAACATCATAAACCTACTACATAATCTTTTAAAATGTGCACAATGTGGTCAATAAAAGATAAAAAACCTAGTGTGGTATGTCAAGATGAATAAATATTTGGATGTTGATGCATGTATTTATATTGAGTTTATTGGTTATGAGATCCTAAATGTTGTCTTTGATTTTAGCAACATAGTTAATATGATTCCTAGATCTACATGGGAAGCTATTAAACAACCAACTCTTAGCTACAACCTAGTTATATTGACTTAATCAAATATATAAAATTTGACCCTATTATCATATTGGAGGATGTCAAAATTAAAGTCATAGACTTATCTCTATGAGGGGACTTTAAGGTTATAGACATGAAGACTGTAGCAATGCACTACCCTACACTGATAGGAAAAAAATGGGTGTATGATGGATAAATGAATATCAATATAGTGTAAAACAATATTTATACACATCAAGGGAATAAATTTATTGTCATTCCTCTCAAAAAATCACATAATACTTATATAATTCTAGTCGAACTAGACTACCCCTATGTTCTCAAAAAAACTAGTTAGATGAAGGTCAATACTAAGGAGAATCCAAAAGCTCTATGCACAACTGAAGGTAACTTATTATACTAGAATTCCAAACCATAGGTATAATACCTACTCACTTAGCAACTCAAGACATTATAATAGTGGAGGCCCAAACTAGTAACTATACAATTGGTGGTAGATCAGTTTGTCATTAAAGAATGTGCCTCTATGTCTGCAAAATCTCCCATTAGGTCAAAAGTTGGTTTTATATATCAAGTTGATGATCACATGTAGGAATACATAGAGCCAATAAAGGAAGGCATTTTACCATGGGAAATTACTTCATCTACAAGTGGTGATTTAGATACCCACCTCCTCAATTAGGCTCGAGGGGATCATGAACTCTAGATAATGTGAATGGTCTTTATGCATGAGTGATAATTGTCTATATAGTATACAATAGAGGACATCAATGATTCATTTTATATTTTCAATTCAATTTTTTAACCATAAATTATTAAGTTACCACTTTAAATTATGCTCTGAAGGGAGTTGCTACAACATGGTGGCTAACTCATCATAATGACCAACTTGAATGAGATGATGCTTGTGAACTCATGATTAATAGGTTTGAATTTCCATAGTTTATCCACACCATTTTGACATTATTTAAATATGGTGAGTGACCCAAAATTCATGTACATAAGTGTGTTAAAGTCTAAAATGAGGAATGTGTTGTAATAAAATACTGAGTCCACATCTTCCACTATACACTTGCTCCACTACTAGTAGTATGGTATATGCACTAAGAACATTAAAGGGAGACCAAGCATTAGGCATAAGTTTAGAGTGATTTTATATAAAACTTTGTGTTCTAATATGAAAATCCACTAGTCCATAATGCAATGTAAAAACTTAATTATTTTTAGTGCCATAGGTGTGCAAAAGACTTGAGCACCATAATAGAATCTAATGCATAAAAAAATGTAGCCTCTGATCTTAATGAGACATTATAAAGGCACAAATTTTCTAGGAAGGAAGAATAAGATCTAACATATCCATGTAACTACATACAAGATGAGACATAATATAATGATGATTCAAATTTTGATGGTGACCTGGACTTGAATGATTTATTTGAGCATGGTTTGACATGTAGAGCCACTCAAGGACACCAAGTAGCATTGATTGAGGAAGATAGGGTGCATAACATCTAAATTATAAAATAGGAAGGGAAAATTAGTATTCATGAATTTGTGGATGATGAAAAGTGAAATATTTATCATCAAACTATGAAGAAGCATGTCATTAACATTGAAATTGAGGAGATTCTAAAACTAGCAAGCATAGGTGATTACTAGATGAAAACTAAAATTTTGAAAGATCTACAACTCCTAAGGGATCACCAAGACATCTTTCCCACCAAATTTTTAGAATTTTAAGGAGTCAACCCATATATTGGTGAGATGTACATTGAATTTAAGGAGTGTGAACAACTAGTCAAGAATTAAACATATAATCTCAATCCAAATATGAAGATAAAAGTAAAGGCCGAATTGGATAGAATGAAATATGCCTAAATAATATATCTAGTATAAAAAGTTGATTAGGTAAGCCCCATGGTATTTTAACCCAATAAAATATGATAAATATAAGTATGTGGGGACTACACATTCTAAATGATGCCTTCATAAATGATCCACTTCTAATACCATTCACAGATGAAGTTTTGGAGTCTGTTGCACAAAATGAAGTATATTATTTCATGGATGGGTTCAATGGATATCATTAGATTATAATCATAGAAGAGGATAGATCCAAAATAAATTTTGAAATAGAATGGGGTTCTTTTCCATACAAGGTCATGCCTTTTGGCCTTAAGAATGCACCTATAGTGCTCTCTGGTGTAGTGGTTAGAGCATTCAAGGTTTTCATTCATGACTTCCTAGAAGTTTACCTTGATAATTAGGTAGTCTTATCCCTATTCAAAGATATTTTTTCCAAGATGCATTTAATTTTGGAATGATGCCAAGCCATGTGCATCACCTTGAATTTGAATAAATGCTTAATTTTTACACCATTTGGAGTTTTACTAAGACAGGTAGTATGTAGCAAAGGTATCCTAGTAGATCAAGAAAAAATCATACTAATACTAATTATGCCTCCACATATTAGTTCCATTTAAGTGTGATATTTTATTTTACATATAGGCTACTACCAAAAAATTATCAAAGGTTATGCAACTATTTCATCTCTACTAGAAACTTTACAATGCAAAAATGAAAAAATTGTTTAGACCTCAGAATGTCAAGAAACTTTTACTGAGCTACAATAGTGACTAGTTACTACACTCATACTAAGTTTTTCAGATCATAACAAAACCTTATACATACATGTGGGTGTTTTAGGCATCATATTTTGTGTTGTACTTGTGCAACCTAGAGATGGTGCACTTGACTATCCTATCCACTTCTCTAGTTAGAAAGTATTTTTGATGCTTGGATTTGTACCCTTGAGGAGATACTCAGCTCTCCTCATCCAAGTGGAAAAATGGAATCATCTCTCTTGTTGTGGGTGATAATTTTGTTGATATGAATCTCTAGATTAGGGGATAGTTCCCCTTGATACACCTTTCAATATTATATTCCTACTATTAAAAACTCAAGGGTGATGGAAAGGGTTAAAATAAATAGAATTTAAACCTATTCTACTGGGGGTGATGCACCAAAATATTTTATCTACTCATACCTTGAACATACACTTGAAATAAGGGCAAGTTACATATATAATTCACTTAATATCAACTCTCTCTCTCTCTCTCTCTCTCTCTCTCTCTCTCTCTCTCTCTCTCTCTCTCTCTCTCTCTCTCTCTCTCTCTCTCTCTCTCTCTCTCTCTCTCTCTCACACACACACACACACACACACACACACACACACACACACACACACACACACACACACACACACACACACATCAATGTTTCAACATGGGGTCCAAGAGATGGAATAGATTAGGAATACTTAAGTAATATGCATTCAAATACATTATATTGAATTATATATTCACTATATCTACAATCCCTTCATACACTTCTTATTGACCTGCAAAAAGGAAATCATAATACACCCAGTACTAATGGAACTAACATGTGAAGGTAAATGGAAATTAAACTTGCACAAGACTAAAACCAATCATGTACACCTAATTCACTCATTGAATGAGGTAAAACACTTGTGTTTATTGATTCAGGGTAAAATTTTGGTAGGGCTTAGCCATACCAGGTCAAGAGATGATCAAATGAGCCAAGAGAATCCATATTTATAGCCTGTAGGAAGGAGGTCAAGTAAAGGGAGACCAAGAGTCACTTGGACATGTGTAATCTTTAAAAAATCAATTACATTTTCATGTGGGAGAGAAGTGGGTGAGCTATGCCATGTAACCAAATGGGTGAATTACAATGAGTTACAACTAAACCAAAATCATTAGTTACATTTATTACAACTAAACCAAAGCTTCAATTATGTTTTGACATTTGTTATCTCTTTTTTTCTTTCAAGTTCCTACCAAGCCTTTTGATGCCAATTGTTATTTCCCATATTTTGAAATTGATGTGTTTCAAGCCATCACTCTTTCTCTATTCATTCAAACATTTTCCCATGGTCACTTTTCTTGAAGGAATTCATTCGGGATTTTTTGCTTTGATTCTTTTCCTTCAGATTTCACTTGGTCCTTTATGCCTTAAAAATTTTTGTGAACAAAACATACCAAGGAAATCATGTCTTCAAGATCTTTAATTTATTTTGATCATATGAAAAGTTCAAAAGAATTAGCTATACCTCTTTTTAAGTTTTTTGAAAGAATTCCATGGACAATCTCTCTAAAATAATTCCTTTGATCTATTTGTTTGGCCCTTCAGCCAAAATAAATGGTCCTTAAATAATATGTAAATGACCCCTAGATCTTGGAAATGTCTCTTCAGAAGGTTGAAGATGATCCTTTAGAAAAAATACAAGTGTCCCTTCGAATTTTGAGAATAACCTTCCAAAAGGAAAAAATGCCCTTTGAATTTTTTTAAATGGTGCATCTTCTCATGGAAACAATCTTTGGGACTTTTTGAAACATCCCTTCAGGAATGTTGAAATTCCCTTCAGACTTTTTGAAAAGTACCTTTTGGCTTTCTTGCAAATACCTTTCAGAAAAACTAGAATGCCCTTAAAGAAAGTTGAAAGTGTCCACTTAGCCTAAAAAAGGTCCTTTAGAAACGTTTTTAACATACCCTTTGGAAAACTTATCTTAGACAATTTGTCTAATATAAATTGGCACTTTTTTTCTTTGGGAAATTTGCCTCACCCAATTTATCTAAAATAATACAACACTTAGACAAATGAAAAGACCTAAAAGAAATACACTTAGCAAAATACCAAACCAAATTCTCTTAAAGAATTAGACATTTATACTTTTGTTGTAGGATTTATTGAAGAACACTTCTTCTAAAGAAAACATGCATACTAGAGTTAGTCAAAGGCATCAAATGAGGTAATTTTCTAGATAAGGGTGCCTAATTTTGGCTTGAAGGGCCAAAATTTGGTCAACAAATTGGTGAGTAACAAGGGTAGTATGCCTATTATACTAACTAGACTGGTAGCCTAAATAGTCCATTATGCATGGAGTCAATTAAGGACTAAAATAAACTATAAACCTTGGCCATGATTCAAAACTTGATAAATAAGACAACCATTGACTACCTCCAACACACAAAGGAAAGAGACACACAATAAAGACCAAAGCAAACACACATGTGTTACTTAGAACACAGGAAAAGACAAGACATAATAGAAAGAAAAATAATTATGTGTAGGTAACTAGATATGCTCTTCCCCCTCTTGGATCAAAGGGAAAACTTCTTAGGTCTCATCCTTGCTAAGAAACCTCATGATGCTAGTCAAGTGGTTGGTTAGAGTAGGATCTTGGTGATTCATCCCTCTTGCTTGCCACCTTGATTGGTATGTATCCTAGTGGATCAAGTTTAAACATGTCTCCAACATACATGTACTCATATTTATCTTTGAATAAAGTCTCATGTTTGTCCTTCATGTTAGTGTAGTCCATAAATGGGTCAATGGCTACTATCTCATAATCATAGGGTTCATTTGGCTCATGGTCCTCTTGGTATATATCATGGACCAACTCATTCTTTTATATTTCTTTAAGAAGTTTATAAAATTGATCTCTTGCTTTATCATGGCTCTCTTGAATAAGGGTGGTTGGTTTTATGTTTGAGCTAAGACAAAAAAATTATAGATTATTATAGAAGTCATCATTTTCTCTCTCAATAACTCCTTCTTCAAAGCCCCTATCAAAAAAATCAGACCTCTCTCCTTCTTGCTCAAATACAAAAGTATCTAACTACTCAAAAACAAAGGTTTCCAACTACTCAACAACATGCTCTTGAACTTTATTCAACTCATGTCCCATGGCTTAGTCATTATCTTCATCAAAGCAACAAGAAGGTTCATCAAACAAAGGGAAAGAGAGCTTACCATGCTTACATTCTCCATCAAACATTAACAAGTGAAGTTTGTCAATATCATCTTCATATTGATGGAAAATTTTCATGTATGTGTGACCTATATATTCTCCTTGAATCATGTGACCTTTAAGAGTCACTTCTTCAACCTTATTTTCATGAAAACCTCCTAGAATATCCACCTCTTAAGATATGATTTGACCATGTTCTTCATCTTTGATAATTTTTTCCACTTCACGCTTAAGATGGTAATCACCATGATGATGTTCATATGGAGTAATTATGATGATCTCATCTTCATTCTCACTCATGATAGTCTCTTGATCGGCCAAAAATTACATTTTCTCTTGCTTACTTACCTCCCTTATAATAGGTTCCTCTTTAGGATGGAATCAAATGAAGGGTGAATGGATAGGTTAATGACTCTAAAATGTAGGATTTGGAGAATGGAAGGTGAAGGGAGTGAAAATGGATTATGAGATGAAGGAGAGGACTTAGGAATGAAATTTGAAAAGAGGCAAAAACTATTTAACTCAAAATCATATTGGGAATGAGAAGTGGGGTTTTCTTTGAGAAGATCATGAGGAAGAGGAGGTAAACCTTGAGTTAAAATCAATTGATTATTTTACTTTCACTTGATCATCACTTTATCTACATCAAATATATCTTAATGACTCTCTTGAAGAGGTGTAGATGGGGTGTTTTTAGACATGGGATCTTTTATTGGGTCTAAACCGTTTATTACACCTTGACTAAGGAACCTTATTCTTGAATATAATTCATCAATCTATTTAGCTAGATTCTCTTGGAAGAGTCTTTCATATATATCATTCATATCATCATGATGAGGAAGAGTATCTTCATTTTCCAATTCATACTCTTAAATAATACTCTAATCTTCTTTCTTACCTCATGATTCCACTATTTCATTCCAACTCATGATCTTAGGATTGGAACTCTCTTCTTGTGGATAAGCCACAACTTCATCTTTCTCAAGGACTTGAGATAGATCATGATAGACATTTCTCCAACTTGGAATATTTACATCATGTTGAGGTGATTAAGGGAGACTAGGAAGAGTTTGCGCATGCATAGGAAGAGTTGCTTGAAGATGGACATGTTGTTTTCCAAAAGAAGTAGGATTATTTTATTCAAAAGAAGGATCACAATCTAAGGAATTAAAATAATAAGTTTCCATATAAGGCCATTCTAATGTTTTTTAGTATTGGATTGCTAGGTGGAAAGGATTAACAACAAGAATAGTTAATTCATTAGACTGGGTTAGAAGGTTGGATCATTTTATATTGGTGAGAAAATGTTATTTGATAAAAAGGATTTGGTGTATAGGGGAAGGGTTTATTTTGTATAGGAGGAGGCTATTTTGGGATGGAATAAGGGGT
The DNA here is from genome assembly GCA_037957365.1 of Torreya grandis. Lineage (NCBI taxonomy): Eukaryota > Viridiplantae > Streptophyta > Pinopsida > Cupressales > Taxaceae > Torreya > Torreya grandis. The sequence goes on along the minus strand of JARHVA010004358.1, from coordinate 1,441,106 downwards.
ATAAGGATAGCTTCCTTGAGTATATTGACTTCTCCACCTCACTAGTTTCTCTTTCATCGATTACATGACTTGAGATTACTTAAACAAGCAGTCCTCCTTATACATAAGTTCCTAATGATATATGTTTCTCTCATTCAACCTATCTATTTCCAAAATTTTCTTTTCAAATTCCAACATTATCTCCCTAGTGCTCTTGGATTCACTAGGAGAAGGATAATTATGAGGGATACTTGAGGTGATTTCATGAAAAACATGAGCTTGATCAAAAATATATGAATGAACACAAGATCCATAATACTCGACAATGGGATTATACATACAAAATATGATTTATTGATACACTAGGGTTGCTTGACCAGTTGATTTAACTTGGAGTCACCATTTGTGTTGATTAAAATTTCTCTAAAAGGCTGATTGATTAAAGAACACACCAAGAATTCTTTAACTCCTTGGACAAATTGTCCCCAATGGAGTGCCAAAAACTATTGATGCTTTAATTTCCACCCTTCAGTAGATGCTCAGGTCTCCTCATCCAAGTGCCAAAATAGAATCATCTCTCTTTTTGTGTGTGATAATTTCATTGAGATGAATCTCTATATTATGGGATAGCTCCCCGTGATGCACCTTTCAGGCTCATATTCCTACTATTAAAAACTTTAGGGAATTAATATGGTTAAAATAACGTTAATTTAAAACTATTCTATAGGGGCGATGCACCAAAATATTTTATCTAATCATACATTGAACATACACTTGAAATAAGGACAATTTACATATACAATTCACTCAATATTGACTCTCTCTCTCTCTGTCTCTCTCTCTCTCTCTCTCTCTCTCTCTCTCTCTCTCTCTCTCTCTCTCTCTCTCTCTCTCTCTCTCTCACACACACACACACACACACACACACACACACACACACACACATTAGTGCTTCAACATGGGGTCCAAGAGATGGAATATATTTAGGAAGATTTAAGTAATAATAATTCTAAGACACTCTATTGAATTAACTATTCACTATATCTACAATCTCTTTAAACACTTCTTATTGACCTGTAAGAAGGAAATCACAATACACTAGGTACTAATGAAATTAACATGTGAAGGTAAATGGAAATTACACTTGCACAAGAATAATACCAAGAATGTACACTTAATGCTCTCTTTGAATGAGGTAAAACACTTGTATTTATTGATTTAAGGTAAAATTTTGGTAGGGCTTAGGCATACTAGGCTGAGAGATTCTCAAATGAGCCAAGAGAATCCATATTTATAACCTTTGGGAGGGAGGTCAGGCAAAGAGAGTCCAAGAGTCACTTGAACATGTGTTGTATTGAAATAATTAGTTATATTTTCATGTGAGAGAGAAGCGGGTGAGCTATGCCATATCACTAAATGGGTTAATTATAATGAGTTACAACTAAACCAAAAGCATCAGTTACATTTTTTACAACTGAACCAAAGCTTCAGTTATGTTTTTCCATTTGTTATCTCTTTTTCACCTTCATGTTTTTTTTGAGCCTTTTAATGCTAGTGGTTATTTCCCATAGTTTGAAATTGATGTGTTTCAGGCCATTAATCTTTCTCTATTCATTCAAACATTTTCTCATGGTCACTTTTATTGAAGGAATTCATTCCAGTTCTTTGCTTCGATTCTTTTTCTTTGGCTTTTTGATTGGTCCTTTATGCCTTAAACAATTTTTGTGAACAAAATATCCCAAGGAAATCATGTCTTAGGAAGATCTATTTTCTTTGTATTAGACAAAAAGTTCAAAAGAATTGGCTTGGCCTCTTTTCAAATTTTTTTAAATAATTCCATGTATAATCTCTCTAAAATAATTCCTTTGATCTTTTTGTTTGCTCCTTCAGCCAAAATAAATGGTTCTTTAGCAATATGTTAATGACCATTCGGTGCTTGGAAATGTCCCTTCAGAAGGTTGAATATGATCCTTTGGAACAAATGCAAGTGTCCCTTCAACTTTTGAGAATGACCTTCCGAAAGGAAAAAATACCCTTCAATTTTTTTGAAATGGTCTACCTTCCCATGGAAATAATCTTTCAAACTTTTTGAAAAATCCCTTTAGGAAATTTGAAATGCCCTTTGGAATTTTTGTAAACTACCTTTTGGCCTTCTTGTAAATACTTTTCAAAAAAACTAGAATGCCCTTTAAGAAAGTTGAAAGTGTCCACTTAGACTGAAAAATGTCATTTAGAAAATTTACAACATACCACTTGGAAAAGTTATCTTAGATAATTTGTTTGAAATAATTTGGCACTTTTTATCTTTAGGAAATTTTCCTTACATAATTTATTCAAAAAAATTCAACACTTATATGAATGAAAAGACCTAAGAGAAATAAACTTAACAAAAGACCAAACCAAATTCTCCCAAAGAATTAGACACTTATACATTTATTTCAGGCTTTGTTAAAGAACACTTCTTATAAAGAAAACCTACATACTAGACTTAGTCAAAGGCATGGACTTAAGTAGTTTTTTAGATAGGGATGCCCAATTTTAGCTTGAAGTGCCAAAATTTGGTCAACAAATTGGTGACTCACAAGGGTAGTATGCCTATTATATGAACTAAGCTGGTAGCCTAAATAGTCCATTATGCATGGATTCAATTAAGGACTAAAATAAACTAGAAACCTTGGCCATGATTCAAAACTTGATAAATAAGACAACCATTGACTACCTCCAACACATAAAGGAAAGAGACACACAACAAAGACCAAAGAAAACACACATGTGTTACTTAGAACTTAGGAAAATACAAGACACGATAGAAAGAAAACTAATTATGTAAAGGTAACTAGATATGCTCTTCCCCCTCTTGGATCAAAGGGAAACCTTCTTAGGTCTCTTCCATGGTAAAAAACCTCATGATGCCAAACAAGTGGTTGGTTAGAGAAGGATCTTGGTTACTCATCCTTCTTGCTTACCATCTTGATTGGATTGTATCCTAGTGGATCAGGTTAAAACATGTCTCCAACATACATGTACTCATCTTATTCTTTGAATCATTTCTCATGTTGGTCCTTCATGCTAGTGTAGTCCATCAATGGGTCAATGGTTGTTATCTCATAATCATAGGGTTCATTTGGTTCATGGCCCTCTTGGTATGTATCATGAACCAACACATTATTTTCTATTTCTTTGAGAAGTTTATAAAATTGATCTCTTGTTTCATCATGGCTCTCTTGAAGAAGGGTGGCTAGTGTGATGTTTGAGCTGAGACAAAAAATTTCTAGCTCATTCAAGAAATCATCATTTTCTCACTCAAGAACTCCTTCAAAGCCCCTATCAAAATAATCAAACCTCTCTCCTTCTTGGTCAAAAACAAAATTCTCTAGCTACTCAAAAACAAGGGTCTCTAGACACTTAACAACAAGCACTTGAACCTCATTCAACTCAAGTCCCATGACTCAGTCATTATCTTCATCAAAATAACAAGATGGTTTATCAAACAAAGGAAAAGAGAGCTTACCATGCTTACATTCTCCATCCAAAATTAATTAGTGAATTTTGTTAATATCATCTTCATATTGATGGAAAATTTGCATGTATGTGTGACCTATATATTCTCCTTGAATCATGTCACCTTCAAGAGTCACATCTTTAACCTTATTTTCATGAAAACCTCCTAAAACAACCACCTCTTGAGATATTATTTGACCATGTTATTCATCTTTGATAATGCTTTCCATTTCATGGTCAAGATAGTAATCACCATGATGATGTTAATATGGAGTATTTATGGTGACCTCATCTTCATTTTCACTCATGATAGTCTCTTGATCAGCCAAGAATTTTATTTTCTCTCGCTTACTTACCTCCCCTAAAATAGGTTATTCTTTAGGATGGAATGAAATGAAGGGTGAATGGATAGGTTCATGAGTTTGAAATGTAGGATTTAGAGTATGGAAGGTAATGGAAGGTGAAGGGAGTGAAAATGGATTATGGGATGAAGGAGAGGACTTAAGAATGGACTTTTAAAAGAGGCAAGCACTAGTGAGCTCAAAATGAGATTGGGAATAAGAAGTGGGGTTTTCATTGAGAAGCTCATGAGGAAGATGAGGTAAAACTTGAGATAAAATCAATTGATTATCTTCCTTCCACTTGATCATCACTCTATCTACATCAGATATTGCTTGATAACTCTCTTTAGGAGATGTAGATGGGGTGTGTTTAGACATGGGATCTTCTATTAGGTCTAAACCATTTATTACACCTTGACTAAGGAACCTTATTCTTAAGTCTAATTCTTTAATCTTTTTAGCTAGATTCTCTTGGATGATTATTTCTTAGAGATCATGCATATCATCATAATGATGAGGAGTAGCTTCATTTTCCAATTCGTACACTTAAACAATACCTTCTCTTCTTTCTTACCCCATGACTCCACTATCTCATTCCAACTCATGATCTTAGGATTAGAACTATCTTCTTATGGATGGGAAGCAAATTCATCTTTCTTAAGGTCTTGAGTTGGTTCATGATAGACATTTATCCAACTTGTAATCTTGACATCATGTCGACAAGCTTGAGAAGATTGGGGGAGACTAGGAAGAGTTTTCACATGCATATGAAGAGCTGCTTGAGGATGGACATTTTATTTTCCAAAAGAAGTAGGATGATTTTCTTCAAAAGAGGGATCACAATCTAAGGAATTGAAATAATTAGTTTCCATAAAAGGCCATTCTAATGTCCTTCGGTATTGGATTTCTAGGTGCAAAGGATTAACAATAAGAGTAGTTAATGCATTAGATGGGTTATAAGGTTGGCTCATTTTATTTTGGTGAGAAAGTGTTATTTGATAAAAAGGATTTGGTGTATAGGGGAAGGGTTTATTTTTTATAAGAGGAGGCTATTTTGGGATGGAAGAAGGGGTAGAAGGCTGATTGCTTTGAGTGGATTGACTTCTCCACATTACTAGTTTCTCCTCCATGGATTACATGACTTGAGCTTCTTAAATAATCATTATATATAAACTATTATTTATATCTATTTCACTCATTCAACCTATCTATTCCAAACATTTTATTCTCAAATTCCAACATTATCTCCCTATCACTCTTGGATTCACTAGGAGAAGGAAAATTATGATGGCTACTTAAGGTGATTCCATGAACAACATGAGCTTGATCAAAACTATATGAAGGAACACAAGATACATACTACTTAATAATGGGATTATACATAAAAAATATGATTTCTTGATGCACTAGGGCTACTTGACCAACTGAATCAACTTGGAGTCACCATTGGTGTTGATTACAATTCCTCCTAAAGGCTGATTGATTGAAGAACACACAAGAATTCTTCAACTCCTTGGATAAATTGTCCCCAGTGGAGTTTCAAAAACTTTTGATGCTTAGATTTACACCCTTGAGGAGATTCTCAGTTCTCCTCATCCAAGTGGAAAAATGGAATCATCTCTCTTGCTATGGGTGATAATTTCATTGATATTAATCTTTAGATTAGGGGCTAACTCCCCTTGATTCACCTTTTAGGATCATATTCCTGCTATTAACAACTTGGGGGGATGAAAAGGGTTCAAATAACCTGAATTTAAACCTATTATAATCGGGGTGATGCACCAAAATATTTTCTCTACTCATACATTGAACATACACTTGAAACAAGGATAAGTTACATATACACTTCACTCAATACCAAGTCTCTCTCACATTAGTGTTTCAACATAGGGTCTAAGATATGGAATAAATTTAGGAAGAATTAAGTAATAGGCATTCTAAGACACTATATTGAATTAACTATTCATTGTATCTAAAATCTCTTCAAACACTTCTTGTTGACCTATAAGAAGGAGATCACAATACACTAGTAATTAATGGAATTAAAATGTGAAGCTAAATGGAAATTACACTTACACAAGATTAATACCAATAATGTGCACTTAATTCACTCTTTGAATGAGGTAAAAAACTTGTATTTATTGATTTAAGGTAATATTATGGTAGGGCTTATTCATACTAGGCTACTAAATCCCCAAATGAGCCAAGAGAATCCATATTTATAGCCTTTGGGAGGGAGGTCAAGAAAATAGATTCTAAGAGTCACTTGGACATGTGTCATCTTGAAATAATCAATTACATTTGCATGTGGGAGGGAAGTGGGTGAGCTATGCCATGTTACCAAATAGGTCAGTTACAATGAGTTACAATTGAACCAAAAGTATTAGTTACATTTGTTAGAACTGAACCAAATATTTAGTTATGTTTTTCCATTTGTTATTTCTTTTTTGCCTTCATGTTCCTTTCAATACTTTTGACACCATGTATATTAACCATAGTTTGAAATCAATGTGTTGTGGGCCATCACTCTTTCTCTATTAATTCAAACATTTTCCCATGGTCACTTTTCCCAAAAGAATTCATTCGAGCTTTTTGCTTTAGTTCTTTTCCTTCATCTTTTCGCTTGGTCCTTTATGACTTAAAAAATTTCTATGAATAAAATATCTTAAGGAAATCATGTCTTCTAGAACTCTATTTTATTTTTATCAGACAAAAATTCTAAAATAATTAGCTTGGCCTCTTTTCAATTTTTTTGAAAGAATTCCATGGACAATCTCTCTGAAAGAATTCTTTCAAAAAAATTATTTTTCCCTTTGGCTAAAATAAATGGTCCTTCAACAATATGTAAATGACCCTGTAATGCTTGGAAATGTCCCTTTAGAAGGTTGAAGATGATCCTTGAGAAAAAATGCAAGTGTCCCTTTAGCTTTTGGGAATGACCTTTCAAAAGGAAAAAATACCCTTTGGATTTTTTTGAAATGGTCCACCTTCCCGTGGAGTTAATATTTTAGACTTTTTGAAACATCCCTTCAATAAAGTTGAAATACCCTTCATAGTTTTTTAAAAGTACCTTTTGGTCTTCTTGAAAATACCTTTTGAAAAAACTAGAATATCCTTTGAGAAAGTTCAAAGTGTCCACTTAGCTTGAAAAAGGTCCTTCGGAAAAGTTACAACATACCATTTGGAAAATTTATCTAAGATAATTTATTTGAAATAATTTATCACTTTTTGACTTTAGGAAATTTTCCTTGAACAATTTATCTAAAATAATTTGATACTTAGATGAATGAAAGACCTGAAAGAATTAGACGCTTATACATTTTTATGGGCTTTGTTGAAGAACACCTATTCTAAAGAAAAATTGCATACTACACTTAGTCAAATTCATCGACTTAGGTATTTTTTAGGATAGAGGTACCCAATTTTGGCTTGAAGGGCCAAAATTTGGTCCACAACTATCTAATGTAGAGAAAAACTATACAACTACTAAGCAAGAAGCACTATCCATCATGTTTAAACTTTAAAAAATTTGGCATTGTCTACATACAACACTATTTAAAGTCTTACTAATTATCAATCCCTATGATATATGGTTAACAAACTAATGCTAGGAGGATAAATCTCTCAATGGTTGATGTTGTTCTAAGAGTTTCAATTTTGCTTAAATGTCAAGTGAGGAATGGAGAATGTAGGACCATATCACCTTAATTGTATCCTAAATGGAGAAAAACTGGAATAATTACAAGAAGACTATCCTAATGCCCATCTTTTTTTAGTATATATGTTTCTTGAAAAGTTTGAATCCATTGCCAACTTCCTCAAATAAGGAATCTTCCTTGCACTATTTTATGAGAAGGATAAAATGTATTTTGTGACTAAATCACTACCATATACCATCATTATTGGACTTCTATATCACTTGGGAAAGGATGAAGTCCTATGTAGGGTTGTCCTCGAACATGAACAACCTTAACTCTTGGAGGAAGCTCATCAAGGAGTCATAGGAAGACATTTTAAAGGAGAGGTTACAGCTAGAAAGATTCTACAAAGTGGACTATGGTGGCAAGACTTATTTTAGGATGCACACAAAGTTCCATACATTGTGATGTCTACCAATTTATGGGTAGACTACTTCAAAAATATGAGATGCCATTGTAGCCTCTGTTAGTAGAGTAACCTTTCAAATAATGGGGGATTGATTTTGTTAGACCAATTAAACCACGAAGAAAGTGAAGCAAAATAAGGTACATCATTACTATGGTAGATTATTTTACTAAGTAGGTTAAAGTTGCTACCATACCTAGCTATGATGTGAAGGATTTAGTAAAGTTTTGATATGAAAATATCATTACCAAATTTGGATGCCCTAAAAATTTAGTCAGTGATAGAAGAAAACACTTTCTAAATAACACCATTAAGGCCTTGATTGAAGATTTTATGATCTCCCATCATAAAATCATTGCCTATCATCCATATGTTAATGGCCAAGCTGAAGCCTCCAATAAGGTACTAAAGAAAATGCTTACAAAAATCTATGATGTTAAGAGGGATGATTGGGAAGATCACATTCCTATGATATTGTGGGTATATCACACACATTTCAAAATGGTTACAATATTTATGCCATTTTAGTTGGTGTATTGTCTAGAAGTAGTCATGTTGATGGAATATCTCTTACCTAGCTAATCCATTACCATGGTCATGTGACTTCAAGATCAAGAGTCTCTTACTAATCAACTCCTAGAGCTAAATTGAATATATAAATTCAAACATAGAGTAGCATGGATGTAGGAAGTACTTAATTAAATCTATAAAACTTGCAATTATTAGAACTTGCACCACAAATAATTTCATGGAGATCAACTAGTTTTACTATATAATAGCCAGTTTAGAGCATTCCCAAGAAAACTAAAAATAAGATGGAAACGACCCTATATTATACATTACCTAACACAACAAGGAATTATGGTTTTAAATGATCTTTAGGGAACCATCTTATCAATGTGGGGAAATGGATTTAGGCTTAATCCCTACCACCAATAGTCTATTGATCTCATTCTATATGTTGAGTGGGTGTTGAGTAGTACCATGTAGATTAGGATTTATCTTATTTACAAGTTTGTGTGTGTGTGTGTGTGTCTTTATTTTCTATTTTTTTATTTGTATATGATCTTAGCAATAACATTTATGAAATACAAAGGCTAAGCATCACGTGCACCAGATGTGCATAGGAGGATCCACATGTACTACTAGAAAACTCAAAGAAGAGCAACTAAAAATATTAAGTCTGGGAAAGATGCCAAAACATCCCATCATAAAGATATCCATTGGATAATAGTCATCCACCAAAATTAGATTCAAGAGCCAAGGGTTGATTGATGTAATCTTCAACAAATGAATGGCTAGTCAACAACAAATACTTTTACCCCTCATATAGACACCAAATAACATAACAATGTAACTCCACACATGTCCCAATGACTAACTACTTTAATGGTTAGATTAGATGTAGATTTTCCACATCCTTCATTACATTCAAGATGATTAGATAGATAATTATGGCTTGGACATGAAAGCTAAGATCCACCCAATATTTAAAGGCTAACTTCAAACACCATGTTGAATTTCATCCTTAGAATATTTTCATGAGCTATAGCTATCAAGAGCCAAAACATTTTCATTACATAAAGCATATAGAACACTCATAATTTCCTCTCATCTAGCCATGGATACCATGTAGCTAATCTGAACCCTATTTGAAGCACAAAAAGAATCCATGGGTGTTGAAATGGCACTTTAGCAAACCAAGTATAGAAATCAATAGCTATTTCATTACTTCCAAAAATTTGATCAAAATATATTTCAACCTGATCATGTTGACATTGTGTAACCACTCTCTCTCATAGTTCCCCACTAATTTCAAAACATAAACATTTAACTCTTGCTATGAATGCTAACATTTGGTGACCTAGGAAAGATAGTTCAAGTATTTCTTGGGAGATATAATGATGACATTATTTATTTTGGCCTAGATGATAATGTGGTAATCAAAACACAAGCCATAGCCTGAGCTTTGGGCATGCTTGTACATGGAGATTCACTACTATGCTATAAGACCAAAATGCTTCCAATCTTATTAAAGTCTGGAACCTATATGTGCAACAAAATTAGGGAGTTCCCATTGATGAAATCCTCAATGATCTAGTGTGCATTCTCATCTAATGCATCACTAGAAGGTTTTGGAAAATGACTAAGTCTACCAAGAAAATACCTAAGGGAGTTGTGACCATTGCTCATAGGATGATCCACCAAAATAAAGAATTTAATTATCCCAAGTACTTTGTCTAGGAATTGGTCATAAATGTTGAAAATTGTTGCACCAATCCTAGGTAGAGATTCTAGTATCAGTTTCTACTCTTTTTGCTTTGCTTCATGTAGTAGAAATCACTTTAGTGATAATTACACTTAGATATATATTAATGGCCAATTTAGTTGTTCCATAAAATAATACGAACATGAGAATGTGTATCCCTTACACATAGGGTGAAGTTCAAATCTTGGTGGGAGGAGTGCTTGTACCTAATTACCACACACCCCAGAGTGTCACTTGATGTCTTGTAGTACCTAGGTCAACATGTTGTAGTCACTCTATTGCCTAAGGGAATCTTCATCACAATTCATAAAATATGACCATAAAAATTCAAACCACTCCCTTTATTCATCATGATGGATATGGTAGAAGATGAAGTGGCCCAACAAAACGAGCATGCAACTAGGAGAGAAACCCCTTTCCAATTTATAGCACCATACATACACATTCTTTTTTTACAATAACCATAGTTGGAATCAAACTCATAACAATAGAAGATGAAGCACAAAGTAGATCCAAATTCAATGTCCCTCCCCAAAAATTTAGCATGGTGACCTAGAAGGGTGATCCAAAGGTGCCATATATAGCTATCTCTTGTGACTCTTGGAGATGGATATTGATGTGTAGGAAGTCTACCAAGTCATGTTGGTAGACATGGCTGGAGACTATTATGAGGAGGAGAAAGAGTTATTATTCCAAAAGGTGGTACATAGCTAAAATTTAGAATCAATTTCCACTGGAGCTATGGGTAGAAGTCCCAGCTTTCCCAACTTCCATAATTATTAACACATTTTGAGAAGAGGCAAGGTAACTTTAGTGGATAATGGACTTCTTACGGCCTTAAACTACTCAACATTCACACTTGACATCATCTTTTTACATCTACTATAGAGTCCATCGTAATAAATTGTGTAGGCCTAAAACATGGTGGGAGGCAAGAGTCTTTCCTACCTTATAGAAATGCACATTTAGTCAACCAGCTATTATATATGAAGCACAACCTATTCTTGACCTTCTACATAACCACCATGATAGTCATAATCAATAGAAAGAAGTAACATGTTCCAAATTTATATGTATGATTAGATGATTCCACACCATCACTACAAGCATAAGAGTTTAAGGAAATTGCATAGGAATATCTAATAGAGAAGGAACAATAAGCCACCAGGGAGGAAGTTGTATGTACAACTAAACATTGGCTCAAGAAAGAAGAAAAGAAGTGAAATAAATAAAATAAGTGTAGTAACAACAAGAAACACAACAAGCTAAAGAATATGAGGCCTTAAAAAAGGACGAGGATGTAGAGTTAGACATGAAAAATGCATAGGAGATAGCTAGGTAGGCCCAATAATCAGTCATCATAAAATAATAACTACAAGAAGAGAAAGACAAAAATAAAAATAAGTAGAAAAAAAATAATAAGATGTAGTAAAATGAGCATAGTGATAGGTAGAGGAAGCTTCCAAGAAGGAGGAACATGATGAATCCATATGGTAATAATAAGTTTATCCACAATCACAAGCCCACACACAAGCCCAAGCTACATAGGAATAAGAGAAGAGGAAGAAAGAAGAAGATGATGAGAGAAATAAGAAATAGAAATAAGAATATGAGAGAAAGAAGGAAGAGGAAGAGGAAGAAAAAGAGAAAAAGAGGAAATAAGAGGAAGAGAATAGAAAGAAAGAGGAAGAGGACAAGAAAAGAGTGGAATAAAAAAGGAAGTAAGAAAAAGAGGAGGAAAAAAGAAGGAAGAAGATAGGAAGAAGAAATAAGAAGAAGAGGTCAAATAGAAGATGGATGAAGATGTTAAATAATAAGCTAAGCTAATATTAGAGGCTATATCATAACAATAAGCACCACCCATAATTTAGGTAGGATCCCAAATGCCACTAAGAAGTGTTTGGCTTTGGGACATCCCTCCAGTCACTATTCTATGCACTACCTTTTCACTTCCTCTATATACTATGCCATGTCTTGACCTTATAGCCTTAATAAGTACATTGGTCGTGATCTCAATCAATAAGGATGCTTCACTTTATTTCTACTAATTTTATTTGAATAAATAGTTAGAATGTGTCATAGATTTTCAGGATTCCATCACACAAAAGGTCACCTCCCAAGAATAAGAGCAGGATCAAACAAGGGTAGAGAATGTGGAGCTTAGAGGTCATATTTAAGTAGTCATGATGATAAAAGATACTATCAGAAACTTGGCCTCTCAAGTAATTGGGTACCAAATGATGTTAGACTATAGTAGGATCAAGACCTTTGTCTTGGAACTTATAAAAGATTGGTGCATAGCACAACAACTTCACTCAGTTGGTATCTTGGTTCACAATTTGAATATTGACACTACTACTTTGATGACTCTAATGGAGGAGTATTAAGCCATGATTAACATCACATCCCTCCAAGCCCACCAAATCACATGTGTCTTACTAAATTGTAAACAACAGCTTGATAATACACTTACCAGATCTAGTGTAAAATTCATTGTAGCAACCACAACCAACACAATAATGCACAACTAGACTACCTCAATAAATGAAATTGACCTTGTTATTTAACAATATTTTACTTTTATGGATAATGTGCATGACCAACTCCTCAAGTGGTAGAAATACCTAAGTTTTTATGCATTTTTAAGCCTTCAGGCTGAATGACATGCAAAAAAGTTAAAATAGTTTGGCACAAAAATTCAACTAAAGGTCAACAATACAAAGGAAAAAATGAGTACCACTAAGGAATTGGACCTAAAGGAACTCATTGGGTGTTATACACAAATGCACATTCTAATTTTTGTGATTTAAGAAGTGGTGCTTGATTAAGATGAATTCAAATTTGACTAGGTTTCATTATATAGTGAGGTGGCCTTATTCCTTAAAGTTACTCTATATAAACCACCATCAGAGCTCCAAAAAGAACTCTCATAGTGCATGGATGCTTAGTTTGGGGCCAAGGATCCTTCAGACCAGCCTTCTTCCTCAATAATGATACCTCATTTGAGTTGAGTACTATGTAATGTGCAATTTTTGAGAAAGTTTTGTAACATTTTGAGCAAGTGTTTTTTGTATTAGGGATGATTAGTGAGATAAGTAGGGCTAGGATGGTTGAAAACCTATAAAGGGCAGCCACCTAGTTATGCCATCCCATTAAAAACCTAAAAGGGTGGTAGGTTAGTATGCTACTTAGTTGAAAAGAGGAAAGGGTGGCTATGTAGTGCACAAGAGGTGAAAATTGAAAATGGTGCCTTGAGTGATTACTATGACTCTTGCTAGTCTACCTAATTTTTTAGCTTCTACCCTTAGCATACAGTCACATGAACTTATGATGTTGTCTTGGGATGAGTTAACATTTTAAGTCATAAAAAGTGTTGGGAGGATAAAATGAATAAGTAAATTTATGAAAGATATTCTTTGAATATCCGTGCATTTGTATGAAATTATCGGCTATATGTATTTTGTCCTATCCTCCACAAGTTATAAAGTAATAGAAGATGAATAGTCTCCTCTCTTTGGTGTCAATATATGAGAAGAATATGAATAGTCATGAAATATAATGACTATATAAATATATAAATATATATATATATATGTATGTATGTATGTATTTATATATATATATATATATATGTATGTATGTATATATATATGTATGTATGTATGTATATATATATATATATGTATGTATATATATATATATATGTATGTATGTATGTATATATATATATATATATATATATATGTATGTATATATATATATGTGTATATATATATATATATATACATATATATATATATATACATACATACATATATATATATATATATATATGTTTGTATGAAGAAGATGATGACCCTTTTGTTGAGATCGGTATATACTTTATGGTTATGGTTACCTTTCATATTTATTATGTTTTTTCCTATGTACATTATCATGTTTAATGTTTTTTTAATCTTATCTAAAAGTAATCTAAATTATTTGCATACCTTATAGAAAAATATGGTCTAATCTTAGTTCCTATCTATCACACTATAATTCATCTCTATCATGTCTCTGTTAATTATGGATTTCATGTACCATCCTGTGTAATATAACAAAACTTAGCTATCCTCATCCTTAACATGTTCTATTGCATCAAGAACCTCTTCTAATAATTATTTATTGTAAAGTAAGGCACACTTTTAAGGGTTGCCACTATGATAGGGTCATATTGATTTAGGTCCAAAGGACTTTGACCATTGAAGGCCATAAAATCCAAAGCTCTAAGGGCAACCATGGTAGTGAAAGGACCCAACAAATATCTTCTTATAGAGGTAAACATGGAAATTGGTTTAGGATGAAAGTTTCCCTCATATGGGTCAGTGTTAGCAAACCTCAATCTTCTTGGTAAGTTAAAATGTAATTCAACAAATTCAAAAGGAATACCTCTATAAGTTAATCTTGTATTCACTTTTGTCATGAAAGATACGTAATGTTTTATGACCAAAAATTTGAGTATTTTTTAGAGTCACTAGATATTAAAATATGAAAGCTATAATCACTATAAATTGATCAAACCAACATCAAACTCAATCAATATTCTTCATAATTAATCCCACTTAGTGTGATAGAAACTATTGTAGTATATAATTTCACCCTTTTTGGAGAGTTTTTTAGGCTGTTTCACTCCCAACTATAATATTAGAGCAACATCAGGCTGTGGGTATCTTGTAATGAGTTTGAACCTGTAGAGAAGGCCAGCTTCCTCTTGGTAGATCACCTAAACTAATATTTCTACTTGGAAAATGGATAAAAATGGGGTATATGATGACTAAGAGAGCTAAAATGGTGATGCACCAAATTAAATTATACTCTAATAATATTGAAACAAACACTAATTTATCATAAGATAATCTTTTCTCGCATAATCTCATAAACTATCTAATTTGCATAAGTATTTATTAAACTAGGCTCACTAAGAAATAGATGAAGTAAAGATGGGTTATAAAACTCACACTAATCATCCATTAATGGTGAAAAAATCTCAAGCTTGGACTTTAAAATATCTTGAAAACACCTAAAAAGAGGTAATAAAGAAGGACAATGAACATGAAAGAACACTTCTTCACAAATCCATCATACACAAGCTTTCTAAGCACAAGTTAAAGGGAAGAGTTAGGTGAAAAATAATCTCATTTGATTCAAAATTTAGTTCTTAAAAAATTTTATATGGTTTTGCCTTGTTAAATGAGAATATTTTTACTAAATGAGAATATTTTTACAAAATGGAGGAGAAATGGGAGATATGGGAGAAAAGGTAAAAAAGAGAGGAGAAGCAAGCACTAAAAAAATAGTAAATAATACATAACCACCATCCATAGAGTCTTAACCATATTCAGATTAATTATCACTAATCTTTCCTCAACAAAATAACCCTCATTAGTCGAAATAGTCTTCAAGCCCTCTCATTGGCTTAGAAAGACACTAGAAGATGAAAACATTTGAGGATGTTGATGTCATGATACACTCATAAAGAAAAAGTCTATAAAGACTCAGAAAACACATTGAATTCTCCACTTGCTTTCCCAACATCCAATATTCTCTCTCTTAGACTTCTACACCCCCTTCCACTTACACTTCTAGAAGATGCTTGGAAAATGGTTAGTGAACCTTGGCATTTGATACTTAATTAGCCATGGAGGTTATCTCTTGGTGTTTACTTTTAATTATTTTCTTCTATTTTCAACTCCTCTTTTCTCCTTGAACCTACAATAAACTCCATAAAACCTACAAATCTCATAGACTCCATTGATGAAGGCCTCAATCTTAAGCCACCTTCAACCAGTTACACTAGAGTGTATTCCTAAGAACATTTGGAATTATAATAACCACTTATAGACTTGTATAATACTTCTAAACATCCATAACATGCATATGAGGAATAAAACAAAGTTTAGGCCACCTTCAAAACCTATAACAATGGTATAAATCACCATTAAAACCTATATCAATTCATAAAATGTCAAAAAACTTGAGTGTTTGACCCTTAAACTCAACAAGGCACCCTATAAACCCTTGGGAATGGCTCAAGTGTCATATAATTATATTTTGTGTCCCATTAGACCTCTTCCAATCATTTAGACTATTTCTATCTTTGAAGACATATAAAAATAGGCATTTCTAAGCCATTTTTGCCTCTTAGGCACCCAAACGTGCCAAATTATTCTTCAAAATAGGTTTTACACGAGATTTTGGGAGTCATATACATGTTATAGGTGGTCCCTAGGTGATTCTAGGCCATTTTATGGACTTATGATTCTAAAACCACAAAACTAATCAAAAAGCTCCTTTAGCGGCCTACACAAGCTCACCTTCTTGATGATTTTTTGCAAACTAAACATCCCCATTACACCACTTATTGCCATGTATATTTATTCCATAGAACCATTCAACATCCTGTGAATTATTATGCTCCCATGTGAAAGGTATGAAAAGATACATACGTCAATATTTTTTCCTATAGAGTTTACAAGCATTATAGACATACTTATGATCTTAGTGATTAGTCATAAAAATTGGGACCTTAACCAACCTAAATACACAATTAATTTCAATTAAATATGGATACTCAAAACATACTAAAATTATTTTTCCCAACTCCTCATGGTATGAAAGATATGAACATCTAAAGAGGGGCTAAAATTGGGTGTCTTAGGCTTGAAAATATTGAATTCCTTCAAAGGACCAATTTAACCTAAACATCTTTCAATACCTATTCATGATGTCACCTTGCATTGGAAGGTCTGAGAGTGTCTTTCGGTGTTATAGGCCTTCAAACAATCTTTAAGGCCTAATTGTCCAAATCTAAATATTGGAGTTATTTGAAACTTTTAGGATGATATGGGGTTTAAAAACCATTTTTTCATGTTCCTTACCTAATTAAACTTGTATTCTTCTCTTCAAATGATCAAAAATACAAATTTTCTCTTTCCACCTTTGAGACTGCATGTGGGGTTTCTAGTTTGCCTACATGTTTAGATGTATTTTTGAGTGTGAAGACTCTCAAAATATTTTTAAGACACTTAAAATCATCCCATTATTATTTTAAAATAATTACATAATATTTAAACCCTCTACTATACCTTAAACCTCCAAAAAAGTATGCATGCACCAATGGTGATTATATTGAAACATGGAGAGTACTATGGCACAAAAAAGATAAATTACACTTGTCACATTACCTTAAAAATATTATGGATATGTATATTAGGTCATTAGTACAAATCCTACTAATTTTCATGATTGGAGGATACATACTTTGGCTTGTAGACAAATTTTCTCAAACTTTACCCTGAGTTGTCTATTTGTTTCCTTCATGCTTAAACTTAACCTTAAGGAAAGTTTTTATTGAAATAATTTAAATATATCATATTAGGTTTAAAACATAATAATTAATTGTTTTAATACTTATCCAAGGCTTAAACTCCTCATTATCCCTAAAAATGACAAAAGCTTTGTTTGATCTCAAATGGCTATCTGCTAATTACAAGAGGTCTATCTAAGAATAGCAAGTATTTTCACCCTTTTTATGACCTTTAGGATGGAATGGTATTATTTTTTAGGTAATTTATACCATTAATACATAATTTCCTATTTTGACTTGACCTATAGATGCCCCAAAATGGCTAATTTCTCCAAGATAGGCTCCATTATTGATCGTGATTAGACTTGGGTTGACTATGCTAAAATAGTGAATGGTTACCCCTATAAAATAGCCTCAAAAATGTTTTGGATATGTATAGTATGTCATTATTATTATCTCCACCAAATTTCATGATTAGGTCATGCATATATTGGTCTATAAACATAATTTTCCAAAAGCTAGTGACATGTTGTCTACTTAGTCAAGTTTTAAAACTAAGTTCTCCTCCTTTTTTCCTTGGTTTGGGCTTGAACAAGATGAATATTACCTTAAATATTCATGTAAATCTTCTTTTAAAATATTCCACCCTTTATTATTCAATTTTAACCTTATGCAACTCATGCTGCCATAGTTACTCAAGGAAACTCCATGGTGACTGTGTGTTCTCACTACTATAGGTGTTGTTTCAAGGTGCAAGATTGTAGTTTATATTTTGAATATTACCACATCCTACTGAAACCATTATAAACTCCATAATTTACTTATTAATACTTCATATCATTTTAAACTATTAAAATGGAACCACTATGTTCTCAACTTGATTGGCCTTGAAGTAAGCCTTTAGCCATAAATGGTTGTAGGTGTGCATTTTATCTTCTTTATCCTTATTTTAACCCTAAAAACATATTTATTAATACTAAAATATTAATTCTTAAATATTATCCAAATAGCCTCCATAAGCCTATAAAGGTCTAAGAACTTGTTAAGAACAAGCATATGCCTGTTGTAGGTGAATGCTTTAATCCCAACATGTAGGTGTAGATTTTAACACTAATTGTGTTATATGAGTTTCCCTTAAGGGTTATGAAATCAATAAATATATATTTGGATAAATAATCCTTATTTCATTCTAAATTCACTAATATATTTATTTTTTGATAAAACATCTTAAAATAGTGTAACATTATCAAATGTAGATGACTATGTTGTATAAATCATGACTGCTCTTATCCTTGGAGAGGTAACCAAATGTTGATTATGGTCCTTATTATTCAAAACACTACCATTTGGTTAGATACTTAGATCCAACACCCATAAATAAGGCATATCTTCAATATACCTTTATATTTTATAACTTCATGAAAGTGTTGATTGTTAGTGTACTATTATAGGTACACATTCTTGGTTGTAGCTTGATGGTTTCAAGGTCCATAACTTGTTTGAGTTATATTTATTAAATTTAACTTATTATTTGAACCCCAATTATAATTTTCACTTTAATAAGGTAAAATTACATAAATATACATTACTGTCACACCACCTTGGATTTATGAGATCATTTGAAATCTTAAGATACTATAAAAACACTAAAAAAGTGTAGTGAAATATTTCATGAGTTGGGAGCCCTCTTGCATTATAATCCTTTTGTCAAAAAACCATTTTTAAGGTCAAATAACTAACCATATAACTATATCACCACATATATACATTCAAACTCATCATGTTAACCTTTTATATGATATCACTAAATGTGGACAAGGCCCTGTTTTGGAGGAATTAAGGGAATAAGTCCCTAAACCTCACTTTCTCCAATCATGGATATGATTTGAGTCTACTTTATACTTAATGGATTTAATATTTATGGACATGTAATTCCTCAAATTTTCAACCTCTATTAATATCTCTAACATATTTTAACATTTGCATTTCAACTACTCAGACCTATGTGAAGACTTGTAGGTGTATATGCAAGTGTGAAACATGACAATGAAGGTAGAAAATGGGTAACATGCCTAGTGAATGGCCTCATGATCAATATTTAACCTATGAAAAGTATTAAAAATTATATTTTCAACCTTTACAAGTCTCAAAAAAATTACATGTCCTCATTCCAATGTGATTAACTCCTATAGGGCACATGTAGGTGCATAATAATGGTGCAAGACCGTGCATATAAAATAACTAGTTGTCAAAGTTAGTTATATGTCATTTCCATAGCTTGTCTTGATTTATAATTTATATTACTTGGATTCATATGCTTCCAAATCCATAAAATAATTACTACCTTGTGTTTCCATCAATGTGTGTATAATGACTCAACTCATTCTCCTTCTCCTTCACGACCTTACCATAACTCTTGCTTCCTTGTTTTATCTACAATTATCTACCAGCCATTTTTTGGATAAATCTTCCTTGTTTCAAAAGTATATAAAATCTTATAAATATATTAAAACATTTTATATCACCCTCTATTCCCTTATATGTCTTCTTCAAGTTTCATCAATCAACACTCCTTGTAGATATTCTCTCCTTCACAAGTGATTGTCTAATTAGGCCTATTAGCCCTATTTCATGCCCACAAACCTAAAATCCACATTTTATAGTAATATATCATGCCCAAAACACTTTATTAAATTACACATGTCTATATGAGAAATAATACAAAGTTTCAATAGTTTTTAATAATTACATTAGGATTTGTGAGGTTTTCTTGTTTGAAACCCTAGCTAGTCTTCTAAACAAGTTGAACTCCTATTCGATTCACTTTATTAGGTTTTAAAGAGTTTTAAATGAAAATAATACCATATCCACATATTTAATAACCTTATTAATCCCATAAAATAGGTTATAGACCCTATTCAATTCATCTAATGCTTAGAAACAATAAAAACATAACTGGTTGTATGTTTTTGTAGGACTATGTAAGGGTTTCATGAGGCCTGAGATCTATATATTTGGTTCATTAAAATTGTATAAAAACTAATACCTATAAAATATACCTCCTCCAAATTTTGAAATATGTTAAAACCATATTTCAACCTTTAAACACTTGGAACAACTCAAAACACAAAGTTTTAAACTCTCTTTACAAGAATGTGCTAGAACATGAAAGGCTTAAGATCCATTTTATGAGTTTTATGACATCAAAATATATAATTTTTATTTATTACCTTTAAGTACCCCTAAAACTAATAAACTATTTTTTTTCCATTCTCAATAAATAAAAACATATGGAATCAACAAGGGAGTACTTCATCCTAGACGGAAGAAGTAAGCGAGTGCACAAATTCCACTTTGTCTTCCTTAACCATTTCAGGCACAAGGTAAGTTTGTCTTTTCCCTTTTATCTTCGCTTCTCCTTGGTCCAAAGTCTATATGCTCATAGGAAAAAGGAAACGCGCCCTATCCTACATGAAGGCCTTATTCTTCTAATCGAAGGCTATTGCAAGAATAATGCAATGGTAAAGCACCCCAAACAGGGGAAAAACAAGGAGTCAGGGAACATAAAGAGTGAAAGTGTAAATGGGAAAGGCAAAATCAAGCTCCCTAGTGCTAAAAAGTAGAATGTAGAAGAAGATAGAGAATGGGAGAGAATTGAAAAACCCAGGGAGGAAAACTTGGAGGAAGAAGAAGGAACTGAAAGCTGGGATACAAACTCTAATGAGGATGAAGAATGTCTTGAGAAGAATGAAAAAGATGATGTCAACACAGAGGAGGATTCTACAAATAGAACTGAAGATACGGAGGAAAATTAGAAAGTGTCAGAGGATGAATTTGTCCAGGATGGCCCTATTGAGGACCCAGCTTCAAAGAATGAAAAGGAAACTACAGGTCAGGATGATAATCAAGATATGGATATGGAAATTCAAATTAGAATTAAAGAGCGGGAACAAGAGGGTCGAGAGGATATCTTTGAAGAAGCCAGGAATAGTCCCAATAAAAATTTTGAGGAATGGAGAGGGAAGAAACAGAATGATGAAACACACACACCAATGACTTGGGTTAATTGCAAAGCAGAGGCATCTTCCCAATTTGATTCTTGGACATGTAGGGAGATTATGGATATCAAAAGGAAAGTGGAAACTATGGAAGATACCTTGAAAGGTGTATGGAACAAAATTAACAATATGGAAAATCAGATAAGAGAGATCCCAGTCAAGCTCAAAGCCTATGAGAATAACCTCTGGGAACTTATTAAGAATGAAAATGGAGGAAGTTACGTCCAAAATTTGTGCTGCTACTATCAATATTGGAAAAAGAGCCAATGAGGAGACCAAAGCCTTGGAGGGACCTAGCAAAAGGACAAGACAAAGTTCAAGAAATAAGGTGACACAAAAAGGAGCCATGATGGCGGCAACCACTACCCAGGATACTGTTATGAAAGGAAAAGAAACTATGAAAATGATATTGGAACTGGATGAATAATCTGGTTCCTCTTATTGGTTATGAAACTGGTCATGTTCTTTGTTTTCTTTTTGTAATCCTTTGCCTTTGGTGTAACCAGATCTCTATTAAATCTGGGTTTTGACCGGTAGTCTTTCTGGTGGTTTCAGATCCATTAAAAACCTATTTTTGCTACTTCCTTATTATAGTTTTTTAGGCTTTGCCTGTGGTTTTGGATGATCTTTCTTTCTTTCCTTGTACTAGGGTTTTGGGGCCCCTTCAAAACCTGCTTTTTCCATAATCTAAAATAATGTAGACCTGATACACACTCAAAAAATGAGAACTGTAAGACCTAGGGAGAAATAAACAAGTGTATCTTGAGGTTTATGAGGTATTAATACCTCATTAATTTTCTAATTTTTAATTTTAATATCTAAAAAAACTATTAAAATAATTATATTTCATAACCCAACACTTTATATGCCTCAAAATCCCCTTTTCTGACCATTTACATTTACATGCCAAAATCCTAAATTTGGCAAACCTACACTTTTCTTCATTTTGCCTTGAAATTTTTAATATTTTAAATCTATAAAAAAAAATTAATACTTAAAATCACCCCAAAATTCATCATAAACATTCACATGATTTTCAAACCATCCGCCATACGTTAAATCCCTTAAAAAAGCTTGCCTAGCTCCATATTCTCCTCAACGTACAATCATAGGGCTGTGTAAAACCAATGGGTAATTACACTATTTTTTTTGAAAAAAAAATATTTTTAATATGTTTATAAATTCATAAATACCAATCCTACCAAATTTCATGCATTTTGGATGCACATTTTGTCATGTAGGCTCCTTTTACTAAAAACTAGTTTGTGTTGCCAAGTTTTTAATGATTCTTAAGCTCATGACTGAGCTTTTCTTATTTCACCTTGTCATTATGGTATGATAAAACGAATAATTAAATTATAATTTCATATTATTCATATCACATTTTAATTTCCCTCCATTATTCATTTCTCATCCTTATACACCTTGAATCCATCTTCAACATCATACCACTAAGCCAAAATGATGGTTGTAGGTGCATTTTAGATAAAGTTTTGAATGATTGGAACATATTTATGTGGTATTATCATTTTTAATTTATATTAAACATTTATTAACCTCTAAAAACACATTATACATCACTCCCGAATGTCTCTAATACCTCTTACTATGCATTCTAATCTGGCTTGCAATGTTCACTAGGTTGGCAAGATGTATGATTTTCAAGATTACCTAACCTCTAAGATAAAAGAAAAAATGTTTGCCTTTTTATAATTTTTTTTTTTATACCTTTAATATTTTACTTCATTCACGAGGACCCTCTATGTTAAAGGGTAAATTTTGATCACTTCTTTAGGACCATTAACCTCTACATTTTCCTTTAAATTAGCCTAAAAATTAACTATCACCTCAAGTGAGGTCCAATGTAAGTAATAAATATAATATTAGGAACTTTTGAGTGTATTAAACCCTTAAATTAACTCATATAAACCTATAAATTATGTTTATTCATTTTAATTTATTATATTAAGTACTTTTCATACTTAGCTTACACCAAGCACTAAAATGTTATGTAGGTGCAACTATGAGTTTAGTAGGCCTATAAGTTTCCATATGTAAAAATATGAAAATTTAAATTATGGATAGTATCCTAAGGTTATAAAAACACTATTATAATAACTTATACTAATCTCTTGTTCATAATACATTCATAAAACTCAAGACTAGCTCTAAGTTCCTAGGATTGGTCACTCATTAAATGCCAAGCTGAATGTAGGTCACTATTTGAAAAGATACCATAGGTGGGTGTGTTGGGGTAGGTTTTAAAAAATCAAAACCAATTAATTTATTTGTTTTAAAAATATCCATTGGTATTTAACATGGTTTGATACCACTTAATGGCTTCCACCTCTCTACCAAACAATCTTGAATCCATCTTGGACCTACATGTCAACACCACTGTCTAAGCCCTCCAAAAGGATAGTTGTATGTGGATGTTAAAGGTATTTAGGAATACCAACCTATTTAAATAAAATTAAAAAAATATATTTCAACCTTTATTCCCTTACACACTTTGGTGCTATTTATAAATATCTCAGTTAGGCCATCTAAAAACCAAGTCAATCATTTTCATCTCCTTCATACGATACAGGATATTGTATAGACTATTAATCCTTTTGTAAATTTGATCATAAGTCTATATTTCATCATATAAGACACATTTTTTATTATAAAACTAATTCCTTATTGGTTTTGAATATGGTTGCACTAGTAAGAAGAGATAATTAAACCAAAACCCTCAAAGGGAGTATCCTCTTTCCTTCCTTCTCAAACCATGGTTGTATATGGATATTTGCTCAGGTTACCTATATGAAATTAAGTATAAATGACCTTAAGAAAGGTCAAAAAATAATCCCACTAAAACTATCTTCCCTTCTAATATTATTGATGTTCTAAGAACCAAAAATCTCCTCTTCACCTCAATAGTATCACCTACCATGAAGGTATGCTCTTGTTATGCCACCTTAGATAATAAGGTCATTTGGGATTCAATATACCATAGAGAATGTTGAAAAAGTGTAGTGTAATAATGTATAGGATAGAGACCTTCTTTACATCAGTTCTTGGGGTCAAACACCCACTCTCTTTTGAAAAGTCTCACTTTTATGTCTCTGATACAAGATAAGATGCTTCAAACTTATCTAAAATTTATAACATCTCATTAAATAACATCACCAAAAGTGAATAGGGATATATTTTGGATCTTTTAAGGTAATAAGTCCTTAAACTCATTATCCATATATGAACATTGTTCTTCAAGTTTTCTTTCCATTCCATGGCTTGACCATTGATTGATATGACCTCTTCAACATTCTCAAATGTTTTAGAAAAGGTTTCCAACATGATCAAACTCTTCCATGATTGCCTTAAGATCTCTATGAAAGCCACCTATAGGTAAAATTTTATTACATAAGGTAGTGAGGATGAGATATGGACAAGCATACAAAATGGGCCTGTAACCAATCTTAGGCCTCCCTAAAACATTCAATTTTATCTTTACCATCTTAGATGATGTCAAACTAGTTTTAGCATCTTCCTTATAATATGGTTAGTTTCTTCTAAGGTCCCTTAATATATGATAATGAGGGATTTTTAAAGTTGTTTCTTGATAAAGGTAAGCTTTGTATGATTGGATTTATCTATCTTTGTTGGAACTTTGAAAATAATGATGCCCTCATCATTTAGTGCTCATGAATTCCACTCAAATAAACCTCTTGAAACTACTCATTACCTCCTTTCACTTTAAGATAAGACAAAGAATGTTGTATATGGTGTTTTTCCATAAAATACTAGTCCTAATTTGACTTATCAAGGTTTTTATGAACTACTAATTATTGATATTCAAATATCACTTGGGTAAGTTACTGTGGCAGAAGGAGGTGGAGGGTCTATTAGACTTCTAAGTCAGGTTCTGCTATAAAACTAATCAAATGGACCATTTACAAGGACAATAATAAAAATAGGTTTTACTCCATAATTAACTTCTTAAAAGGATTTAAATAATTAAGCCAATTGGAATACATCCTATTTGACCCTTAAATAACTCCCCTGATGAAGTTAAGCAAGAGAAAGAAACCTGGACCCTATCTAGTTGAGTAGGCCACCTAGACACCCATAAATTGTTAGAAATTATTCAAAAATATGGAGATATGAGACCAAAAATTCTAAAAATTGGAATTAAACTATGGTACCTATCACTTCCCAAAATATTATAGACCAACTCTCTCTCTCCTGACTATACCGAGTGAAAATTTTAGGTTCTCCTAGAGTTGTCTAAGACTGCCCAAAAAGGTTTTTACGTAGCATGAAGAAATAGAATCCTAACTATAAAATCCAACACTTGCGTAAGATTTTTTATGATATAAATTACCTTTCCTTAAATTTTTAAACTTATTGAAATGCCTAGACCTCCATTAATGTCAAAAAACTTGTTTTATACCTAGTTTGTAGCCAGTAGGTTTTCCTTACCTCTGCTACTTCTTATGATTGAATATGATTTTGGAGTCCTATGAGAGCATATTAGGGATACCATGGATGCCTATAGATTCTATCTAAAACTATAAACTAATCAAAACCTCCAAAAACATATTTTACCAAAGCTTTAAAAGGCTTTAAAATGCATCTTTTTGCCCCCAGACTGTTCTCCTCCATTCTAAATGACTTTAAATCACCTTGAACATGTCCAAATAGGTAAAACACACCATAAGGATGTGGGAAGAATTCAAAATCAATTTTAATTCCTCAAAAAGTTACTTTTTCACTTAGCATTTCTCTTTTGAGGACCTTTAAGTCATTTAATGCACTTTTGGGGGTCCTTTGGGCATAATAGCTTCTCTAGACCTCATTTTTGACCCATTAGAATCTCTAAGAATTTTTAAAAACTCCTTCATTCCCATAAATAATTAAACACACTAGAAACCTATTAGATCCTTCACTTGTTGTTCAAAACCCATTTCTAGACCTTTTCCTCAAAATCTCCAAATCACCTTAAAGCTTGCTTAAAGTATTTCAAAATCTTGAAAACAACATGAGGTAGAGTCATAAGGTTTGTATTCTCTTTCCACCATTGGGTCAATCACTGGTCAAGGACTCTACTCAGCTCCTCACACTAAACCAAGACCTCCCAAGAAACTCCATCATCAATTTAGGACTATAAAGGGACTAGTCATGGGGGTAGAAGGTTATTGAATGGTCCAAGAGGGTGGTTTTATCCTTATAGGAAAAATTTTCATATGTAGGAAACTTTTGGCCAATAAGTACTACTTCGTATTGGGGCCTACCCCTCCCTTCACAATCTCACAATGATAAGGGCATTGGGTTCTTTGCCAATATATACCATCAACCACATGTTTATATGTGGCCATAAAACCAAGTCAACTTCCCCCTTGGTGATGAAATATAAGTAGGTATACTTTTTGAAGATAAATTTTTAATGATTTAAACTGATTTAGAAGTGGGTGAAAAAGATAAAAATAGTTTGACTAAATTGGTAATTTGAAAACCCACCTAAGTAATCTATGTTTGTTACTCTAACTAAGCATGCAAGCAACTGAAATAAAAGGTTAATTAACTACTATAAAAAAGAGGTTAACTATTTGATTGTGAAGAGTATAGAATTGGTTCAGGTGATGCTATTTTTAAATAGTGTATAACAAATTTTATTGGATCACTACTATTCTAAAAAAGCAAGATCTATAAGTACATAGTCAAACATGTCGACTATGTCTTCTAAATATAAAATAAACTACAGAACTATGTTGAGCAAGTCAACCCAATTGGTTTTAGGGTTGTAATTTTATAGACTTAAAACTTATGAAAAATAGTACTAAAAAGGAAAAACTAAAATGAAAAATAAGGTAAGAATGAACCTTGGTAGGTTGGAAGATGTTTAGATTACAAAATTTTATGTTGTGATGCTCAAGTGTTGATTCAACAAATTTGGCAATAGAGTCAATTGGCTTCACAAAGGTTTCAAAACCTATGTTTAAAAATAAGTTGAAAATAGATTCAATTGGCTTAATTATGTTTGTAGACTTGTATGCTGAAAGAGGAGAATTACAAGTAGAGTCGACTAGTTTGACTATGTATACAAATATAAAACTAAAAAAATGTGTTGAGTTGATCATTCTAATCACCTGTATTTGGATAAGATCTATATAAACAAAATAGATTCATTTTTGAGTGACTTTGTGTCAAACCTACACATATATTATTAGAACAAAACTGATAGGTTTGATATAGTATTGTAAAAAGAAAATTAAATAATATGATGACAAAATGAATTTCTAAAATAAAACCTACAATTGTTTGACTCACATTGGGTTCACTAGAATGTATACAAATAAAAATGCAACTAATCTATTAATCAATCCTAGCTTAGATAAAATAAATCCTTCTTATACTTCTAATTATTGATACATTAGATATTTGGAGTCATGACCAAGATGGATCTTCTAGGCCTAACCAAGGGATCTCTTACCAAAATAACAACACTAGAGAGGGTTACAAATCCTCTAGTCAAGAAATACCATGTAATAACCCTTGATAGGTCCTATTTTTTCGTATTCACATAGTAAATGATAACTAAAGTAAAAATCTAATCTAGTGTTCACCAAAGCTTGTGGCACGTAGTAGGGGTAATAAACATAAAAAGTAAACATGCATAGAAGATATATACTCATGTTAATGTATAGGAAATATTAATTCATGGGAAATAAGTAAAAATACTAACCTATCAAATCTTAGAAATGAGGAAAAAATCTATGAATATTTACCTTTGAAGATGAACCAACCAAGCCTCAATCTCTCCCTTGGCCAAGGTGCTTCGTAAGAGGTTACTATGGTATGTAAGGATAAAAAGGACATGCCACCTCTAGGATACGCAACTTCTCTATGCATCCAAAATACTTCTCCATAAGACAAGATCTATATCTCTAAATAAAGTATTAAAAACCTAAGCTATAATCCTTAATTATAATAATGGATAAGTAGATGCACAATATATATTATTCTTCTCTTCTTTTGGAAATGGAAAATTGAATGTGTATGTATATTTGAATCTAACTTTAAACCTTTTTCAAATTTTAGCTTATAGGGTTAACCCAATTGACTATGTGTCAATTTTTAAAAAAAAATAAGTTAGGTCCTAGTCTAGGTCAACTAGAGCTAACCTATACATGTAATGTAATTTTATCTATTTGAATATAGTGTCGATTAGGCTGATAGTGTAATATAAACCATCAAAAAAAAATTAGACTTAAGAAGGGGATAATTAAGGCAATGAAAATCTTGGAGGAGTGTGAAAAAGTGGAGGCAAGGCTTAGGTAAATACATGGGAGAAATTTTTGTAGATAGTGTTGAGACAAACACCCCCTATCTTTCTTTTTTGAAAGGAGGACCCCTATATTTGTTTCTAGAAAGTTTGTATTCTGGATTGAATTTGAAGAGTTGTCTTATATTGGATTTTAAAGGCAAATCAATTATAAAATAGGAAGATGTGCTTTGATGTATTTGATCATGTTTATGTTTCATGGTTCAAAATTGCTAATAATTGTCTTTAAGGTGATTATTTGTAGGTTCCATGACAGAATCTAGGGTTCTTAAGGAACAAACCCTAAAGGTGTTTTGAATTTGAATATTCATTGAAAATACTAGTGGGAAATTTTATTTCCTTTTGATTAAATGATCCTAATTCAAACTTTATATTAAGCTTCAAATATGTTTTTTCTTTAAAATATGACTGAATATTAATATAAAACCTTAGGCTAAGCTTTAGACATGATCAGGTATTAATTTAAAGCTTAAACTCTTTTACATATCTAATGGTAATCACTTATTTGTTGATATTGATATGATGTTGTAACAAGCCTGAAGTCTTTTAAAAAGGACATATAGTTAATTATTTAGGCCTAGTAAATATCTAACAGTGATCATTTACTTGAAGGTTTTGATCCAATGATGTGAATTACATCTTAGACCCAAAAGGATGTTAATAATTATTAACCACTTGGGACTTGATCCAATGGTTCACATTTCCTTAAAGGTTCTAATCTAATTATGTACATTGACTCGTAAGCCTCAAGATCTCCCAAAGGCTTTACATGTGGTATTCATTCATTGGAATAGAAAATTTTGTCTTAAAATTGACATGATCACCCCTATCATTTGACATGTATGAGGATTTATTTGATGGGACCAAACCCATCAAATTTAACATGATATAGAAAGATAATATTATCTTAAATTTTATAGGTTCACCCCCATCATTTGATATTTGTGACTACGTATTTTATGGGACCGAACCCATAAAATGTAAACTAAACAATCCTAGAAGCCTCAATATCTCCTGAAGGCTTTATGCATGGTACTCAATCATTGGATCAAAAAATTCTACTATCTAAAGATTGATAGGTTTGATCCCATAATTTGGTATTCGTGAAGATGTTTTGATATTAGTGAACCGATGAAATTTAACTTAGATAATTTTTAAAGCCTATATAAAGGGGGCATTTCTAAAAAGCCTTTTATGAAATTCCTAGAATTTGTTTTAAGACAAGCTTAGTATATAAATATCTCAGACTAAGTAATTTTGTGTTTTTTAAACATAAAATTTTAAATGATGTTTTTAAACTTAAGATTTATATGATCATATAATTGATTAAATGGTAAGCATCTTGCAAGATCTAATGGTGATTTCTTGTTCACTGGATTTGATCCAATAATACATCGATCCTGAAGCCTTTAAAAAAAAACATGTAGTTAATGATTTGGCCCTAGCTAAAGATCTAATGGTGATCACTTACTCATTGGATTTGATCCAATGGTGTGACTAAGTTTAGGACTTTTCAAAGGCCTCATGAGATTGACACATGGCATAATTAGTGAGTTTAAAAATCAAGAGACCAATGAAATTCAAGGACTTAGATTTAGTTTTTAAAAGCAAAATAAATAGGACTTTTGAAAGCTAATAACTAGCCTTCAACTAACATTTATGAAATTTGTAGTGAAAGGCATGGAACCTTATGACATAAGATCCAAATAAGTATAGAGGATACAAATGAAAGATATCTGAAGATTGAAAACACATAAGACATGATAGTAAGGTTCCATCATATCTAAGGCATGTATGAGATCAAAGTTGGATGTTTTGATCATTAAAGTCAAAAACCTTGAACCCTCTATAAAGAAGGCCAGAGTCAATTCAATTGACTATATGACACTTGAGATAATCACACCTTGAATTCAGAGTGAGTGATTTAGTGAGATCTTTGTTTTCATAAACTATAGTTCAATGTTATCAATGGTAGTGGGTAGGTAATAGATGAAGATTAAAGTATGGCTTTATCTAACTTTAGATAATTAAGGTTTTTTATAGACATAGAGCTAGATTTAATAGCATTGAATTTACATGGAATTAGGAATTGGTCTAAATTATTCTTCTTTATCAAGGAGTTATAACCAATTTCCTAGGAAAAAAGAGGAATGCTTCAATGTACCAAAGATACAAGGATTTAGTATCAATTCAAATGGTAGGCCTTCACAGTGTAGCTGCTAAACTAGAGGTAATGCATTGTATTGATCTTGTTCCTATTTTCATTGACTATAGAATAGATGGATAATGGAATATTCATGAAGGAATTATAAAAAAAAATTCATGCATAACTCCCATGGCTTTTGAGACTTAATATAAGCTCCCTTTGCCTCATGTCAATCTCCCATCCTTGAGAGAATGGAAAAAATCCCAAAACATGGATTCAGTCCTCTCACCGTGGTAAATCAAAGGTTCCCACATTTTTAGGACCTCAAATGCTGAGATTCCTATTGTCCAATTTAGGTAGGGTGTTAGGGTAGCTATGACATTATTGAAAATATCCTTTGGTACATCTTTTACTTCTTATTTGAGTAAGTTCTAGGTATCTTATGTTTATTGCATGTTGGAACAGAACTTAACCCCTTCCATTAGAGACTTAATAAGTTTTTTCTTGGCCATAAAATTTATATCCATCAAGAGATAGACATACAAGCATTTTTTAATGATGTCTTACCTCTGGATTCATTCCTAGCCTCCATTAATTTCCCTAGCATTTGAAATTGGTCCCTTAATGGCAGATCTACCATTTCCTATCATTATTAAAAATTACATATATTCAAATATAGGAATCATATGAAATTCATATGTGATGGTATCTTCCCAATCATTTTTAAGGCAATCACTAGTATCCCTATGCCCAATCTTCATCCTCTAATTAAAAGATAAGTAGAGACCATGGGGTATGTGTGGTTCTATCTAGATTGTATTATAATAAGGATAAAGGGAATCATGATCCAACCATATAAATTACCTATATATGTTACCAGTAAGATTTTAAATCAATAAATTACTTATCAAATCATCTAGGGAATCGATTGACACTGCAAGAAGAATTAAAAAAAAAATTCATCCCTTCCCACTGGATTTTGGCAGAATTAGAATCAAGGATTGAAAATAGTTGGAGATCATGGTGGTGCATAGGAACTCTTTTGATTTCCAATAGGATGATATTAATATGTGGGACCCCAATGATAAAGTTGATAACCATACTTAGGATAAAAAGCTCCCAAAGACTGAGTATAAACATCAACCAAGTGTGGGAGATGGTATTTACACAAAGGAAAAGAACTTTGAAGAAGTCTTATCTAGGGTTAAAAATTACAACATCAAATTAGAACATCGATTGGTCAAGGATAATAAACCCTTAGGAGAAATATGACAAATACATCCCTTACATTACCATTTATTTCCAGGACCATCTAGGACTGCTCATCAAGAGCTAGCTATTGAGGGACAATATTTTGATCCTCAATAGAAAGAATTGACAAAGTCATCCCAGGTTGGGCAACCTAAGGATTGAAAAGGAAAAGGTAAAGATGTGATTCAGGAGTCCAACATAGAGTATAGACCTAGTGAAGGTCCCCAAATTTAGGCATCCCCACCAAGGCATTCTTCCCTAATAGAGTATATTAGCATGATTGCTTTGGAAACTATAAAAATAGTAAAAAGTGCCCTTATTAATATCATAGCTTCTTATGGTTTGGATAAGAAAGAATACCCATCTGAGGAAATAGGTAAGGAATTAGTTCCATTGGGTAGTGAAAAGAGACAGGAAGAATTAGCCTTAGTTCCTTTAGCTCCAACAAAGAGGTGTAAATTAAATTTCACTCAACCTACTAGTGAAATAAACCTATTTAGTGATGAAAATCCTATTTATGGACCAGCCATTCCTGGTTGGTTTGTTTATGGTAAGTTACAAAAAATCCCATCTCTTTCTCCTTCACTTTCTTTGACTTGAGTGGACATAAGTGTTTAGAGTAATGTCAATCCTTGGATTCAAGATATGTTAATCAAAAAAGTAGAATGAAGCATCCAAATTCTTCACAACTAGGAAAGCTATTGGGTTGGTACTCTAGGAGCCTCTAGGAGTTCAAATGTAGAGATTATTAAACAACCATAGGTGAAATAATTTGACCCTAATTTCAAATTTAATCTAGACACATCAACTCTTAAGAGAGTAGAGACTAAGAAAATTATGCTTTGTATTGAGGAGATAACCTTCTAGAAGGTGAAACCATTTTCAAGCTTAGCTCCTATTATAGGGTAGGCAATAGGGGAGCATCCTATATTTCAAGAAGATGTAGTTAGTATGGTAATAGCCTAGTCAACAATGACCTTAGCTAGAGTTCAAGGAATGAAGTAGAATATTGTCAACTTGGAGAAAGAAAAACAATATTTAGAAGCTATTGTTCTAGTTGGTTGTGTTATCTGGTCTTGTTTCCTGGTTTTTTGTAATCTTTTGTCTATGGTGTAGCCAGGTCTATGTAAAACCTAGGTTTTGACTTGTGGTGTTTCTGGTGGTTTTAGGTCCATATAAAACCTATTCTTGCTACTTCTCTGTAGTATTTTTTTAGTTTTTGCCTATGGTCATATATGCTTCATCTTTCTTTCCTTGTATCTGGGTTTTGGGGTCCCTTCAAAACCTATTTTTACCATAATCTAAAACAATATTTAGAATCTCAGGTCCTTTCAATTCCTAAAGATGTATTACAAGTGTTGAATAAATCTTTAATGGATACATTTGAGAATTTGAAAATCATCAAGCATATATTGAGTGATTTAAACCATCAAGCTAAGATGACACAAGCCTTAATCACTTAATGGTAGAATTCTCATGTTCAGATGGAGGAGCTCATCAATGTGCATAAGACAAGGTAGGCATTGGACATCAATATTATCAAACTTAAACACTTGGACATCTTCATGGTAGTTTTGATAGATAAATAAGAGGATTTGATCAACTGAGCAATGATGTTAAGGACTTCATCAAGAGAGACACAAACTTGTTAAATTAGATTGAGAAACTTCTAGGGAATCTATTAGATAACCCTTCTCAAACCACTACTATACACTTGATTGATGATGAATAATTCAATTAGAGGGTTGGTACTCACATACAAAGCATCAAAGATAGCAAAGGTCATTCAGCTAATGAAAACTAGAAGACCCTTGATACCATTATTTTTATAGGGAAGTAAATTGTAGAAGCATAATATATCAAGGAACTTGTACCTTGGGTAGATAATGAATTTGACAAGTTAGTAGATAAAGAAGAGGATTGTCTAATGAAGCCTACAGTGGATTTTGAGCTGATCAAGGGAAAATACACCAAGGAGATAAACTTCTTTAGATAGGGATAATTGAAGGGTCCACTAATGAAATTCTTAAGAGAATTTTATTTTTGTAAAGTATATGCTAGTATATTATCATATACTATTTCTTGTCATGTTGACATGTGACCTTCCACATTGTATCTTTATATTAAGGACAACTATCCTTATTCTCATGTTGATATTTTGAAAGTTTACTAGTTAACCACCTATGTTTCTTATAAATATGTAGATGGTTACCATTCATAAGGGAGATTTTTGGAGTAATTGTATACTAGGAACATTTAATACAACTAAGGAATTATGAAAAGATTGTCTGGATAATTTTGTTGAATGTCCATGCTACCTCTCAATTATAGATAGTCATCTTGAATTTGAATGATTATTCTTATTTTAAGTTACATTCTTTGTCATAGGGTTGTTAATCTGTGTCAAATAGTAAATTGACTATAAAGATCTCAAGTTCACTTTGTTTTATTTGCTCTGTATTTGGATGTACTTAGGTTATTCAAATCATAATAGAAAATATTTAAAGTAAATTTGGTTCTTACTTATGATTCATATTTTTCCTTTGAATTTTACCTAATTTGTGATATAATTTGATTTTATGACATTTTATAACATAAATTGGTTCAAATGTGATCAAAGTAATTGGAATTTTGTCATAATATTTGAGATGAAAACCTACAATCATGTTTCTTTCTTACTTTACCCTTCTCTTTTTTTTTTTTCAAGATTCACTTTAGCTTAAAGATCATTGTTAATAATCATTTAGTTTAACTTTTGATTCCTCAAAATTAGTAAGTATTCAAATTGTGTAGACCTTGGTAGATCCCAACCAATAAATAAAATAAATATTGTGGATATTTTTCATACTTTGCTTCTATTTCACCACAGACAATCACTGAATAGTCACAAACTGCAACTCATGCCATGGATGCTCAGAATCCTAAAATGAGAAGTGTTCTTCGACACTAAGAGAACTTATGGTATAGTTTGAAGAATAAATAGATATAAAGTGGTAGTATGTGGCATAACAATCTTATGAAGCACCAATGGTCTACCCACCCCTTTCCTAGTACACCCTTTAATGCATGTACTTAGAGAGATTGAGACTCATTAGATTCTTGTAAAAGATAAAGCATAGATAATTGATAAATTTCAAAAATATTATATGTATAATTATGTCATATAGTCCTTTTTAGTTTCAAGAATAATTTTTTCTACCCTTTTATTCAATTTATATTCATCGAATCAATTAGGATATTTTCATCATTTCTATTAAAAATTTACCATTTAGCAAACCTGTTTCACCAGTTTTATGATAAATTCACCATTAAAGTTTATCTTGACCATTTCACCATTTTCATGATTATTTTGATGATAGGATGGACCATTTTCTATTCTTTGTTCAATTTCATCATTTGCATGGCACCTAAGTTTCTTGACATTTTCACCATTTTGAATGGTAAATTCATCATTTGATCATATAAATTCATCATTTGAACAGATGAATTCAACATTTTGTTAAATAACTCTAATCCATTTCAACATTTAGTCATTTCCCCATTTTCATGTACTAAATCACAATTTGCATTGTTAATATGTTGACTAATTCACCATTTTTAATGATAAATTGACCATTTGCATGGTCCATGAAAATAGTTAATTTGTCAAATTATTAACTTTATCATGTAATAATGATAATAAATTAAAACTTAACAAAAAAATTTACAACTAGTGGTCTTATCCTTCATGGTCACCTATGCTCCCAAACCCAATCTGGAAGTGCCCTTTATTGGGGTATATGAGCCATTTTATGCAAGTCACTCATTCATAAAATATCAGAGGTTAATTTTGAAATAGGAGAGTGAAAATGAACAATATTTTCACCCTAGGATGATTTTATATGCTTTTATTCTAAAAAATTATTCCTCCCATTATGTTATTTTTCTTCATTAGAGGCTCACTTTTAGCCCTAAGATCTATTTTCCTTCCCATTTTTACCTATCTCTATCATTTTTTCTTCTCTTATATCATAATATGTTATTATTTCAACATTTTGATGGTTCACTCAAACAAAAATAATTTTGACTCTCCCCTCGAGGGGCCATCTAGGGCTTACCAAGGATCACTTGGGGGCATATTTGAACCTATTTGTAGGTTTTTTAGCAAAATTCATCAGAACTAACATCCATTAATTTTATTCAACAATCATTTATTAAAAAAATTATTGTTTGAAAATCCATCACTTCATCTACATATTATAACACGTTCTCAAACAAGGGCAAATTTTGACGCTCCAATTTTATCACTTCCATGTCAAAAACAAGATAGAATGACTTCCCATAATTTCACACAATCTGGTCTGAAATCATTGGTTCATCTAACATACATATTTAAATTCACCTCAAGCCATTTTTAGATGAGATAATTCACCATATTACATATATTAAATCATCATTA
This sequence comes from Torreya grandis, assembly GCA_037957365.1. Taxonomy (NCBI): domain Eukaryota; kingdom Viridiplantae; phylum Streptophyta; class Pinopsida; order Cupressales; family Taxaceae; genus Torreya; species Torreya grandis. Next base: position 1,404,344 of record JARHVA010004358.1, on the reverse strand, counting down.
TCAAATTAATTTCTCTATTCATTTATCATTCTCTGGTCAATTTCACTATTTAATTACTCTGTTGTGGTTAATTAAATAATTCTCCATTCTCTAATCAATTAATGATACTAATTCTCATTTCCTCATTCATTATTCTAATTATAGTTCTATTAAAAATATAATTATAATTATCTTATAATTAATTAATTCTTCTTTTTCCCTATATGTGGCCATGTTCATGTAAAAAAGAATCTTTAAATCCTCTAAAATATTCTTTTGTGAGCTAATTAATTTGATAAGTGAATTAATATACAAGATTATTATTCACCCTTCATCTTGGAGATAAGATGAAGGGCCCACAATAAATCTTGTGTGAAAGCATTCTCAACCATTCATCTTGGAAACAAGATACAAGGCCCACATTGGTGATCCATGTGTTTTCTTTGGAATAACTCTACACCCTTCATCTTGGAAACAAGATAAACAGTTTATATTAACTCTCATTTTTTTTTCAAATATCAACCTCCACCATTCATCATAATTAAGATGAAGGGCTCAAATTATTGATCCATGTACACATTTGAGGATCATTTGTAGCTATTCATATTGATCTCAAGTTTAAGGGTCCCCACTTATATAGATTCATTATAAATAAACCCCTTTGCATTGCAATTATCATGCTCAAGTTAGACAATGAAGTGCTACCAAATCCTGAAGTCTCTTAGTGCGTCACCTTCCTAAATTCTTTATCAAGATCAACATGGGCCATAGTTTCAAAATAAATGTCCTCACATAATTGGTATTGACAAAGATCATTCAAAGATACATCCAAGTCACATCCCATAAAATGAAGTATTTAATTGAGGTTTGCATGTTTCTAGTTTGAAGCTAATACATTATTTACTAACCTTTTGTGTTTATCATGAGATCTTAGGATCTAAGATTGTTTTCATTTGTTTTTGTACTCTTGATTGACTAAGTCTAACTTAATGAAAATATAGCTAATCAAGATTCCTAATGACACACATTATACTTTATAAATACTCCATTATATGTCTTATTCCTAAAACCCAAAAAATATCCATAAATTCTAAAATCATAAAAAATCAAAAATAATAAAATCCCAAAAAGAGATGTAAAGCCAAAAAACATTTGCTTGATTTATCATCCAATTAGGATAGTGGCTTTCCCTATAGGTTATGTTCTAAGTGGCACTATTTAAATTTCATATGCATATGCCTCCCCTTTGTGTTAAATATCTAACTAGTAGGAAATCACTTATATAAATTTTGACTTCTCTATCACATTAAAATCACATTTGATCATTCAAAAAAATTATGGCTTGTCCCATTCCTTTAGGTGTCTACATGCCTTGGGTGGGTACCTTTCATTATCAAATGGTCACTTTCATCAATAGTGTTATCCATTCATGCATTCCCATTTATATGATAATTACATCATCCTGAGGTCCAAATGGACCATGTAAGCAACACTTGGCTACATGGGGTAGCTCAAGACAGTTTGATCAATCTCATTCCCATTTTCAATTCCACTTCATTATCTTTTACACTCTTACCATTTTGAAAACTAACTATTTTAATATCTTAGTGTTTTTTGATTCATTCCTATCCTGTACCTCTAACATATTCATCTTACACATTTGTCATCACCTTTCTTCTTTCCCATTCTTGGGAAAACTACATTTTCCCTAACAGTCTTTGTGAACCATGTAGGCAACATTCAATTATAGGGGGAATCTAAATTCAGATTGACCATCCCTTCCTACTGCTTCTATTACCTCTTTTCACCTATTTTTTAACACTATCCTATCTAGCACTCCCTAGACCTAAGGGAAGATCAAAATAGTAACGTCTTATTCTCACATTCACACAACATTGATTTGTTTTGTTTATTATTGCTTTTTGTTATGTTTTACATGTGTTTTATGTATGTTTTCTTGCTTGTTTAATTTATTGCATTTTTGTTTTTTATTTCATACATTATATTTTATACTTAGGTCTTGATTTTTAATATGGTGATCTTGAATTGTTAACATTTTTATATATTTATTTGATGTTTTGTCTTTGTTTATGCATTATGTTTTACACTTAGGTCATGATTTTTCATATCTTGATCTTGAGTTGTTAACATTTGTATATTTTTCTTTTTTTAGTGTGATATGATTTACACTTAGGTCTTGATTTTTCATATATTGATCTTGAGTTGTTATTACTTATATCTAAACTCATCCTTACTCAAGTGAAAAATAATGTTATCATGATTATTTTTCCTAAATTATGATGCATACTATTATTTTCAAAATTAACAATCAAGTACATGGGAAACATGTGCTTATATTCCAAAACCACATCATGTTTTCCATAATCAAAATAAAATAACTAAACAATAAGGATACATCTTATTCTAATAAACATGTGCATCTACCACTAGTCATAAACATCTAAAAATTATGATCAAATGATAAAAGAAAATATTTCAACATCAATCACATTTGATATCTAGATCAAGTAAAAAATCATCATGGAAATTACATACAATAGAATCATAACAAACAAACATACATACATATATACATACATATATATATATATATGTATATATATATATATAAATGTATGTATGTATGTATGTATATATGTATTACATATATATATGTATTAGATATATATATATATATATATATATATATATATATATATATATATATATATATATATATATATATATATCCACCCACATCACTATCAAATATCCTATCTAAAACATGTGCCACCATCCATGGAATAAAAAGTAGAATCATATATATCAAAATAATATAAGAGCCCATATACATGAAGTGATAAATTAATGCCTATATACATCTCAACATCAATGTCTATACATCGAGATATACATATACTAATTTACCATAAATACAAAATGTAGATTTATAATCATAGTATTAGCTCTAAATCTAATTATCTCTAGGATTTTGATCAAAACTCTACCCTATACCCAATGTTGGTAGTGGATATTATGGCATCCCCATGGAATCTTTATTGTGTGGTAGGTTGTGTCACTAACCTCTTTAACACTAAAATGTGTCATGACCTAGAGGTGCAACTAGACCTATGACTCTAGGCATGCTCCTTAAAGCTTGGTACCCTAAGCCCTATTGGTACTATATTCTCATATAGGCTCTGATAGTAGTCAGCCTCATCTTTGGACTAAATCACATCATACTTGGCCTAATACATATCTACCAATGCCCTAGATATCCCCTATTATGAAACTAATTGGTTGATTGTATCTCAATCCCCATGGATCCTATGAACATCTATTTAATGTATATGTGCATCTCACTAAGCCCTATCTTGCTCATTGATCATTGTGGACAACTTTATGTCTCTTAGGGTGAGTTGGCCTTGTATATATATCATCTAGGTAACCTATCCCCTCAAAGTAGTGATCTCTATATTTCTATCTAAAATTAGGCTCTACATCCTAGTGGTCTTACCTTGTAGCATATCCCCCTCTAACCAAAATATATATAACTCTAACATAATTTCCCTTTAAAACATGTCTATAGTGGCCTAAGCCTCATATAAAATCCCTCTCTAAGAAGGCACTCCATATTTTAATGGTTATATTTATCCTCCTATGATAGTAAGGGTCAGTTCTGTATCCTAAAAAACTATAACTCCCTCCTCTATGTCTAAATTGGGGCCCTCTCTCATATCAATATCCTACTCTAAGGACCCATCACCATTTTTTTCCACTTTTATTGTCATTGCTACTCTCACTATTATTGCATGTTCCCTATAAACTATAATATATAGCCATAGGGCACCATATGTTGTAATCATACCTACCACAATGGTACATGTATATGAGTGGTTTCTTGAACTAGCCTTGTTTCCTACTACTATACCTATCGATTCATTGGCCTCACCTATCTCTAACATAGTTTTAAATTATAACCTCTTAGAGGCCTTAATCTAGTAAGTAGTACAAGTCTAAACTATACCCACCATTCTATATAATTCTTATTGACTCCCATATCTACCAACCCTCCTGCATGTACCTAGTCCATTAACTAAAATATTATAAATCTACCCATTAGTGCCCCTCTTAGAATTGGGGGGCCACTAACTGATATCTTGTGTCACATGGTTAAAATAGTGTGGTCCATTAAGAACATCTTAATTCTATCCCAATTACCTATGTACATAATTAAGCCTATTTTTCTTAACTATTAAATCATGGTGAGAAATAATATAACATGGGGCTATCATATACTAGGTCATAATAACATCTTTACACTACCCAAATTGAATGTGTGTTTATGTCCTCTAGATAAATTCCCCATCAACCATCTCATTGATGGATCATATATAATAGTATACATCTCCTTGGTACCCCATTTACACCCTCATATCACATACCAATTATATACTAATGGATCCTTGAGATACCACTATCGCTAGTCACTCACTAATCACTTTATATAAATATGATCCCAAACCCATATCTAGAGCAATGTTTAGGTCCAATACTCCCCCATCATCTATATAACATCATGTGAAGATCTTTGGAGATTCATACCAATACTATTGGACCCAAAAAAACATGTAGTAGAGTCCATCATGTCTTAGATCAAACCTATTAGGCCTATGTGAAATTATTGATCACTTTTATAAAGTAGTAATATTCCATTAATAATGGCCATCAAAATCACTACCTACCAATCAATAAAAGGTTTTTGTCCATCTATTAGGAATTCCAAGTCATCCAAGGCATAAATATAAACTAAATTATCTATGGTGGTGACATCAATGATCTTAATCAAGTCCTTCAACATGGTCAACCACACCTAATGCATCCAATGGATCATATACCCCTAGATGGGAATTTTGAGTGTATGCCACACATCTTTCAAGGTTACCATCACCTCTCTAATTGGCAAGTGAAACATACTCATCCCTAAGTAGCATCACTCATATATCACTAAGAAGAATTCTCTATCTTCTTGACTCATCACCATCATGGTAATATATCTCAAACCAACCACCTCAAAGAATTCTAATGTCTCCTATGTCCATAGCTCAGGCCAATCACACATAATTTAGCACACTATGTTAAAAAATATCTATCTAGATTGAGCTATGTATAATCTCATATCAAAAACAAAAAACCATTCTACCTCTCAAAAACAAATGTTCATCATTCATATTAGGACAAATGATTCTTATAATTTTAGTTCTTTTTTCCACTTGGGTATTTTCTACCAATTTTGGTATTCCCACCATTTGATTTCAATTTATCACCATTGCTTAGGGTGTTATCATTATTTATAATCTTTAATCCATTTCCACAATATCATTATTCATCATGGTGATATCATCATTTTTAAGGTTATTCCATTATTTCTCATGGTGTTTTTATCATTTCTAGTTTCTTTTACCTTTTTAGCAATCTTAGTGATTATCAGGGTGATCTCACTGCTTGATAGGATGATCTAGGTATTTTTATCATGATACCATTAATTCATAGTTTCCTACTGAATGGGTGTACTTTACATTTTGTTATTTCCATACTTTTTTGTGATCTGATCAATTTTATCATGATATTGCCATTTAGAATAGTGATATCACCATTTTATTGTTGATATCATTATTTGTATGCATGATATCATCATTTCAAAAATGGTGATATCACTCATTTCCATAATTTTATGGATAATTAAATGTATTAAATGAAAATTTTTACAAAAAAATAAAGTACCTACCTACGTTCCACTCCCCATTAGTCATTGGTACTCTCAACTCACTCACCAAGATGCCTTTAATGTGGAATGTATTCCATTTCACTTCAAAGTCTCTCATCTAAATCTAGAGTAAATTATCAATAGGGGAGGGTAAAAATGACCATTTTCATCCCCCAAGGTTAAACATATATCTCCAAATTTGAATTTCTACCCCTTCTCTTAGCCCACCATTGCATTATTTTTTTTGTAGAGGCCTGTAAATGGCTCTGTGGTCCATTTTTCCTCTCATTTTCTTCTAATTTATCCATTTCTCAATCTCTTCTTCCATGAGATGTCTCATATTCTTCTTTTCAAGGTCCCATTCATACAAATTATTTTTTGACTAGTCCCTTGAGGGGGTATCTTGGGTGCCCCAAACATTATTTGAGGCATAATTGTGAGCTCAATTTTAATATATTGAATATGAATTAACAAAACATAAACACATCATTCCCTAATCATTAACTAATTATTTTAATGATTTTTTATTATTTTAAAAAAAATCTTCACTTGTGTCTTACAATCCATTCTTAAATAGGATAAAAATTTACACTCAATTCTCAACACTTTCATGTCCAAATTACAATTATAATTATTTTCATGCAATATTGCACAAATCACTGAAACACTCAAATTAGTCTACACACTTGATGTGCACATTAAAAATCATATTGGGGCATCCCTAATTATGTAAATACACTATAACCAACTATTAGTTTCAATTAGTTCACCTTGAGTCATTTTTTTGTTTTTAAGAAATGTTTTGGGGAAATTAAGTAGAGCAAATACTCAAATTTTGATATTGCATAAATCACATGCAAGATAATCTAGATTAATTAGCTTACCTAGTCAAATAAAATGGCTAATCATAAAAATAATAGAAATTGGATAATGTCTAATTATGTAATATTCATATATTTAACAAATATCTAAATTGTGACATCATCATGACATCATAAAAAATTATCAAGGAATATCATAAATATAAGTAAATATCAGAATTTATAATTCATGCCTCATTAATGAAACCTCTTTCCAAAATATTTATTACATTAAGTACTCAAATTTAACTTATTTTTATCTATTTATCTTGATTAACATCCAACAATTATAATTAATTTGATCAATCTATAAATAGAGGACAACCCCTCTAGGCACAAAAAGATTTTTTGTGCAAATAGATCCATTGAAAATATTCAACATTTATCCAATATTTAATCAAACCACTTTTAAATAAGGGGATATTCCATCGACATGAACAAGTGACATTAATAAATACTCCTATCCCTAAAATTAGGTACAAAAAACTTGAATCCAACTTGGAGAACAAATCCATTAGAAATGTATAGTATTTGGTTATGTTTTTCTATTTGTTTGAATTCTCTCAGACCTTGGCCAATTTGAGGTATTATGGTGGAGGTGTTGTGTTTTTTAATTTTATTGATTTTAAATCACTAACTATGAACTAACCACTCTTGTAATAGTAGTCTATAGTTAGTATGAATAGATGATAGACTTAGGTGGTATAATTAAGGTGTCTATAGTCCCATAAACAAGTGGAAAATATGTTTCCTTAGTTTGTGTTTGATGACTATTTTCTTAATATCTTTGAATTTTTTTTATTTATCACATCTACTTGTCCATTTCCTTGTGGGTAATATTTTTTAGATATTTCATGATGAATATTGTATTTAATACATAATATATTAACTTTATTATTTTTTTATGATGATCTATTTTTTAATGATGATCTATTGTGAGATGATATTTGTCATTAATAATTTAAATATATTTTCACATGTATTAGATGATAATGGTATGGTGTCTACCTATTTTTTTAAATAATCAATAACTATAGAATGATTTTCTGATCCTCTAACGATTATATATTTATCTTACTAATTAATTCAAAGCGCCAAAGTGAAAATGACCATGGTAATATAATAGGTTGTAATTCTTGTGAGGGTGCATTATTTAAATTACTATGTTTATAAAATTATGGGCATAATTTATCATGATTATGACATTATTATTCCATTGTAGACTAATAATAAACCTGCATTATATTTTTTAAGACATTAATTTTCCATTGAAATTACCTCCACATTCACTAACATGTACTCCCAATAAGGACATTTTAGACTTGTTACAACTAAGGCACCAAAGTAGCTATCCTTCTAATGTTATTTTAAATAAATATCCTCCAATTATAAAATAAAAAATTATCAAATTTGTAATTAAATGTACATTATTTGGAATATAATCTTTGTATAAAAATTTAAATGTATCATTATACCATTTTGAATTTATTACATTGTGAGTAACTACAAGAAATTTGAGGAACTCTAATTCTATTTTATATAATGATGAATAGTTTAGTTATTAAATATTAAATATTAAATTATCATAATTTACACTAATGGGAATCATAGAAGATACACTAGCCATGGAATCAACCTGTCATTTATATTTTTAAGGTATGTTCACTATTGTAAAAGAATCAAAGTGTGTATGTGATTTTTATACCATTTATTTATATGGGATTATAATTTTTTTGGGGGGATAATGTATAAAAACTCATTAATCACTAGATAATAATTCTCATATACCCACAATGATTTGATAGATAATGTGCATGTTGTACATAATCTAAGTATCAATGCCTTATATTTTAGTATGTTATTTTTACATGAAAAACCCAAATGATATGCAAATGACATAGGTTGTCCCTAAGGAATGGTGGAGACAATGTTAGTGTATGTGCCTATGTCACATTGAGATCCATAAAATTAAATGGTATAGATATCATCATTATTGTGATATAAAGTAAACTCATCACAAAAATCATCATTGATTGGTAGTGTATAGATTAATGGAGATAAATCTAGTTGGTCTACAATAACTTGTCCTTTTAGAGATTATTTAGATATGAATTTTAGATGAAAACCAAGAGAAAGATTAACCATTTAGTTATGTATCCTAATAACTTATACTTTGACATGAGGAATTTGAGTGGATCAACATTTGTGATAACCTGTGTTGTTGAGCATATAGTGTCACAATTTTTGTGTAGTTGTTTCACTCTAAAATCTAGATTAAGGAATCTAGGGTTAAAGGGGATATGTATCCTAGGGCACAAGGGTGATAAACTATTTATATAGTAGGCCAATTATTTACAAACTCATATTAATAATATTATGAATTTAAATAATGAGATATGTTAAAAATAATGAGTAAAAATATTGAATTCTATAACAATGAAATGAAAAAATCAACACTTAGCTAGTTTATTGTGTGTATACACATTTATATGGAATAGTTTGTAAATATACTAGATTGGTACCTTAGATTAGTCATTAGGTTTTAGAAACTTGACTTGTGTAACCTCAGGCACTTGTGTCAACCTAGGATGGTTGTGTCAATGATTTTGTCTAACATAGATGTAAGTGTCTAGTATGAAATACATGTAAGATATAGATGTGATCACCTAGGATATTTTGGGTTCTATGTAACATTCACTCTATTATGATCAGCTCTAAATCATGGGATATCACTTGTTTTAAAATATTAAATCTCTATTTCTTCATCTTCATAATGACCTTGGGAAAAATGGGTTAGTGGGCTCATGATGTTACCTACATGGCCACTATTCTTAAGAGGTCCTCATAATAATGTAGTAATCCCCTAATTTATTAGAATATGTGTACACAAGGGTACAATATGTGGAAATCAAATACAATAGTGATCTAGCTTGTAGTTTGGTAAATAAGACTCACGACATGTTCTTTTAGTACTTAGACCTGTATAAGTTTTATCCCTATGACTAATATAGAAATAGGATAAAATAGGTAAGTTTTTCTCACTTGAATGCTTTTAATACTGTTTCCTTATGAGAGGTAGGAATTTACTAGGTGTTGAATGAATGAGTATTGATCATGCATATATACCAATCCATTAGAGAAATATCCCACATGAAATCAAGTAGTTTGAGTATAAAAAACATTATAATTTACAAATTTGATGGATATAGGGCACTTGACACTCATGTTGGCATAGGAAACTTGGATCTACATAGACATCTAATTAGGATGTAAGTGTCCAAGAAGATAGAAAATAGGCATAGGTACCAAACTTGAAAATATAGAAGATAAGTAGGTTTATAGTACTTTGAGCATGATATAAGGCATGGGTCATGGAATGAAATGGTCAAACTAAGATATAATAAATTTACCATAGAGAGATAGTGTATGAAAAATTTTAGTAGTGAGAAGGGTTAGAAGCTGAAATTACATCCATGATATATATTTACCAAGTATACAAGACTTAGGTGTTCTATAATTCAAATATAGTGTTTGAATTTCCCCTTTTAATCAAATAATGAAATTATTAATTCAAAGTTAAATGCATACATTGGTGTGGATAACACATCTTGCCTTTGCATGAGTCCCACTTGAGTGTTTTATTGGTGATTAACCTACAACCAAGAGCATGTTATAGTATATAATCAATTCATATAATCTTAAATAAAAATTAAAAAGAATAAGTTTTATTACACTTGTATATCAATGTAACCACCTTGACATTTGGAAATTTTATTTGAAAAGATGTACATTATGAATCATTTAAATTGAGATTAGGACAAATGTAAATATGGAAGTATATATATGTAGGTTCAAGGACAAACTTTCCATTAAACTTAGAGAAAATGTGAGTTTCCACCTGGAAATTGAGCTTAGCTCAACCATGTAACACAATCATACTTATAACCAGTGAGTGTGAATTCATCCAAGACAACCCAAAATACACTATAAATCTAGTGAGGTTAGATGATGTGATCAATTAAAACCTATAAAATTAAAATTATTTATTTTTTTAATTACTTCAAACATACCAAAATTGATCCAGCTACTATAATAGATTGATTTAGTAATAATTTGTAATAGTCTAGCTGGTGTGTTAAAGTCTATAGAAGTATTTTGAAATCTAAAAATGCATTTGATTTTAAAATTTTGGTTGTCTTTACATATCATATTCACCTTATATATGTCTCATGTTGAAACCTAGGCATAAAAATGGTACCAATGTATTAATTGTGTATCTAAATCATATAACTATGCAATTTGGCCAATTTATAATTATGTGTTTGGAGAAGACATTTCCAAAACATTCCCCCACTAAAAAATAAAACTAATAGATGGTATAAGTATGGATAATATGTTTCCATAACATGCCCCCACTATATATCTGAATCTATGAATTATGACAAATATGGAAAATATGTTTCTATAACATACCCCCACTATATATCTAAATATGTGAATAATGAAAAATGTGTAAGTCATGTCTCTATGACATGACCCTACTAATATGTACCCCCAATTTTGAGGTGAGGGGAATTAAAAATTGGTAGTTAACTTACCTCAAAATAACAAAATTACTATATAATATGTGAATGTATCATTTAACATATAGAAGTAACATGTCTAGGTAGATATATCAATGAGGTATATAAATGTGATCACATAAAGTCCTAAGATTCATGATGTGAATCATGGAAATGTCATTATAATAATAGTAAAAAATTAATGAGCAATTTTTATACACATAATATTTATAAAATTTATCAATTATTGATTCTTTATCTCTTATAGGAACCCATCAAGATTCAATCTATTTGAGTGCATGCCTTAAAGGGTGTACCATGAAGAGGGTGGTAGAACATTGATGATTCATAAGATTTTTTTCTCTATACCACCACTTGAAACCAACACAAAAATATTTTATATATTTCCATCAACATTGACACCTCCCTTACACACTCATCCAAGCAATTTATTGCCTCAAACAACCCCTACCTAAGTTAAAAACTCTTTTTCCAATTACTGTACAAAGTCAGCTTGAGCTAATCCTATTCATAAAATATAAGCACATTACAAGAGGTTAGCTTAGCCAACCTATTGTAGGACCTAAATACTTTATTTATTAAAATAATAGGGTTGATTGGTCTAAATTTTTTTGATAAAACTTTATAAATGTTTAGGGTTAGGTCCAACTATATAAACACATACTTTTTGACATTTCATAGAGAGATAGTGAATCATTTATTTAAACATATATGTATCCACCATTCTACTTGAGGAGCCATTTATTAGGATTTCATACTACCCTTAGAGGGAATAATTTTATCTTATGGGAGAAGGCTTTTGGATGAATATATTAAGTCATTTAGCGTAAAGCTGACTTATCTTTGTTATCCTTAAAAACCACAATAACCTCTTGTGCATCACATTGGCCAAGGGAGAGATTGAGGATAATGGGTTCATTTTCAAGGCAAGTATTCCTAACTCTTTCTCCTCTTTATTAAGTATCTATATCTTCATTTGTTAGATTATAAATATGTTTCTCTCTCCATGCATTAGGATTACCTCTACATTGAATTAAGTAGAGTTCCTATTTTCAAGTTTAATTTTATGTTTATTGCCCCCATTTTGTGCCACATTCTTTAGATAACACTATATTAGATTTTATTTACTTTGATAATAAAACATAGGAGCTAGCTAGGTTTATTGTGTGGTATTGCTTTACTAGAGCCTTTGAAACCCTCTCTAGTGATATTGTGTGGTAAGAGACCCCCTAGTTAAGTCTAGAAGATCCATATTAGCCATGACCCTAATTTTCTAAATGTCCAACAAGTGGAAGGGCTTGTGTGCTTTATATTTTCCAAGACATGATTGATTTTAATATTAGTTTCACTTTCCCTTGTATACATTATGATGAATCCTAACTGAAATAAACCTTTAAATTTTTCTTCCATGCTTTCATTTGTTATCATTTATTATTTATTTAATTTTTACACTATTTAATCAAATATATCGACTCAATATAACATTATATGTACAAATTCAATGAATATTCACTTCGATTTAATCTATATTTTTTTGTGCAAGTCATCTTCAACCATAGGTAATTGGATTGATTTGCTTGACTCAGTTCACTACTTTACATATAAGTTTTCAAAATCAATTGACCCAGTCAACTCTATTAGCTAAAAATCATCATCTAAACACCACAGTATAAAAATAACAACTTCATCATATTTAAAAGTATCAAGTTCATTCTCATCATCCTATTCATTTCTATTCTTCATATATAGACCTATTTTTCATAGTTTTTAGGCTATTAAACTATAACCCTACAACAAACTAGGTCAATTGGATTAAAAAACTTATATAGATTACTTTCCTACCTAGAAGACTCAATAAATTCATTCAAATATGTTCTTATATATCTTTCTTTAGCATACAACATCAACCTAATTAATTATATTATTTACTATTTACATATTTGGTCTTCTGAATTGACATTTTACTCTTCAAGTAAAATAATTCACTCATATTATTAGTAGTTAATTCACTTTTTGTTTTATTTATTTTTTGCTTATAGTAGCACGCATAGACTAAATAGGAATTTTTAATCTATCAATTTAGTTAGACTATTTTTTTTTCACACACTTCCAAACCACATAACATCAAAAAGTATTAAACAAATTCTACCCAATGTCTACCTACTTAGATTTCATCACCAATGACGAAGTCTAATAAGTTTTCTATTTGAGTATAAATATGTGGTAGATGGCATATATTGGAAAATCACCCAACACCCTTATCACTACAAAATTATGATGTAAGGGGCTAGGCCATAATACCAAGCCAATACCATCACCAATATAGATCCCTTTCAACCTTAACTACTTTAAACGATCATTAGATTTATTTTCAAGTTAATTTTTATATCTAAATCTCTATCACATTTATTCCTAAAATTTCTGGCTTAAAACATTAAATAATGAACACACAAATTAGAATTTCTATTTTTTTTTCCTGGTCTATAATAATTATATGTTGTATTATAAAACTTTTATCAACCAACATTGGTGCAAGGTTTATGTTGTGTGCCACAACTGGATCAACTAGATCGATACATTTATTTTTGTGTTTACTTCAAATATTCTATAAACTAACACTATATCATTAAAAAATTATGAAGTAAGGGGGTAGGCCATAGTACCAAGCCAATACCATCACCAATATAGATCCCTTTCAAGCTTAACTACCTGAAACCATCATTAGATTTCTTTTCAAGTTCAATTTTATATCTAACTCTCTATCACATTTATTTCAAAAAATTATGGTTTAAAAGATTAAATAATGAACACATATATTAGAATTTCTATTTTTATTTCTTGATTTATAATAATTATATGTTGTATTATAAAACTTTTATCAACCAACATTGGTGCAAGGTTTGTGTTGTGTACCACAACTTGATCAACTAGATCGATATATTTATTTTTGTGTTTACTTAAAATATTATATAAAATAACACTAGATCATCTAAAATCATAACTATAAAAACCTATATCTACCTTTAAAATATAGTTGATCTACTAGACTATATCTCTTACAGTCTTTTTTTCCATAGAACACAATCACTCTGTTCAACCTAGTCTCTTATAAGTTGCTTATTTTGTTTACCTTCAACACATATTCAACTTACCTAAATTTGTGTCTTTCAAACTCCCTTAGTTTCACCATCTATAGAACATATTTGACCAATAAAATTATCTTTTATAGCATGTCTTATCTCTTATCCTATAAGACAATATTGATCAATTTGACCATGTAACCTACTAGTTGACCTTTATTATTTTTTCAAAGTTTTTAGTTTCCCTACATAATGAAATTATTAATTGAATATAATACATAATTGAATCAAATAAATATGATGATTTTTACCAATCCCAATAGATTTCTTAGGACACATCTTGTGGCACCCACCATGTATCACAATAATGTCCATGTTGCCACCCATGATACCAATTATGGGACTCCTCTGCATTATTCCTTAACACTTAACCCATTATTTACATTATAATATGTTATTTATCTTGAATACACCATGAAAATTCTCTTTTTAACCAATGAAAACAGTCAACATAGAGAAAAAGATCCTATAACCATGCATAATCTCATGATGGGACCTCATATAGGAAATCCACATTCACCTTCCCCTACCTTTTCCTAAGTATTTGGGGTAAGCCCTTCATTTGCATCCCAATATTTCCCCTATATAATGTATCCTTCCCACACCATGGAATCATCTTATATGTATTCGTCAATCTCTATTCCATGTATTTTTACCAATATGATAGACTCAACTTCTAGTGGGGCTCTTCAAAATACCCACATCCTTAACTAGGCTACCAATGCTTCTTTTTCCACCAATGATTATTTCAGTACCGATGATTCTTTTCATACCAATGTTAATCACCCCATTAGTGTTGTGCATGCCACTACCTTATCACACACTCATAGTGTATCTCAAACTCTTAACACCTTACATAATACTAATGCATCACATGTTGTGTCCACTAGCCAATATTTTATTAAAACTAATCAACTTATATTACAAAAAATTAACCAACTACAAAAAATTTAAACTAATAATTCCAATTAGATGATGAAAATGCAAAATCATCTCATACATATTCACAACCAGGCTCACCAAGTTCCATAGGGAGCACAAAATCTTAATGCCCTCACCCCACTTAGGGATTCCCATGGTAAACTCATACCACAACCTCCAATTATCAGAAAAACCATCAAAAATTTACAAAATAAACCTATATTACCTCAAATTTCCAACATTGACATATGATTAATCACCCCCACCATCACTTATAATAGATCTATTGATCCTACCTTGCATCTAAAAATATTTGGCAACCTTTATAAAGATTAGGTTAAGCTTAATACTTTAAACACCACCATATTGTTAGATAAAATAATATTAGGAGATGCTTTAAATTGGTAAAATTAATTAAAAACCCACCCTATCACTAGCTTAGAAGACTTGGTCAATTCATTGGTCCAAGAATTTTAAACTAGTGATCTTCTCAAAAATAAATTAGCCCATTTTATAAACAAATAAATTGAAACTAAAACTACACAAGTCTTCATCAAATTATGAAAAAAAAATCTAATAAATCTAAGCATAATATGGTGGATGACAACCTCTTTCACTTATTTACTAACCAACATAAATTATAATATCATGATAGGACCCTCTCTCCAAAACATTTGGAAGAAGATCTTGACTAAACCAAATGATAAGACTTCCACATGTGTCAATTTTAACCACCTCAACTTATAATGGGCACTTACAATATCATCAAAAATAAAAAGCATCATGTAACCAATGATGGTGTTACCAACACTTATGACACCATACACACCATCCAAGCTATTGTTCTAAATAACACCATGAATCATGTTCCTCTCCCTAACAATAATTCTTATCATACTCCCACATTTTATCAACACAACCACACTAATGTTCACAAACCATTGTCCCTAGTATAAATTTAAAAACATCTTCCAAGACCTCTACCATGAGATCTTGACCCCACTCATCCTATAAAATCATGGTATGATCCAGATAAATTTTGTTGGTTTCATGCAAGTTAGGGCCATTATCATGAGACTTGTATAGAATTAATAAATCTTGATATGGATTTTATTCTTGGTCTTAACTTTGAATATTAACCCCTTATCTAAAATTGTCAATAATCTTGTGACATAGTGCTTAAATCTCATGATACTCAAGATAAACATCATGATTTAAAACAAGATAATGCTTATTTAGCTATCTACAAGTATCCCTTTCCTAACCACCAAGACAACATTGAACAACCTACTCCTACTACTAACAACATTAAATGTCTTATAGAACTTAACACCAATGATGAAAATGTGGGTAACATGACTAATATGAGAAGAATAGTTTTTTATTGATTCAAACCCAACATCTACATGATATAACATAAACAACTTAGGTTGAATCTTATACCCACTAAGGGAGGGTCTATAATTTTTTTATTAATTTAAAAAAAATAAGTACATAGAAATGGTGCCAATATACTATTAACCCTTTTTACAAATATAAACATGAATATATAGTTTTCACCTCATGAATAGTAAAATAAAATAAAATTCTATAGACAACCATCTATGATAATGTAACCTGTAAGGTAGTTTTATTATTAAATCAAATATAAATATAACTTAATAAATCTAGCTTAATTTATTTATGGGGGTATTTTTATAAAAATAATCATGCCCCATTTACATTTATTTAATTTAACTTCCCAAGACCCTGAAGTTAGTTAAGTCTTTGGAACAAGTCCTAACAAACCCCCCTATGATATAAAGTCAATTGTTTGGACACATTCTAAGAAATTTTCTAAATCTTTCAAATTTTATTCTATCAAGGGGTTTTGTGAAAATGTCAATTATCTGATCCATAGTTGGGAAATATATTGGATCAATTGATTTCTTTGCCACCAACATTTATAGATAATGACATTTGAGATCCATATGTTTTTTTCTAGCATGAAATACTAGATTCATGGACATATTGATTGTACTTTGATTATCAATGTATAATTGTGTAGGAATAATGTGAGAAATATGTAGATCTTCAAGAATTCATTTTAAGTAAGCAATTCCTCTAGAAGTATCCCATGTTTCAATGTATTCTAATTTTGCTAATGAATTTTCCAATATATCCTCCTTTTTAAAATACCAAGCAATGGTAGCTAAACCCATATGCATAGTGTATCTTATTTTACATACTCTATCATTCACACATCTAAAAAAAATTGCATCATAATACCCAACAAGTTTTAATTTCTTATTGAATTAGTACTCAAGGCCATATGTTTTCATTCCCTAAAGTTAATGAAGTACTCTTTCTATTTCATTCTAATGAATTTATCTAGGCTCATGCATAAACCTAGGAAAAATTCCAACTAAAAATGATATATCAGTCCTAGTAGTCATCAAATTTATCAAACCTCACACTAATTGTCTATTCTTGGTGCCATTAGAAAGGGCACTACCATCATCCTTAGAAATTTCAAATTAATTTTCATGGGAGTGAGGTTAGGTTTGAAGTAATTCATGCCAAACCTATTTAATAACTCATAAATATACTTAGTTTGTGAAATAAAAATTCTTTGCTTTTTTTGAGTTACTTAAATGCCAAGGTAGTAATGAATAAGTCTAAGATATATCATCTCAAACCCATATTTTAATTCCTTCTTCATAGAGTTATTATGGGTTTCATCATTACTTATGATAAACAAGTCATTGACATAGATAATAAGAATCACCAATTTCTTACATTGCACTCAAAAATAGAGAGTATCATCAGATTCACTATGTTGAAAGTTAATTATTTTCAAGTATGAATCCATTTTTTCATACCAAGCCCTAAGTACTTGTTTGATCCAATATATAAATTTGATCAATTTACACACTTTGTACTCTGCACCTACTTTCTCAAAACCTTGGGGTTGTTTCATATATACTTCTTATAAATTACCATTCAAAAAGGCACTTTTAACATCCATCTAATGTAATTTTGAATGATTCTATACTGCTAAGGCAAGGACCATATGAACAATGTGTCATTTAGCATTGGGTATAAATGTTTCCTCATAGTCAATACCTTCTTGTTTCTTATAACCTTTCACAACACATATTTCCTTATGTTTATCAATGGATCCATCCAATTTATACTTAGTTCTATAAACCCATTTTCATCCTATGGTTTGAACATGTGGAGGAGGATCAACTAAAACCCAAGTATTATTGTTAAGTATTGCATTATACTCACCTTTCATTCCCTATTGCCAAACTTATTTAATAGAAGCCTCATCAAAATTAGATGGATTAGTGAAAGTAGTAATAACCATTGCATAATTCACCTATTTATGAGAACTCCTAGACCTATTTGACTAACTTCATCTGATTTCAAGTCAAAAAAATTACTTTGAGACCATTTTGAATACTAATATAAATTGTTCAGATCAAGAACACCAAAATTCTCATCATGTTCACCATTCAAAGGAAGACTTAGAGAATTTTAAACATTTTCTAAGTCATTAACATATGAAATACTAGATGAAATAGAATGGATAATAGTCTCATACCACAACCTATGAGAATTGGCCTCATTATCTAATCCCTTATCACATTTTTCAATATTCATCTCTAACCTATTAAATTGAGAATCAATATATACAATGTTCATAATACCAAATTCATCAAATATCACATCCCTACTCACTATGAATTTTCCTTTATCTTATGAAATCAAATGGTATCCCTTTTTATTTTTTTAATATACAAGAAAGATGCATTTTTGAATTCATGGTTCTAACTTAGTTTTATGTTTAGTAGGAACTAAAGAAAAATAAAGGCATCCAAAAAATTTCAAGTATTTAACTTTTGGTTTAAACGCATACCAAGCCTCATATGGAGTTTGTCCCAAAAGTACAACTATAGGGGACCTATTTCTCAAATACACTACAGTACTAATGGCTTCAACCCAAAATTTATCATTGGGTTGTTTATAATGCAACATAACTCATATTGTTCCCTCTAAAGAACTATTCATACATTCAAATACTACATTTTTATATGGAACATAAGCATTACTATATTGTTAATGAATTTCATGTTCCAAAATATAATCTAAAAACTCATTTAAAGTATACTCACCATGATTATTTGAATGAAGAGTGGCCAAGTGTGAACCTATTTATTCATTAACTAAGTGTAACAAATCAATAAACTTAGTGAAAACATATGATTTATTTTTCATAAAACACCCAAGTCATCCTTGAAAAATTATCAAAAATACCAACACCCTCTAATGTTTGACTTATTCATGTCACATACATCACTATGAACTAACTTTAAACATTTTTTAGGTCTCCATGAACAATTATTAGGAATTTTTTCTTGATTATGTCTACCCAAAACACATGATTCACAAAAAATACTATCTCTATGAAAAGTGGGCAATCCACTAGCCATAACATATCTCTACAAGTCCACTAAAGAGTGAACATTCAAATTTACATAGTAGAGATGCCAAAATCATTATGTAGACATAGTACATGTACCTATATCAACTACTACTACAAGTTCCATTATGAGAGGAAGCACTTTACATTGCAATCTAACCAAGTTTACATCTCCATATCTTATATACATGGTTTTATATCCATCCTTAACTAAATTTATATAAATGAACCCATTTCAAAGCATAATTTGATAACCTTTCTTTTAAATATTTACCAAGGAAACAAGATGTTTTCAAAATGTGGGAACATACCAAACATTCTCCAAGTATTTGATAGATACATTAGCAAGGAGATTCTAAATTGACCCAAGACCTTATGGGGTATGCATAGACTTATCTACCAAGGATAATAGAGAGAGAGAGAAGCTTATTTAAAATTACAAAATAAGTCTCACCTAAATTTCATGTATCTAGTTTCTCCTGTATCTAAAACCCATACATATGTGATCTCATCTCTAGCTTTGTATTCCATATAAGCAATGTTTCCTAAAGTAGTGAATGTAGATTCATAGGCAACATTGATAGACTCATCATAATAATCATTATCATATTGAGTAGAGTTATACTTAGTCAGTTTGTGTGGCCTCTAAATTTTGTCAAAATGAATCTTACACTGAGAGACAATGTCACCAAATTTCCCACATCTATGACACTGAATGTCTGATATACCTTGACCTCCACCTCTATAAGAGTTGTGAACACATCCTCTATCACTCATTTCATTTGAATGAGAATGTTTAGATTTTTTATTTGAATAATTTATCTGATAATATCCTCTACCTTGGTTTTAAAATTTTCCTCCTATATAACCTTAACCCACTCTATAAATGTGCCCTTTATAGTTTTGTTGACCAAAAGAAGATGAACTAGGCTTAGAATCTGAAACATGGGCTTATGAATTTTTCTTAGATTTATTAGGTAGATAGACGTCATTTTTAATAATAAACTCAACTAATTTATCGAAATTGATGCATGTGATCTTGTCAAATACATGTAACATTTATACAAACTTTGTATAGGATACAAGTAGTCCTTTCAATGTAGTAGTAACTATGAGATCATCATATAGTTTTCCAAACCCAACCTTAGTATACTTAGTAATAATATTCTTCAACTTAGACATGTAATTTCCTATATCCCCATCTTCTTATAATGATAGAGTAAAAAACTACATATGGATATTTATCTTCTTATGCTTAGGTTTCTTATCATACAAATCACATAAGGTTTTCCATGCAGTGTAATTATGAGGGCAGTTTTCAATATGTATGTAAGTATCCCAAGTAAAACATCTCTTTATTAAAGATAAGGCCTGATAATGATGTAGATTAAAAAAATAATGTTTTTCTTGTCTTGTAGGCAATGTAGGATTTTCATTCATTATAACATCCTATAGCTCATTGAAAACTAATGAATCTTCCATCAAACATTTCCAATCAAAATAATTAGAAATCATTAATCTATCATCATATAAAATCAAATTATGAATGTTTGGCATCTTGAGATGAAATTAAGTGTGACAAATAAAAGTATGACACAAGGAAAAATAAGTGCAAAAAATGAATGAAATAACACACTCACTGATATCACTTTGCATAAGATAATGCTTATATGGGGTTTTTCACTTAACCTCCACATAGGGAAAAAAGAGGTTTTTTATGGGTTTTGCACTTAACCTCACAAAAAATCAAAAAATTACACCATTATTTCACCAAAATACACCCTTATTTCACCAAAAGAAAATAAATAGATTTCTATTGCATTTGTCCAACTAGTATTCATGCTTTTACAACATGTATGTTTTTTACAACTTGTAAATCATACAAAAAAGATTTCAAAATGGAATATTCCCTTTAAAAATCATATACCATATATAAAATTCTTCCAAAAAAGAGATTGGAATGCTTGACCTCCTTCTTTCAAATCCAAGTGCTCTAAAAGTATTTACAAGTTATAAAAAGAGAATTGTATATATATACTTGATTTTATGCCCTATGAAAATTTGAAAAAAATTACTTGGGTGTGTAAAATATGATTTATCCATGAAAATATTTACATGTAAATATCAAATCTTTGCATATTTTTGTGTGGGACCCTCTAAAACCCTAGATTTTTGAAAAAAATATATATATTGGAAACTTTACAAATGAAATTTTTATTTTTTCTCAGGCTTTTGATTCCATAGTAGATGCCATGGCTACTCTAATTTTTTTTTTAAATTTTATTCCATTATTCTTAGCTATAAAATTATGTACGAGGATGTAACATTCAAGATTTAGCTATGTTTGAGACTATCAAAGAGGAATTTGATGAAGTAAAACTCGTTTTTAATGAATAAAAGCACCATGGAGGTTATAGAAATGCAAATATGGGTTGTAAAACTCAAAAAATCATCTTGGATAGCATCTCAAAGGTATTTGGACATAAATTTTGGTCTTTAGAAACTTAAACATAGATAACAAACTAAGCAAATTGATTTTAAAAATTTTAGAAGATGTACTATATAATCACAAAAGTTTCTAGGTTAAATAAATCCATACATTTGGTTGTTTGTGTATAATTTAGGGTTTTTTAATCACATTTGATCAAACTACAACCTTCAAAACCATTTTATAGTCTTGAAAATGAAGGATATGAGATATAAAATATGAAATAAGAGTTTTTATAGGCATATGGCCATACAATACAATATTATTTACACATTGATGTAATTTAAAATATTTAAAAAATTAAATATTTTGATAATTTTTCAAAATTTGAACCTTAGACCAAAGTTACCAAAGGGCATACCTTATACAACTCATTCATTTTTCCAAATTTTACTTCACCTAAGTTTTTTTACACATGAATGGATATTTCACCTTCTCTTTCACATGAATTCACCATGCTCCTAATTACCATGATCTAATGTCACTGATAGAACATAAACCACTTAGGTTGAATCTTGTGCCCAATGAGTGTAGGTCCACAATTATTTTATTAATTTCAAAAAAACAAGTACATAAAAAGGGTTCCAATATACTATTAACCATTTTTACAAAGCTAGACATGAATATATATTTGTCATCTCATGACCACTAAAAACCAACTAACTTCTACAACCAACTATCCATAGGATTGTAACCTGTAAGGTAGTTTTATTATTAGATCAAATATAAATCTAACTTAATTTATTTATTGCGTGTTTTTATAAAAATAAAAATGTCCCATTTACATTTATTTAATTTAAATTACCAAAATCCTAAACTAAGTTAATACTTTTGAACAAGTCCTAACACTACACATCACACCTCTCCAATATTATGCATCATTCAAGACACGTCCCCATCCAATCTGATAGAAATGGGGAAAGAGGAAATAATACCCATACAAGAACCACTCACAAAAACACAAATTGATCATACCTCTCATACCATTGATATAACTTTTAATCTTTCCCCAACTTCGATACCATAA
Source organism: Torreya grandis (assembly GCA_037957365.1). Taxonomy (NCBI): domain Eukaryota; kingdom Viridiplantae; phylum Streptophyta; class Pinopsida; order Cupressales; family Taxaceae; genus Torreya; species Torreya grandis. The sequence continues at coordinate 1,381,111 of JARHVA010004358.1, read as the reverse complement.
GAAAACACACCTTAAACTTCAAAGAGTATTTCTTCTACTCAACCACAATAAATACCTTAACCAACCATCCCATCACCCAAAGTCACTCAACCCACTTGAAACAAAATTAAACAAACCATATCCTATCAACATAATCTTAATTGTACCTCTAACCCTCCTTCTCAGGAGCTTTTACAACATTATATAACTATATCTAATAATCCTCTCATGGGTTATAATTAATGGGATCCTATTGCATAACTTTCCCATCTCTCATATCAAAATTCCTTCTTAGAGATAATGACAACTATTACCCATTATCACAACTACCTAATGCAATTATTTTTTGAAATGAGCGCCCCTCATCCTCCTCATTTAGGTGAAGAAGATACCTTATCTAGATTTGAGGATAACATACTTCAACAATGTGAAGAGATGTCCATCTATGTTAATGAAATAGTGGACACTTATCTCTCACTTAAGTTTTTTATCTCTTCTATGATTATTGATGAGATATTTCTTCATGTAGATGATCTTCCTTTATTCATTAGTGTCAAAATATGTGATATACAAGTTTATCATGCTTTATTTGATGAAGGTTCAAGGACTTGCATTACCTCCCTTGACTTTATTAAAACACTTGGATATTTCAAATGTAATATTAAATCCACATGAAGTAAATGTAAAGGATATTTAAAAATAAAAATTCCACCTCTAGGTTATGTTTGGCTTCCCATTACCATTCCTCTCATTATTGTTTATGTGAAAGTCATGATATTTAATTTTCTTCTTTCTTACAATATCTTACTTGGTTAACCTTAGAATCATCATATGATATCAATCACTTCATCTGCATGCTAATTTGTCAAACTTCCTCATATTAGAGATATATAAAAGATTCAAGGGGATATGAATCCTTGGAATTTTGAACAATTCCAGAAATGTGGTGTCTTTAAAATACCCAGCCTTGAACCCTTACTTAATGTTCCATTTTAGGAATCCCAACACTTCAACCATCTAATTAACTCCACTCATGGTTATGATGGTCATCCTTAATTATTTGGGAACATTCCACCTAACCTCTTAAACTTTAATGATGATAAGCCAGATGAGATAAACTTAAATATCAAAACTTCTATTATTTACCCTCACATCTTTTCCCACCTTCCTCCTTCTCTTCAACCTTGATCTTATCAACAAATTTCTAAGGACATTCAATTTATTTTAACTAGAACTCAACATTCTATTCACCATGCTTCCTCAAATGATAAAATAATTCCTACATCTACTTTTAACTTTTGTACACTTGACTATGATGATGGTTATAATTTATATGACCCATTTTTAGTTGGATTTTTCCAATCTATAAATGTCAAAGTTCTTAGATATCACTCTTATTTACTTTAGTATTTTCATTCTTCTTCTAGAATTCCTTCTTTTATAGTACATTACTATTCATAGGGTAGAGATGGATCACCCACATGGTATGCCTATAGTCATAAAAGATCCCCTTAGGAGTATTCTAATAGATTATGTCATGATATGACCTTATCATTTTACTATATATCATGATCCTTACAGTCTACTTCCTCTAAAGATGTTGACCAGTAACTATGCTTAGACCCACTACAAAATTAGCCTTACCTATTGATGATCCTATTATGGATTTTTTCCTAGATCTCCTATTCCTTGGTGATAGTCTTCTTACTAACCTCAACTTAATCCCTTACATACATAATGGGTATATCAACCTTATTATTAAATTCATAGATCTTTTAGTCATTAGACCATCTATATCAGTAGTCCCTAGCTTCTCCTTCCACCCCTTCAACTAGTAGACCCTCGTAGTCTACTCATAGACATAATTTTTAATTCTAAGGGATAAGTAACCATTATTATACCCACTATAAAAAAAACTTAGGTAGTACATCAACACATTGTGACTAGCCACTACCCAGCTTAAAGACAAGACCATACCTCCTCCCAAGCTACTTTTAGAGTACATCCCAAAATATGTGGAAGTTTATTATCTTTAGAACTAGTATTATACCCATCATACTAATTGATGTTGAGTGCTCCAATAACACCTCTGTAATTTCCCATAATAGACACTAGCACTACTTTTTCCTCCTATAGTCCACCAATGTAAGAAGGTTCCTCCTTCTCCATCGGTTACACCTCCTCCTAGCTCCATAGACACCATTCCCATCGAGACATCCATTCCTCACATTGATTATCCCACATAGGATATAATAGATGAGCATTAATCTTATTATTTTACACCCACATTTTATATTGAGATGATACAAAAGGAAGTCTTTTCACAACTTTCCATGAAGATTGATGAGACTCTAGCTAATGTAATAATTCATCTACATAGGGATGTTTCAGATGTTATGGATAAAATTTATGGTCGAATATATCAATATTTTTGAACATGGCATGGTATTATTTTACATTCATCTATTTTATGATTTAGATGAGATTTGTGATCCATTTATATATCATATATCTCTAACTATGTGTAAAACATGATTTCACTTATATAGCTTGCATGAACCATTATCTTATTATTTATGTGTTTCATTCATTTTTTCTTTTTCTTATGGATTATTTTCATTTTTTATGAATGTAAACTTATGTTTATGGTTTAACTTATTTCCTAGATTCCTTTATTTTATCTATAGTAATTGTTTGTAATCTTTTACACTCAAATCAAGATAATTATTATTGTGACTTGATTCTACAACCACAATTCCCTTAGTATTTTATCTATACCATATGATAGTTATAAAACAAGAATTATTATTTTAATAATTATATAAACTAATCTATTTTTATCTCCCTTTATCCTTATTCTCCTTTCACATATTAAGCATACATACGGTTGAAACTTGAAATTACATTTTGGTTCATAGGTGAGACTAGGTTGTTTAATTAGTCATATCTCTAGTTACTTAACCTCATTTAAACCAAAGTCTAAATCTCATTCATGTGTATCAATTTCATTTCTCATGTTGGTTATTACAAATCCATATGGAGAAGGAATGACAAAATCCATAAAAAAAAGTTAAAATCCAAATAATTTAAACAAAAGTCAATGATCTAAAAGGAAACATATAATTCAAAAGTCTAATCACACTAAAATATGTGATTTAATATCTTTAGCACATCTCATATTTCTAATCAAAGCTCAAAATCTATATTTAGCCTCATGATAGAGTCGAGGTCCCTTATGGTGTAGTAGGTTAGATTGGGATAGGAGATTTTAAAAAAAACTATAATTGCTACCTACTTTCTCACACCTAATAATCATAGTAGACTGATGAATCTATATGAGGTCTTAAGGAATGGGGAACATGTTTTGGGAAGGTAGGTCCATTTTACTTTCCTTGTTCATATACATTTCATGAGTTGATATTATTATTCCACCTATTTACCTATATAGTTTTGTGCTTATTGTGATTAGGTATCCTTTGTATTTTGATGGTCACTAGACTCTTAATGTCTCTTCTTATTACTAGTATGCCTCATGTTTACTAAGGTTTTCTCATAAATACCTATTTCATTTTAATAATCCTAATATTTCCCTTGATGAATATTATTTTGTTAACCAATCATACCCCCTATGGTTTCCCTTTGTGAGTTATATTGTAAGACCATAGATAGGACTAGATATTCCTCATAAAACATATCCTCATTTTGTCCCTTATCATCATTCACCTCATTGGTCTTCATTTTGTGAGTTTTAGTGTAAGACCATGGATAGGACTAGGGTTTCCTCACAAATTACCACATTAAAAAATTTGTAAATTATTCCCAATTTTATCTTCACCTCAATTGTATTTCCTCTACACTAGGCTCATTATCTTCTATTGTTTCACCTACCTTTTCCATGGTCTCACCTATTAAGGCATAATTATATGTATCTTGACCATCACCCTTGAACCTCCTTTCCTTCTTAGCTCTCTAGCATGTCATGCCCAATAATCAAGAACTACTAGAGGGGCCACTAGATGTGGTAGGCCTAAATTCTCATGTATAGGATCTATTAGATGTGGCTCAACCCATGAATTATAGTGTCCCATGATCTAAATGTGTTCCAAACTAATAGAGATAGTCACATAAATCTAATATATAGAATTAATATTAGTGTAAGGATGACAAAATATCTTCCCTTGCATCACAATCTATAAATTTGGGACATAGGTAATGAACCACACTACATGATCCTATATCCATCATAAAACTTGAGTAACCTATCATCAACTACATGGGGAAATCCAACTGGTCAATACAAAAGGAATATCTCATAAATCCACATACTTAGTTAAATAATAGGACTCATCATCTTCTATCCCTAGATCAACATCATATATATATCATGCACGAGTTTTAAAAAAATTATAGAGCTTAAATCATATAATGCACCATGCTCCAAGATATATTGACATAAATCTACCATGTACAATAGTACCTTCCCATTTGACTTGTGACATAACACGTGTTATCATAAATTCTATAAAGGCCTTTTATATATTTAGAATGTCTAAGATATACATATCAAACAAAATCACACATAACCTAAGAGAAATATTTTTTGAACCTATCACCTAAAAGGATAGGTCTCACCTCTCATCCTCCATCTCAAGCACATCACATATAATAGGAGTCCCAATAATGGGAAGTCCAAACAAGCCATGGAATCCTCCAAGGTGATGTCCACCTCTACCTCCCATCATAAAGTGTTAGTCATTTACTCCATGATCCTAGTAACATGATGAGTAGATCAACACTAAGTGAGATTATCCTCATTTCCATGATGCCTCCAAAACCCAAGGTAACTAGCCAAGCTCGACCACATCTAGAAATCACTCTAATAAATTAGGTATCCTTGATGCATCAAATAGGTGATAAAATCTTTATTTCCTCTAAAAATATAAAACAATATATAATATATTATATATCAATGTCATAATAATCAAATACATCTTATATATACTCAAAAAATTAAAAAATAACTACTTCATCAACTTGTTTTTCTCCTTTTAATACTAAATCAGCCCTATCACCTCTTTTCAACACTAAATCAACCTTCTTCTATATAGTCAACCCATTATTAAAGACATAATCACCTTTTTATACTAAATCAGCCCTTTCCTTTCATTTTTATGCTATGTCAATCATCTAACACACAATCAACCTCCTTTAACAAACTATATCGACCACCTACTGCATGCTACATCAACCAAAAGGTACTATGTAGACCTAATCTACTTTTATAAATAGATTGATCCTTTCATATGCATTAATTCACCCCCAAATATAGTAATTCATCCCCTTGATACATCGTCAATGATATTGAATTCTCTCACCCTTTCTAACTGAGTCAATAGGGATAACTTTGTTCTTAGTTTAGAGTCACTTTTCAACCATTTACCATAAATGCCTTAGTCACTTATTGGTCTTATTATTTCTTACCCAGTATCCCATTTAACCCCTAATTTACCTAAAAAATTCTTAGGGCCACCTTTTATATCTACATTTCCACTAATATTTATTTTCTATATCAATCTTAATTTCAATTAAAATTACCAAAAATTTTAAATTAATGCATCACTTACCTAAGTTGTTGTCCCCTCACCATGGTCACTCATAGGACTCAATCAGGTCTCTTAGAGAATTATTTTCTTAGAATATTAAAAATAAAAAATGAATCAATTTCACTCTATTTATATTTACCATTTATAATTATTTACCTATTAGTTATTTACCAACAGATTGTATTTTTTGCCCATAACTTTGTTTTTACTAACTCTTTTTTTGAACCAAAATATGCTATGATTTTTTGATGTTGTAGAGAATGTTTCCACATATTAATATATATTTTTCAAAAAAATCAATTTTTTTCTTATTTTATAGGTTTTCCCAATGTTCCTTACATTGGACACCTTCACATTTCTCTCACTTCCATCCTCTTCTATAGCACTAAGATGAGTAAAGGTATGTATTTTTTTAATTTTTTCCTTTAATTTATCTTATTCACTTATTATGACAATTTACCTAGCTCAACATTGTATGTTTTTATGTTCTTTTCCTAAAACACAATCCCTTTTTATAACTACATGACACATGATGAGATTCGAGTGGGGCATATGTATACAAATAATATTTTTAAACTTTATCAATTTCTAATGTTTTCCCTCTTTTAAGAACTCATCAAGAATCAGTCTCTCTGAGTGTATTCCTTAAAAGGTGCAATGGGAAATGGGTGGGTAGATAATTGGTGCTTTTCAAGATTATTATTCCCTATACTACCACTTGAAACCAACACAAACCTCTCCTATACATTTTCCTAGGATTTGATAGCTCCCTTACACACTCCTCTAATTAATTCACTACCTCAAACAACCCATACCTAATCCAAAACCTATTTTTTCCATTTATCATACAAATTCAACCTCGGTTGACCATGTTTTTAAAATATAAGCATTTTACAAGATTAGGTTAACCTTGAATGACCTAGTTCAAGACCTAGCTACTTTATTTATTAAAATAATAGGGTTAATTAGGCTGACTCTATCAACTAAAATTTTATAAGAGTTTAGGGTTATATCCACATAATTTTCACCATTTCATAGAGAGATATATAGTTAATCATTTATTTGAACATCTGATTATCCACCATTATACTTAAGGAGACATTATTTAGGGTTTCATACTACACTTAGAGAAAATAATCTTGTCTTGTGGGAGGAGTCTTTTAGATTCATAGGATAATTTGTGTAGCCTAGAGCTAACCAATCTTTTTTATCCTTACAAACCATAATAACTCTTATTAAGCACCTTGGCCAAGGGAAACATTAAGTCTCAATGAGTTTGTATTCAAGGTAAGTATTCTTAACTCTTAATTCTATCTATTAAGTAGATAGATTTGTATTTTTTAGTTTATGAATATGTTTCTCTCTCCATGCATTAGGATTATTTATATATTAAATTGAGTATATTTGTTCTTTTCATGTAAAGTTTTATGTTTATTACCCCAATTTTGTGTCACATGCTTTGGTGAGCACTATATTAGATTTACTTTAGTTTTTCATTTACTTTGTTAAGAAAATATAGGACCTAGATATATTTATTATGTGGTATTAATTAACTAGAGGATTTGGAAAACTCTCTAGTGATATTGTGTGGTAAGAGATCCCTTAGTTAGGTCTAGTAAACCCATATCGGTCATGACCCTAATTATCTAAATGTACCAACAAGTGGAAGGGCTAGTGTGATTTATCTTTTTTGAGCTAGGATTGATTGGTAGATCAACTTAACTTTTCCTTGTATACACAATCAAGTACACACACAAGATCACTCAAAATCAAGTCAAAATATAATGGTCCAAGGAGACCTCAAATAAGGGGCATGTTAAAATTCTATAGAATCAAAGGGACATAACTTATTCAAATGTCCACAAGGCAAAGAATGACATATTCAAATGTCTATACAACAAGCAATGACATATTCAAATTTCAAAGTAATTAAATAAAGGCATGAGGGACACAAGAAAAATGGATCATATTCAAATACTCAACAAGTAATACAAGACAATCAAGTAAGTTATTAAAAGAAAAGTGTAAGAATCTCGCATAAACATAGGATACTAGCTCCTATATATGTGTTCATAAAAAATGCCAATTTCAAGTACATTGTGAATTATATAAGCATGAATAAAGGAATGTGTAAGTACATAAAATCAAACATGGTAATGGAAAGTGATCATAGAATTGTATAACATGTGTATTTTAAGATCAAATAATTGAATGCCCCTTATGTCTATCTGACATGAGTAAAAAGAAGGCCCAACATCTGTATAGGAATAGATCATGTATCTATGTATGTTTGTATCACAATCATATTATGTGTGAAACACATGTATATAAAGTATTGATATTCCTTATACCAACATTAAACAAACAACATAAATTTCAATGCGTTGATAATAATATGTAGATGCTGAAAATATTTTTGAATCTATTGTATTTTTTGGTATTTTTGAAATATTTTCAAAGAAATAACTATCCTTTGATCTCAAGAGGAGAATGAGGATCTATGAGGAGTGGTAAATGTATAACATATCTTGAACCATATGTCCATACATGTGCATATAAAAATTATAATGTGTATCATGTTATTATATAAAGGGTATGTAATGATTAATATATTATGCCCCTTGTTCTCTAGTGATGCTAGATTTAACAAAAATGTTATTCTGACATGACATTGCTTTATCTTTTGTAATATGTTTTATGTCCTTTTCATTTAAATATATGCCAATACTTGTATATTTTTTTATGATATTTTAAGATATACTTCCTTATTTAGAAGATGAAAGTTTGCCTTGATGACCAAATGGTATGAATTTTTTTCCCTATGAACCATTGCTCTTACTGAGTGTAACCATGATTTTCCAAGCATAATATTATAAGAATTTAGATTATAAATAAAATTAAAAGTAATAGAACAATATTTTTAATTAAATTAAACTCTTAAATAAAAAGGTCCCATATTTGTTGGAAATACATTTTTTTCATCCACATGTTAAAACTTATTTTCAATAGAGATAAGGAATGACATAGAACAAAAACTTGTATATTGATAATCCATAAACCTAATATCTTTAAATTTAGTTCCCTCTACATTATTAATTATAGTAAAAGGGTTTTTATATGAGGAAATTATTTTTATTTTCACTTTGTAACTAGATTTAGACCATTAGCTTTTTCATCTTGATATTTTTGTAACATTGCTTTCTCTATATTTGACTTTTGAATCTTCTCTTGTTCTAGGTTTTTTATTTACAAGTTTTTTTGTTATAGTTATCCTTTAGTATCCATATCTTCTTTTTTGTCACTTGTGATTTGGGAGAGATACTCATAATGTTATTTTTTTACTTGAGTAATGTATCTATTATAGGATCACCACTATCTTTAAATATTTGTATTTTTATCTTTAATGCAAAACAATAATATGTATAATGCACATACATTATATTGTATACATAATAGTAAGTGTTCTCCTTATAGGATTTAGAGAAGGTAATTTAATTAATTTTTTTAAAACATGTCTATTAGTATTTCACTTGGACTCTTAGTAGGCTTTGATATAATATTTTAATCACTTACTCTCAATTTATTTGCTTTAGCTTTTCATTTGTATGTGAATATTTATTTGGTGCAATAGTGGTAGATGAGGATCTAAACACATGATTACCATTACCGTGTGTTGGATTTTTTAGGTATGTAATATTATTTTCCAATTATATGGTCTTTAAACTGAAATTATTTTTCCACCCTTATATTGACTTGCTCATAAGGGTGATTTTCTATTTTAAGGCTTCAAAAGCACAATCCCTCAGGATGTCGGATTGAATATACATACATACACCATCTACCTTACCCATTGAAGGAGTGATATCATGGACCTAGTTAGAGGAATGGTATATATCACCTTCCTTAAGATTAGGAGAAAGAGACTCAATACTATTTAAATAATTTTTTTAATTATTTTGAAATCCTCTCATTATTTGATCAAGCTATTTACTCCTTTTAATTGATTTCATCAAATATAAAACATAACAAGTAACAATTACCATGATGTATTTTAAAATGAAGTATCTAGGAGATATATTCTTATTAAACATGTTTCTATAAAAGGAAAAAAATCTTATTTTTTTAATTTTGAACACTTCGAAATAGTAATTCAACAAATAGTAAATCAAGAAACGCTAGGTCAACTAGGGTTTTGAGACCAAAGGTCGGGTTAACCATAATGTACAAATGAAGAGAAATAAATATAAAGTAGAGGGATGATAAATTTTTTAATTTGAAATAGGTTTTTTAGGAAAAATAGGAAATGAGATGAAACCAAAAAAATAGGGAAACAAAAGTATAATGTATAACATGTAAGTCTAAGTTTTTATATAAATAGTAAAATGCTAAATTCACAAACTCCATCCAATATTTTTTCAAATTTTTTTTTTGTTTTCATCAAAATAAATATGAAAAACCTCTAAGGAATTTGAAATTTTATTTGTTATGAATCATAAATAGTCTAAACAATGTGGAATGCTTCAAAATCAAAAGCCTAGAATATTTTGCATAAAGAGTCATAAATTTTGATAAAATAAGAATTTTTTTAGATATATTAAAGTGGTTTTATAATAAAATATTATTTTTTATGAAACACAAAAATTAATTACAAAATAAGTACCCCATTATCCTTATATTTCAATATTTACTAAATATCATAAATTGAAAAAATTAAAAAAATTGTATGAATTTTGTCAAAAAAAGAGGTCTTTGAATATACCAACTTGAGTAGAAAATACCTCTAAGGAATTTATATATATATATATATATATATATATATATATATATGGAAAAATGCAATAATTAATGAAGATGAAACTTGTGAGTGTATGAACACAAATCTTAACAACAAGAGTAAGGTAAAACCCTAAGGTAAAGTTTCATATATGAAAATAAATTATAGAAAGTTGAAACCCTACATGGATGAAAAGGTTATGAATAAAAAAAATTGCATTCATCTAGATCGACTTCACCAAATATTTAACCCTAAAATCTAGATGAAAGAATATAAGATTAAAGGGGATAAAGATATCCTAGGGCACAAGGATGATAAACTATCTTTATAGAAGGATAATTAATTAAAAACTTAAATAAAATTATTCTAAATGTAAATACTAAGATGTGCTAAAATTTTTGTATATAACTATTGATTGATATGACAATGAAATGAAAATAAGATTATTGAGCTAGTTTACTATGCACATGTAGATATAATATCAAATAGTTAGAAATAAATTAGATTAGTTTAATGGATTAATTTTTATATTCTATAAAATTGACCTGTGTAACCTTGAACACTTGTGTCAACCTAGAATGGTTGCATTGACACTTCTATCTAACTTGTATGCATGTGTATATTATAGAATACTTATTGGATCTGAATGTGACCACCTAGGATATTTTAGGTTTAGTGTCACCTTCATTTTAGTGTGCTCATATCTAAATCATGGGATATCCCTCCTTATCAAATATCAAAATCTTAGTTATCCATATTCGTAGTGACCTTGGAAAAAATGGGTTATTAGGCCCATGGTGTCAAGATAACCCCAAAAGACCCCTCTATAAATGGGAGTTACCTAAGTAGACACTAGTATAAAGAGGGCTTCAGACTGATGTGGTTTTCCCCTAATGCATTGGATTTTATGTTGATAAGGGTGTAATATGTGGAAAGTAAGTACAATAATGACCTAGCTTTTAAATTAGAAAATAAGACTCATGGCATGTTCCTTTAGTACTTTATACCTATATATGTGTTGTCTTAATGATTGATATGGAAATAAGACAAAATAGGGAATCTTTTCTCACTTGAATGCTTTATTTAAAATTTTTAGTAATTTTACTTTTTGAGAGGTAGGAATTTTCTAGGTAGTGAATGAATGAGGATTGATCGTGCATATATACCAATCCTTTAGGGAAATACCTCGCATTAAATCACTTAGGCTAACCATAGAGACATGTTATAATTTGAAATTTAGATGAATTTATGGCACTAAACACTTGTGTTATCACATGATACTTACAACAATGTAGATGGTTGACTAGGACTAAAGTGTTTAGGAAGCTAGAAAATAGGCAAATGTCCCAAACTTCTAGAGTCAGAAGATAAGCAGATTTATAGTAATATAACCATGATAAAAGGCCTGGGTAATCATAATAACACTATTCAAACTAAGAGATAAGAAATTTGACACAAAAACATAGTATATGAAAGCATTTCAGTAGTAGGAATGTTGAGAAGTTGAAGGTAGATCCATGCTATGTATTTTCCAAGTGTATAAGACTGAGGTATTATATAATTCATATTTAGTGTCCAAAGTAGAAAAAACAAAGGCTAGGAATAATTTTTCCATAGTATTTTAATTTATCTCATAGTCAATAAGTGTAAAAATAATATAATAAATGTACTCTCTGTGCTAATCATATTATTATGCCAATAAATCCCCTAAGACATGATTTGTGGATGAGATATATAATAGTAAAGGTACATCCAACATGGTGAGCATATGAATTGTTGGATTTTGTATATATTATTAAATTTCATTAAAAAAATATTGACATTTAGAATTACATTCTAATTTTATGTTTTTTAGTAATCATGCAAAGAGTTTAATTTTATCATCCAATTGAGCCACATAATGTCTTATTTCTTAGATTTATCCTATAATGATTGTATTTGTTTTAATCCTTTGGTTGAGGCATGTCTAAAATAGATATAACCTTTTCGGGATCAATTAAAATTCCCTACTAAGATATGATATATCCAAATCATTTCCATGAAGATATCTAAATGTACGTTTACTTGGATTTAAGCATACATTTTATTGTTTTAGATGTTCAAAAAATATAAATCCATAGCATTATATTATCTATTTTTATTTGGTAAGTAGATAATCCACACAGTCTTCCACTATTTTATGTATATAATCATAGAAATATAATTCATGACTCATTAGTAACTATCCCTATAAAAAATTATTCTTGATGGCATGACTACATAGAAAAATGTCACTCATGGTGTAGTAAAAGAAATATTTTCTCGATCAACTAAATTAATTTTAATTTGGTTGTAACCTGGTAAAACACTATCCATGAATAATAACATCTTATAGGCATATATAGAGTTGACAATCATGTAAATATTTTGTAAGTGGAATTTGTCTTTGGGAAAAATATTTATTAAATTCAAAATAGTTTATACAGCTCCAAATTTATCCATTAGATTCTCAACAGGAACTATATTAGAGACCCACTTAGGATAATCAATGAGTTTAATAAATATTGCATCTATTAGTTTATTAATATCATTTTTAACTAGTAGATCTACTTTTGGATGCATTTTCTTGATCTTCTATTGCATTGGCTTGGCATTAGGATCAATTACAATGGTATGCAATGGAAATTTAGGGTTATTTCTCATCATATTTGAGTAATCCCACATAAATAATTTTGGGTAATCATGTATAACTTGTTGAAATTATTTTCCTTCATATTCTTATAACATAGTTGCTAAAAATATTTGAATTGAATCCTTATTTATTTCTTAATGGAGTTATAGAATACATTCATTAATTAGAGTTAAACTATATTCTATATATGACATAGTAGGTATGGTATTTGGGCCATATACTTATATATGGAGATTAAGATATTCACTTTCTCTAAAATACTTTTAGGCATCAATTGTGTGAGGAACATCTTCTTATGATATAAGAAAGGGAGATCCTCATATGCCCTCAGGTATTTTAAGATGGATTCATATTTTTAAAATTTCATCTAATGTCCAAATATATGTTAAGCTATGTCCTAAATAAAATGAAGGAATAAAAACTATAGTGTAGATACATGTTGGATGTATTTTGCTAATTCTAGCTCTACTTTGAACAATTGTGTATAAATACTAGCTTGTGTGGTTGTTCCCTTCTTATCACCTATTATATTTTTCATATAAAGAATAACAGTCATCATTTTTCAGTAGATTTTGGTATGGGATGAACAATGTCTTGTGCATGTTTTCCCTATCCTTTACATGTTACACTTTTTGTAAATATTTAAACCTGAAACTGTATTGGTTGAAATTTATTAATGGTGGCAACATTGGATTTGAAGTAGATATCGGTACCTCATGTTTATTTAATTATTGGGAATAAGCTTTCATTTGATCGATATATTAATCCTCATATTGAGTCAATGAAAAATATTTGAATGGTTCTTTATCTAAATGATATGTATAAATTATATCCTTAATGAATAAATTTTAGTCATGCCTATAAATTATAAGGTATGGCATTCATATAATGAATCCGTTTTATCCCTAATATATTATTATAATTTAGGTTATTATGCTTGACCTAAAAACTATGGATATTTTTTGAGGGGCCATGGATATATGTAATGTAGGTTTCTTGAGTAATTTTCATAGGATATTTTCAAATCATTGAATATTCATATTTGAGTAATTAAGATATTTTTCCTTAATACCAAGTGGGTTTTATAAGTAGATATTAAAAATGTTTAATCTTGATCCATTTTCCACCAAAACTCACTTGACTAATTTGTTTTTCAATTGTAATTTCATAATTCATGGTAGATTTTGATTTATAATGTGCTTAGGAGGTAAGTATTATTTTTCAAAAGAGAACATTTATACCATACATTATGATGTATTTATAATAAATAACACATAGGGTGGTTATACATCATTTGGTAAAATTATCTCATGTAATTTTGCATAAAGAATGTCTTTATAAATAGGCATCATTTGTATTTCTACTAAAAAAGAAATTTTGGCATAAGCATTTATTAATTGATCTATATTATCATATCCCTTATATTTATTAGCTTACTTAGTGGGTAGTGGTGGGGTTTATGGAGAGATTTTGTAAGGTCCTTTTTTTAATACTACTATATGGGTCACCTTACCCCTTTATGTTGTGATAGCATCGACTTCCAAATATAATATCAAGTGAAGGATAATATTAGAGGTGGGATGGTAACTATCAATATTATAAAAATTAGGGTAGGAACAAGATGATCCATGAATGCACTTTATTTTCTAATAGTTAATGAATGTTTATTATTAACACAGTGTAAGTTATGAGCACATTATATATAATTCATGTTAAATTTACTGATGGACTTACCTTTAACCCATTTATTTATATAATTAGTTCAAATGAGATACAATATCTAATTATAACAATATAAAAAGAGTACCTTCATGACTTATATTAACCAATAATTCTCATTCACTGTAACCATGAATAATGTGTACTAGTATGGAATGATCATAAATCAGGGATAAAAATAAAACCTTAAGATTGAAATATGAAACAATATAAGCATGAAACACTAAGTGAAATCTAGGGTTTGACATAGTTTAATCAATTTATGGGTTCATCAATATGTTTTACATTAATTTTTTTATGTAGCCTAACTACACTAAGAGGCATTCTACAATGGCATTTGCAGGGTGTTGATAGGTTGTAATGTAGTGAGTGTGTTCACTTTCAATTCTAACCTTAAATTTGGTATAAATTTGAATTTAACTTAAAAATTCTTCCTTTTCTCTTAGATAATGCAATTGAAAAATCATAATATCTTGTCAATATAGTGGATTTTGGATCCCCTTTGTTTTCTAAAAAAATTATTTTGAGTGTGACACTTGGTATAGTTAGATTGACATGATTTATCACTAGCCAATGGAAATTTTTTGAAGAAGGTAATGAATTTATAAATAATTATAGTATGTGAAAATTTCAAAGATAATGGCCTTTAGATTGATATCTTTAATCACTTTTTAGATAGGTGTATTTAATATATTTATACTAGTAGGATAAAAACTAGTAGAATAATTCAAAATACTAAATACAACATTTAAGAATGAATTTGAACATTAAATCTTAAAACTGATTACAATGATTTGACAAGTGGCATATGCTTAATATAATAAGTATAACAAAGGTATGATTACTTAGATTTTCTAGTTGAGTTTTTTACTATGATTGTGTTTTGGCAATGAAAACATACTAAATCAAGGATGTGATTTATCTAGTTCATGAATTAGGTTTTTATTTACATAGGGTTAGTTCTATTAGATACAGGTTAGTAACGACTATTGATTTTAACCTAAGTGGTTAGTAATGACTTGTGTTAAGATATTCCCCTATGACCATATGGTCACCTCCATATGTCTATATAATTTTTGTATGTGCAATTTGTAACCCTAATGATGTGCATAAGTCCATAAATCAACCTCCTTCACCATGAAACTCTACGTATACTTATGAGGGATAAGAACCTATAAAACACAAGAAAGTATATTGGTTTGAGCTAAACACAATTAGCCCCATTTGATTATTAACCATTTCATACATATCCAATACTCTGACGAGAAAATAAAGCTATACTTAGTTATCCCACCTCTTTTGATTATGTAATTTTGTCCCTTATCTATATGAATACAACTAATGATTTAGGTTTAATATTTGATAATGGTTGATTTGAATTAGATTTAGTTTGCTTTAGACTTGTATTGTGACTGCTCTTAGTCAGTGGTTCACACTTTTTGAATAATAGGTTATAATTTCTCAATATGAAATAGTGTATAGATGTCTACTAGATAAGTTCCCAATCTTATATTAAGTGATACCTTGACTTGTATATATGAGTCCAGTTGGGTAATCCTTCAAAGGATTAACACACTAGGTAGATGAGTTGGCCCTAAGGAAATATTTTTTTATAAAAATTATCTATTATTGGGAGAGGTTTAGTACCCTCAGACTTGAATCAATATCGACTATCGATACTAACATAATTGGTATTACCAACACGTATATATAAAAATTAAACTAAAAGTCTTAAAATGTTTATATAAGATACAAAATAAGGTTGAAATAGATAGTGAGGTTATTTTAAGTGTGTAATAGTAGAATAGAAGGATCAAACTCATAAGGTAGAATGTAGGTGTGAGAAAATTGTGGGTTAGGAACATATTTGTGTGTGTAATCCATACATTGTAAATTAAGTCATTTTTTTCAATGTCAATCACTTAATACTAGATTTTAGTATCTATACTATTAACATATGGGGTTACCACTAGATAGACCTATTAAGCATGAAATTCATTTATTACCTGATAGTTTATTTCCAAATATTATATTTTTTAATTTATCATTGAATGATGCCAATGAGGTAAAAGTATTTGATTGATCAAGGTGTAGTCTATCGTATTACTTTTCCATGTGGTTATATTATTTTAGTACCTAATAAATATGGTTCATGGATAATGTACTTATGTTGATTTTAGATAACAATATGACTATCAATAATAGGTACCCTTTTCCATAAATTTATTATCTTATTGATCAACTTTAATAAGCCAAATATTTTACTAAGCTTGATTTAAAATAAAATTATCACCAAGTGTGGATTAATGAATAAAAAATTTAGAAAACAAAATTTAAAACTAGGTAAGTGTTGTATGAGTGTTAGGTTCTAACTTTTTAGCTATGCAATTTACTGTATTCCTTCATGTGGTATATAAATGAGAGAAATAAGCATTTTATTGATTCCTTTATCATTATATATTTGGATGATATTTTTATTTTTATAAGAACTTTTGATGAACATATTTATCATATTAAACACATTTTTTAAGTTTATAAGGACAACAAAATAGTATTGAATGATAATAAATGTGATTTTTCTCAACAATCATTTACCTTCTTGGGGTATTGGTTGGATATGTGTAATTTAGGGTTGATTATAATAAGGTAGAACCATCATGAATTGTCTAAATCCTTCAAATTTCACCAATACAAGGTGATTTATTAGTGACATTCAATATTTGAGTAAGTTCATCAATAACTTATCTTCCATCACCACATATTGTCATGCCATTATAGTAAGTTGTAAGAATTTTACTTGTGGTAACAAAAAATAAAGTGAATTTGATATATTC
Organism: Torreya grandis; assembly: GCA_037957365.1. Classification (NCBI taxonomy): domain Eukaryota; kingdom Viridiplantae; phylum Streptophyta; class Pinopsida; order Cupressales; family Taxaceae; genus Torreya; species Torreya grandis. The sequence goes on along the minus strand of JARHVA010004358.1, from coordinate 1,363,531 downwards.
AAACATACTATATTAGCCATGATCTAGTTTTAGGTATTAATAGCTTATATATACCATTTAAGGTGGAAATAAATGCTAGTGATGATGTTATGGGTGTTATCCTACTTCAAGGAGGTAAGTCAATATGTTATCATTTAGAGTTATTTCATGGAAAAATTTAGATTATTGTACATCTAATAAATAATTGTATGCTCATGTTCAATCTATCAAGAAATGGAATCACTATCTCATCGTTAAGGAAACTATTATCTATATGGATCATTAACCTCTTCAATATTTACAAGCTCAAACTAAACTTTAGTAAACTAGACACTATAAATTGTGGATGGGATTTTTACATAAATTTCATTTCATTATCAAATACAATAAAGGTGTGACTAAAAAACTATCTGATCTATTATTTAGACATCCCTTTAGTTTATCCATATTAACCATAACTCTTCTTAATTTATTTATGTGTGAGCCTTATATATGTAAATGATCATGATGCCAATTTTACGGAGACATTTCTTCAAAAAAAGAGGTCCAAAGGCATAAATATTGATCATAATGAGGAGCACTTCCTCTAATATGGGTTGCTATACAATTTGGGTAAAATTTATGTACTTAAAGAGGAAATAGCTTAAATAATGATGGAATCACATAAATAAAAACTTGTAGGACACTTTGGTGTTACAAATATTGTTAAACATTTGTATAGGTATGTTTATTGACCTAATATGCAAGTAGATGTTTCCAAGTTTAAAAGAGGATGTTTTTCATGTATTAAAATTAAGCTTGATAATAGGAAGTTGGGTTTTTATATGCCATTACATATTTATTCTAGGTCATCAGAAATAATTTACATGGATATAGTACATGGGTTTCCTATGTCAAGAAATGTGAATGACTATCTCATTGTGGTTTTGGATCAATTTAGTTAGATGTACATTCTTACTCCTTATAAGAAGACCCTAAAATTTAGCGGTGTAGCTGAGTTTTCTTTCTTAATGTGTGGTTTAATTTTGGTTTACCTCATTTTATTATTTACATTTAATACTCAATGTTCCATGGAAAGTTTTAGGTCACATTATGGGAGAATATGGATACTAATTTTAAATAATCTACTAGTTTTTACTCATAAAGCAATGGAAAAATCGAGGTTGTGAAGAAAACATTAGTATAGATCTTGAGATAATATAATAAGAAGCATCATAATTCTTGGGATGAAAATTTGGTGTATATTCATCATTCTTACAATAAGGTGGTGGATTCTTATACTAGTAAAACTCCTTTTGAAACTTTATTTGGATACTTACCTCTATGTATGGTTGATGTTGTTTTGAGGATAACATACAAAGGAAATGGGAAAGTAGATAAAGAGGTAAAAAAAATATAAAATTTAGATTGATAAGATTCAAAAAAATCACCTCCAAGTGTAAGAGAGGTTGAAGGAGTCACAATCCAAGTACAAAGCAATACAAGATCAACATAGGACTCAACATAGTTTCCTTATTGGATATATGGTATGGTTGTACTTGAGTATAGAAAGGATCCAAGATAAATATAAGAGGATTAATCCTATTATGTATATTCTATTTTAAATTATGGAAAAAGGGAAAAAAATGATTTTATACTTGATGTATCTCCTTTTATGAGGATATATTTAGTTTTCAATGTTGAGAATTTACACTGTTTTAACATTATATGTTATATAGTGAAGATGATGGTTGTTTTTAATTTAATTGAATACATCTCTCCATATAGTAGTTGTAATTGGAGGAGGATTTTGTGTTGTATAAAAAGGAAAAGACAACATGAAGAGGAGTTAAATAATATTATATGGTTCATTTAAAGGGTCAACTACACAAAATGGAAAAATGGTATTCCAAATAAGATGTGTGGAAGAAAATTCCTCACTTAAAGAATTATTAAATCTCTTTAAGGGATTAAAATGCTTAAATTGGGAAGGTCTGATCCAAATTTAGATCCTAATGGACTAGTCATGTATACTATATGTTTCCATTATGCCCAATTATATGTAATTCACACTTATAAGAAACTATTATAAGACATTTTGTATTTAAAACATATTATCATATATGTTAAATTGGTATAGTCAGTATTGGAGTGATATATACATATTCATAGTGATGAATATAATGAGTTTATAATATTTAAATGGAGGGATTTGTTATAAATGATGCAACCACCAATTTATGCAAGTGGTGGTTATGAAATTACCAATATACATAGGTGATGCTTGCATAACTACCCCATGATTTTCTTAACTATCCCAGCTATTATGAAATCATATAATTAAAAACAATAGTGGTTTCACCATAAGACAAAGTATAATAATGGGAATATTTTTAAGTATTTCCAAATTTTAGTGATAGTTTGTTTGAGCTTCTTTATAGAATCCAAAGTTGAGAGAGCATAAATATAGTTCTTATGCTAGGCATAGGGCATCAAAATCTTTAGTGAGAAGTATTGAAGTTGTATTAACATTTAAAGTTATATTATGAGTCTTTTTTCCTAGTGTCTCATTGTTTTATAGCTATATATGGTTAGTTTAACTTTTCATGAGTTTTGATAAGTGTTGGATAGTTGTAGAGTAGTATTGTGTGAGATTTTTAGATAGAGTGGTTGTGTACATTGAAATTTAGATATTTTGAATACAAACTAAAAATAAAAAACTCTAATCTTCTACTTTAAATCTAAATGATAGATATAATTGAGAAATAAATAAAGAAAACCAATTTACCCACGTAGTGAAAAAGGGTTTCGTCGAGTAGATTCACTCATGTAATGTTTAAATATTTTAGTTCCTTCAATGGACTCATGCAATAATTTATATAGAATATAATTATAAAGTGTGATAGATAATATGATGATGAAATTTAAGAAACTTTCATATTTTTAATGATATCCCATATGATAATTTAGCTATGATATGTGTGAGATTTGATCAGTCCTCAAAATAGAGGTTGATGGGAGTTCTTATATATTTTTGGAGGGAGCAATGGATGCTATAATTATTTTAAATTTTTTTGAATAATTATATTTTGGATGGTTGGTATTTTATTTTCATTCAATTATTAGGTTGAGGGAGTTTGAGGATTAATGAATTAGCTAAGGGAGTTGAGGGAATTGGCTAGTAGGTTCAATGAGTCAATTAAGTGGTTAATGAGTTGGATTGAGTGGCTTAATGAATTAGTTGAGTGGTTTTAGGATGTTGTTTGAGTGGTTTAATGAGGTGGTTAGTTAATTAATTTATTTATTATGTGTATAATATTAATCAAGAATATATTAAATTAATTAATTGTGATTAATTTAGCTAATTGTCTATGGAGAAATTTTAATGACATTAGATAGGATTATTTTCTTAATGGGGTAATGTTAGATGGGGGTCATATTTTTATTATGGTGACATTATTACCTATTTTTTATAGTAGATTATATGATAGTGAAATAGTGTATAAATTAGGTTGGAAAAATTAGGATGTCCATATTTTCCCCTCTTTGAAAGGGCATTGTGACTAGAAGAAAAAATGAATATTTATATAATTTAGAATAAGATGAAACATGCACAAAAGGATTCCCCTATGTAATTATAGATAGGGATATTCAACCTTGAGAGGGTGATCAAGGATGAAATACATGGATGGAAATTTGAAAGGATAAGAGGGGTTAGATTGAAAGAATTTGGGTGAAATAGAAATGGAGATATATCCCAATAAATCTATAATTATTGATAGCTTTGATTTGACCTAAGAAAAGATGTATGTGCTTGAGTTGGATTGGGAGTGATGTATCCCAATAAAGCTACAATTATTGATAACTTTGATTTTTCCAAAGAAATCATTTATGTGAGGGGGGTTTGATTGGGAAAGATACATCACAATAAATGATTGCTTATTGATATCTTTGATTTTCCCAAAGTAATGACATATGTGATGAGGTAGGATTGGATATGATATATCTTGATAAATATGTAATTATTAATAGCTTTGATTTTCCATAAGCAATGATGTATGTGAGGTGGTTGGATTGGAAATAATATATCCTAATAAAGCTAAAATTAAGATACCATTATTTATATATTTTAATTTCCTTAGAAATGATGTATGTGAGGGGGTTGGATTGGGAACAATATATCCTGATAAAGCTACAATGATTAATAACTTTATTTTTACCCAATCAATGATGTATGCAAAAAGGTTGGATTAGGAATGATATATCCTAATAAAGTTTTTTTTTATTCATAGTTGGAAGGAGGGATGAATAAATAAAGGTTGTTTCTCATGTGATGATTATTTGTGATGATGTTTATGTCATGGACGTTATGGGTGTTGTTTGTTTTTATGATGCATACTTAGTCAGCTATAACGAATGTTTAAGAATGAATGATGATGATGTGATGATGAATGTTGCTAACCTTGTATAGAATTCTAAATATTTGAGAAACATGATAATTAATATAAAATATTAAAGGATGCACCATGATATGGAAAATCATGATGACATTGTTGTGATATGATGTAGGACTGGCATAAACACAGTAAATAATAAAAAAACATAAATGAGTAACAATAACATTAAAGAAAGGCATAAATAAATTAAAAAGAAATAATAAAATAATATATTGTCATTTATCAAGTTAAGAACCCAATTTTTGATGATCAATGATAATGATATATTTATTTTTCCCAAAAAAATGATGTATATGAGGGGGTTGTATTAGGAATGGTATATCTTGATAAATATGAAATGATTTGTTTGAAATTAAAATAAGGATTTTAACCTGATTGAAGAAAATACAAAATGGATTTTTTGAGATTTTTCTATTTTTTTTATTTTTTGTTTCTTCAAGAACAACTAACCTATGAACAAAGGGAAAACTAGTTCTAGCATTTGGAATGGAGGTGGTAGTGGATGGAATGGAAAATGGATTTAGGATAGGATCTCCAAGGACTACATCACATAGGATCCATGTACCTAATTATTCATATACCATTATAATGATGTGCTAAAATATTCTCCAAATGAAATATAATATACCAATATATTTATTAAAAACATGTCTCAATATGTCCTCTACGTCTTTATCAAGTTCAAAATTGAGAATAAAGATGAGTATGATAGTATGTTTATAAGAATAGTTTAAGATGGAATGGGTTGGATGGAAGGGGCCTTCCCCCAAGTGTAGAATACTTATAGATAACAAATTTAAACATGATGCCAAAAACTAATTTATATCGTGGCACTTTCCCAAGGAATCACAAGAATGGTTTTCACCTTTGAATGATTTTTTTTTTATGATTTTTTTTGAATTTGTTTATTTTTTAATTTTTGACAACATTAGATCCTTAAATTATGGAAACATTTGAGATAAAAGATGTTCATGGGTTCATAAATCTCATTTCCATCTCATGTGGCCAAATTTTATGTTCCACAAATTATATTATGAAGTTCCTTGATCACTAAATTAGCTTCTTCTAAATTGAGACATCTTAACCAAGTTTTGTCATAACCTCTGTAATAGAGGTTTTCACCAAGGAGCTTGAAGTAAGAGTCATGTTGCATGAAGTATTTTATTTTATTGTGTGAAATATTCTTAGGGATGCTATAATCATGAGGGTAAGTGTCTATTTCATTATATGAATGAGAGTTAGGACCAACAATTTCACACACCATTTCAAATTCTGAATGTTTCATGAGTGCTTCATATTACACAATTATTCATGTTTTAGGAAAGAGATCAAATATGTTTTAAGAAAAATTATAATGGAAACCCAATTTTTTTATTCTTTGGGATTGAGATTATCCACAAATTTAAGTATCTTAGGATTATTTATTATTTTTATGTTGACATCAAGCAATTTGGAGCTAATTTAAAACTATGCCAACATAGGGGAGGTTGAGTTCCTTATCTATTGGTGTCTCATAAAGGTTTTCACCAATAGACTAATATGTATTTTATTGATTTTCATTTTTTTGGTCTTATATCACCTCGAATAGGTTTTCACTAGGGGCCTTCAATTTTTTTTCCTTTCTTTTTATATTTTTTGATTTATTATGACTAAGTAAATATTCATGTTCCCTAAAATGTGTATATGTATTTGATTTGATTTTAAATCCATTTTTATGATTTATTGGCATAAATTCATCTTTAAATCACATAAATTATATAATGGCTTCATCTTTTTGTAAGATATTGATAGACATGTGATTTTGTTGGTCCCAATCAATGATATAAGGGTATTTGAGGTTGAGATTTATGTTAAGGATGGTGGTTTCATTAAAAAATTTGGTGGATGAAAGATATTAATATAGGCTATAGAAGGAATAAATTTTGATGTTGGAATATGTTTCTTTATAAATCATACAAATATCACTGACATCCTCATATTGATCACTTAACCAATGTCATTAGATTATTTGTTTGCACAAATTTAGATTGGTTCTCTAATTCCATGTTCATGAGGTTTGATTCCCATTCTTATGTAATTCATGATATGATACATTTTATTTTCTACATGATATTATTTTCTTTGGAAACAAGAGGTTAATTCATCATCATACAACCAAATTTAATTAGATCTCTCAATATTTTCATTAGTAAGCCTACTTTGACAAAAGTGGTTTTGCCAAAATAATATGATTCATGTTATTTATTCATTTCAATACTAGGCCTACCATGGATTTAAGGATATATCATAATTATACCCACATGTAAGACTTCTTGGATTTCATATTCTCCCAAGCCTTTGTCAATGATCTTAAAATGGGATTTGGAAGGTGGAGTTTTAGATTTAGATGGGAGTTCTTCAGGGTGCATATAAGAGGAAAGTTTTAGTTGTTCTAGTCTATGTATTTGTCTGATTTAGGTTCATTTTTAGTGATAGGGAATTTTTTTTTGGATATCTCCCTTCTAACATTTTGTAATATCGAAATGGTTGAAGGTCATCAAGAATAGTTACTTTCATTATTGAGTGTGTAAATTTAATGTATTGGTGGAAGATGGATGGGGTTTCTTATATGGAATGAATCCATCGTTAATCAAGATGTTGTAGGGTACATCAAAATAACTGACAGGGAGTAAGGTATGTTTCTTTATAGGCCCAACCATGATAGGAAGATGAATAGTTCCTATTGATTCCATTTTTACATTGGCATACCCTTTATTATGATAATGTTGGGATATAATGTTGTTGCTGAGTAACCAATATGATTAATCAAGTTCAAAGTGACAATATTTAGGCCGTATCCATTTTATACAAGTTCTCTTTTTTATTTTTTTTTAGTGATATAAGCCTCGATGTATAAATATAGATTATGGGATAGGCTCATTAGAGGTATTTAATGTTGGTAAAAGGTAAGTTGGATGAATACAGGATAGGTTTCCAACGAGTGCTTAAAATAAGTATGGATCAATGTTAGTAGGTCCTCTTGACTCTTGAAGGATTTTATATAATATGTCCTTGTGAACTATGGATGTTTTGAGAAGAATAAAATAGATATATGGGTAGGAGTTTTCTCAAGTTATTCAATAAGGTCATATTTTCCTTCAGGGGTAGGTAGAGTGTTAGAGTGATATTTTTATAAACCCATTGATCCCTCATTTACTTTAGCTCCATATTTTCCACTTCATCATCCTTAATTTATTAGTGAGGACTTATCTTCTTAGTGTGAGGCACTAGTACCATATTTTTTTGATAACATAGAACAAGAACCCACACCTCATTTTCTGTTCATAATGATGCACATTTTGATAGCATGGTTGTTTCTCCTATTTTGACTTATGTAAAGGCATATTTTATAAAACTATATGAAGTGAATAATAAATTAATGAATTATAATTTATTTTTTCCTTCAATCATTCATATCAATGGTTCCCTCATTCACTCCCTATAGAATAAATTGATAACATGCAACATCATAATGATTTATTGGGCATTCATTCCCTTGTTTCTAGTCCATTATGTAATGACCCTAAATACAGCATGCATCAAATTGATGTAATTTTAGATTATGACCTACTAGATCTTGAACAACCCATTGATTTTATTATTCCTATTTCCACTTCTACTATTATGACTTCTACCTTTGGTGTTACACCTTTTGAGTTTGTGCCTACTATAATTACACATTCTATTTATCCCACTTAACTTACATATCTACCTACCTCTCTTGAGATGAATACCCTTAAATTTGGTTGTAAGTAAATTACTTAGATGATTTGCAATAGTATAACTATATATGGAGTAATTAAGAGTAGAATAAGTAGATCCACAACAATAATTGGTGAAAGAGCAGAATACTTAAATATTATGACTGAGCCACTTTGAGGGAACAACCTCAAAAATAATGTAATAAGAAAAATTTCAAAATATGATAGAAGACTAACCACTACCTCCTATATGTACTCTACTTACCTATTTGTTTTTCATAGGTTGACCATACTAAGAATATCTAGAAATGTAACAAGCTAATATGAAGATTGTAATCCATAATTTGGCCACACATATCCCTAGAGCACTATAGATTAATGGCATATTATTCCATTCCCCTTCAAAATAACATTATACTTAACATTGAATCAAACCATGATGTTTATGTAGGAATGCTTCATCCTCCCATGTTGCATCTTTAGAATGCAGGTTCTTCCATTGGATCAAATACTAATTAATGGCTCTAGTCCACAATTGTTTAGTGTGCATGTGAAGGATCTATTCAATCTATAGAATGAATCTTCCTTCCTAATATAGTTTAGGTAACTCAGTTTGAGTTGAAAATCTATGTCTAATTAATTTCTTTAGGAAAGATACATACAATACTATATGTATGTGAGTGGCTAGGGGTAATACTAACTTGTAGGACACACTACCAATTTTATGTAAGATCTACTAAGGGCCATAATACTTAGGTGATAAATTTTTATACTTTTTCTAATACTTTAAATACATTTATTTATATGGCTGGAAATTGCACAAAGACCCAATCACCTATGTCAAAATGTCACTCACTATGGTTTTTATCTACTTATGTCTTTATTTGATTTTTTGTCATTATTAAATTATATCACAAACTAACACCTCCTATTGATGTTGAATGTGTTCCCCAATATCTCAAACCTTAAGATGCACTATCAAAACTAAAGTGATGGATGGGGGTGATACCCATATAATGCCACAAAGGGAGCCATCTTGGAAGAAGTGTTATACCACCATTTAGTAAGTGGCAGCTAATGAGCCCATTTGTCATATTTATTAGAAATAAAACAATGAATATACCCTTTGATACATTTGTTGACTATGTCTATTTGTCAATCAGATTGAGGATGATAAGATGAGTTATGAGCCAACTAGATATCTACACATGCAAATAATTTAGTCCAAAAATTACTAGTAAATATGAGATCTCAGTTACAATTATCTTTAGAGTGTCATGCAATTTTTTAATTGTATTAAGAAAAGTAAAAGCTACTGTACTAGTAATTAATGGTTATGATAAGGAGAAAAAATGAGAATACTTGGTGAGTCAATCCACAACTACCATGATAACATTTTTACCCTCAAACCTTGGTAAACTTGTAATGAAATCCATGAAAACCTCTTCCCAATGCTAGATAGGGATGGATAAAGGTTGTAAAATAGTTGGGGTCTTAATGGTTTCACCTTTATTTTGTTGGCATACCATGAATTTAGCCACATATTTTTGAACATCCCCTTTGAGTCCTTCCCAAAATAAATATTTCTTGATTGTAATATATGTTTTCAAAAATCTTGAGGTTCCTCCAAGTGGAGAGGTATGAAATTCCTAAAGTATTTTATGTTTGAGGAGAGAATTCTTACAAAGGTATAATCTATATTTATACCATAATGTCTTCCCCTTCCATGTAATTTTTTTAGATTAATTATAACCCTATTGTATATTATGAATCAAATCCTTGGTAGCATTGTCATTCTCCCATTTTGATCTTGCTTCCTCTAGCCAATCTACCTGCCACATGGTCAGGGTGCATAACAATGTTTCAACTAGTTCATCTTTCCACGAGAGGGAATCTACCATCACATTATCTTTTCCTTTATTATACACTATTTCAAAATCATAGCCTAACATTTTAGTCACCCATTTTTTTTATTTAAATGACAAGTGTTGTTCCAAAAAATATTTGAGGATATCACAATCACTCTTTACCTAAAAGTGATGACCCATCAAATATGATCTCCATTACTTCCTTGCATGCATAATATCCATAATCTCATTATCATATATTGGTTTGAGCCTATTTTTTCCCTTAAGTTGGGTACTTTCAAATGTTAGTGGTCTCCCTTCTTGCATGAGTACATCTCCCATGTCATATCCTAATGCATCATAATCCATAAAATTTTTCTTTGAAGAATTAGGAGTAGCCAAAATTAGAGTTGTGCACATAACCATTTTCAACTATTCAAATGCCTTGGTAGCTAAATCAGTCCATTAGAAGGAGTCTTTCTTCAACAAAGAGGTGAGTGGGGCTAGAATACCATCATAATTTTTGACAAGCTTGTGACAGTAGCTAGTTATTCCCAAAAAACCATAGAGGTTCTTGAGGGTCTTGAGAACCCACCACTCCATCATTGCTTGGATTTTCTTAGGATCGAAATTCACTCCACATGAAATAATATGACCCAATTAATCCACCTCTTAGACACCAAAATCACATTTGGAAGGTTTGGTATAAATCTGATATTGTTCTAGAATTGAAATCACTTGTTTCACATGATTTAAATGGTCTTCCCAATTTTTGTTTTAGATGAGGATATCATCAAAAAACATTAATATAAACTTTCTCAAAAATGACCTAAAAATAGTATTCATCAAACTCTAAAATGTATATGGTGTATTTGTGAGGCCAAAAGGCACGATCATAAATTCATAATGGCCTTTATGAGTTCTATAAGTTATTTTAGGTATGTCCTCATTATGGATGCAAATCTAATGATATCTAGAGCAAAGATCTAACATGGTAAAATAAATTTAACCATGTAATTCATCTAAAAAATGATCAATAATTAGAATAGGAAATGTATTTTTGATGGTGTATTTGTTGATTTCTTTATAGTCTGGGCACATCCTCCAATTGTAATCCTTCTACACCATGACCACTAAGGAGGAATATTAACTTTAACTATGTTGGATGATTCCTACATCCAACATCTCTTGTACCATGTTTTTAATTTCACTCTTTTGGGAATAAGGATACTTATAGGGTTTGATATTGGGTGGCATACTTCTTGGAATGAGTCTGATGGCATTATCATGTGCATGACTTGGAGGAAGTCCTTTGGGCATGTCACAAAAAAATAATAGAGTGGTCATCTAACACCTTTTACAAATCAGGATGTGTAGACTCCTTAGTTATTTGAACATCCATAGAAAATTAGAATGCCACAAACCTTCTACACCTTCTCTAATAATCTTCATCATTTTGTGGGAACTAACTAGTTGTGGAGATTTAGCTCATAATCCATGTAGTTCAAAAGTCATTCCTTCTGAATAGAACCTCATGAATAATTTTTGGAAATGCATCTTAATGGTGCTTAAATTGGTGAGCCATTACACTCCCAAAATAATGTCAACTCCTCCCATGGGAATATTAAACATAGGGGAATCTAATAAATAGTCTCCTATATCAAGTTTAATACTATGACATTTTCTAAAGTAGTTGAGTTTACCACCATCTACAATCATAACCTAAAAGTCTAGAGATTGGTAAATGAAATAATTCAAATGAGTATCCAACTTACTATTGATGAATTTATGTGTACTCCCCAAGCTAATTAACATAGTCACCTTTTATTTCTTTAATAACCTCACCACCTTAAGAGTTTGAGGAGTACTAATACCTAAAAGTGCATGATAAGAAATAGTAAGTTGATAATCTTTAGATTCATCCTTAGGTTCTTCTAACCCTTCCCCTAAAGCCTCCTCATATTATTCCTCATCATTGGTATCATCAATTTAAAATAACTTCTTTTTATCACATCAATACCCTTTGCTCAATTTGATAACACATCCAAAACACAAACCTTTTTCACGCTTTTATTCCACTTATTGAGGTGTCAATTTGGTAGGGTAATGAAATGATGGTGCTCAAAAGGTGTGTTCATGAACATTGGTGAATGGTCTTCATTTGATTAGCTCTTTTTCCTCAACCTTGTGTGTTTTTTTATGGCCTCAGATATAGTATTAGGATGAAAGATATGAACCTACAATTGGATGCTAATTTTAAGGCCACCCAAAAATATGTCAGTTAGATTTTCCTTAGTGATGTTTACCACATGTAAGGAGAGATTCTAAAATTGAGGAATGTATTCCTTGATAGACCTAGTTTGGTGTAACATGGATAGCTAATTAAAGTAAGTTATAAATACATTATTGCAATAGTGGCACTGTAACTCCTCAAGAAAAACTAAACATAAAATTAAAACACCCTTACTTTTCTTTTGAGCACATAACCAATGATACCAAATGAATGGATCAGGTTCCAAATAGAGAGAGGCCATAACCATTTTTTTTAACATAAAGTTTGATGTAGATCAAATAAATTTTCAATTTGAGTGAATCAAGTGAGTGTATCATTACCAACAAACTTGCACAAGTCCACTTTTGGCAACATTAACTTAGGGTTAGAATTTGTATTGGTATTATGTGGAGTATGAGAACCAAACTAAAGTGGTGGAGGATTATTTTGTAGTTGTTGAGCTGACAAGTTAGCTAATTATCTAGATATTTTTTATAATTGATCTTTCACGATATCCAAGTCCCATATCAAACCTATAAATGTCCATTTGAACTGTATCAAAATCATCTTTTTTCACCATGCCCTACAACTCTTACTCAAGTTGTTGAACTTCCTCCAAAATATATGGATCGAAAGTTTTAAATTTCATGTCATCCTTGTGAGGAGTTTCTGGAGTTTCTTACCCTTTCCTACATCTATGAGTGTTTAGACCAGCCATGCACAAACCCTAAGAGGGTTTTAGCCCCCAAAAATTTACTAGTGGAATACACTATTGTGCTCACCTCATGGAGGTGAATCCAATAACTACTATTATACATAAGGGTGAAACTTTTTGACCCAAAAAAGTCTACCATTAGAATATACCATTACAATCATCTCATAGAGATGAATCCAATGATTGATAATTTTTAGAAGCTAAAAAAAGTTCTATAATTTTTGTACCCAAAAAAAATGTTTCTTCTTTTTTTGTAAAAAAAACTTCATAAACAAGACTATGGTGATGGAAAAAATCTATTCCTATTGGATCACAAGTTTTGTCTTTTCAGCCTTTTAGTGCTCATGACACAAGATCCAAAAAAATATGCCATAGATTTTTTTTGAAATCAATGCTCTAATACCACTTGTAATAAAATTACTTAGATGGTTCACAATAGTAGAATTATATATGGCATATTTAAGAGTATAATAAGAAGATCCATAATAATAATTAGAAAAAGAGTAGAATATTTGAATATTATGACTAAGATACTTTAAGGGGGAAACCTCCATGATAATGCAATAAGAACATAATTCATAATATGATAAAAGATTAACCACTACCTCCTATATATACTTTACTTAGCCATGGTTATTCCATAGGCTGACCATACTAAAAACATCAAGAAATACAACAAGCTAATATGAAGATGTGTAAGCCATAAGTCAACCACACATATCCCTAGATGCACTATAGGTAAAGGGAATATCATTAGTTCCCACATGATTTGATTTATGAGTCATATTTTGATACCTATGGGAATTAGTAAGAATATATATGGTATTTTAACATTACCAAGTATGTAAAATGGATTGTTTTCCATGACATTGGTTACAAAATAGATGTTTCATCTTCATTGGGATCATTTGATGGTAGATATATATCCTTTGTTCACTCCACTCTTTTTGAATATATTGAGATATATATGATCTCTATTTCATCTTCACTCAAGCTTGAACACCTTTATCCTACTAGGATTATTCATGTCATTCATGTTTATTATAACACATTGTTAGATGTTTTGACACATGCTCCATTTATGTATTTTACATCCATTGTATTATCTTATTCCATATGTATGCATATGGTATGTATATTCAATGGGATATGATTCACATGTAAATATCATATCTATAAATATTTAGACTCAAATAAGGTTAATCAAATAGATCCCAATGATAATGTTTAATATGTGGTCGATCGACCTGTAGACCCAGTAAGAGGAGAAGTTACTTCACCAAAGTCAAAGAAAAGGGTTCCAAAACCCTTAGGCCTTAGACATAATGAGAAATATCTAACTATACCTATAATTTAATTAATCTATGTTGGAAATAATAAATGTAAGCAGTTGTAAAGTAAGTTAAAATAAAGGGTAAGGTTTAGAACAATTAAAATGGGTAAGGATCCATGGTAGACAAATAGGGGTCTAGGCTACTTAATATTGGATACATGAAAATTTTAAGAAACCATATAGCCACATTAATTATAAGCGTATATAAATCTTAAATAAGTATATGTTAGCAAATGTTCCTAAAAAATCCTTCGAGACATGCAAATACAGGGATAGCTTGCACATGAAGTGATAAAAGTAAACATTTGATAGCAATTCAGTATATATATATATATATATATATATATATATATATATATATATATATATAAATATAATAATGAGACAAAAAAAATAGATTTGAAAATAAACATAGGCTTTATTAAAATCTAAATAGTCGATATAAAATCATATGATTAACAAATTAAAGAAAACAAGGTACTCTTGTACCTATAACAAGGATAAAAGATACATAGGAAAACCATTTTAGAATAATATGTATTAATATCTATCACATAGGAACCATATCCAAATACAATTGAGTGTTATATAAAGAGTTTTATACAGTATTGTCTCTTCATATTCCATTATTTTGTTATTCCCAAAAGGAGTGATTCTTTACATTCTAAAGTCTATTAGTATGCTTACAAAGGTCCAATACATATAAAAATATTATGAAAAGGACAAAATAGTGCAATTCTCACATGTTTCCATTAGATATACTCTAAAATTTTGATATCCTTATTCTACACTGAACACTTTCCTAGGCTTAATCATTTATTTCATCCTGAGATAAATTCACAATAAAGAATCCTGATCTAAAGATTGAGTTGAGGAATTAAACTAGAAATAAGAGTCATGATAATCACTCCAAGTATCATATACCAATTTTCACCCTTTTCACACTACTTATCTACCATTTTAGGTTTATAAATAACATACTAGCTGACTACCATTTTAGGTTTTCAATAGACTAGATTAACTAAGTATCTAACATTTATGGGGTTTTAATGATGCTAGCCCTACTTTATAATGATTAAGTTTATCCTTAAAAAATGTGCCAATTTTTTTTGAAAACTAGAAAATTAGAACTGCACAATACCTACTGTGTAGGTGGTGGCATGTTTTATGTTGTCGAAATAGTATGTTGTTGTGATGATGGATATACTAGAGAAGTAGTTGAAGCACTTGGTTCTATATAAACTACTAGTGGAGGTTTTTATGTTTTTTGGATGGTTGGTTTCATGCTTGTGTCACTCTTATTTTTGTTGAAGTATTTATTGCATCTATAAAGGGGGAATGAATTTGGTTCATCAACAAGTTATGCAACAAAGGGATTGAGCTGAGATAGATCTTGTTTTCTCATATTCCAATTAGTCATCACTTCCCACACCATAGTTAACAATTTGCATAATGGGACTTGAGTCACCATTAGGTTTTTAATGTCTTCATCTTCTATGATGGTTATGAGTGCCCTATAATTTGATATATTAATCTAAATGTATTTGGATACCTCTTATAACTATTATGCATGATTCTATGCTTAAATTCATACAAATGAGTTTTGTAGAATCTCACTTTTCAATGCCTATAATTTTTGCATGACCCCATCCCTTGAATCAATTAACTACTTGATTGTTATGTTTATTACTTCAAGGCTATTTTTATGATCCTTCATCATATCTTTACCTTTATCTATCTTATCAAATTTTGGTTTAGTTATAGACAATTAATTATTAATTTATTAATTCTAATTCAACTTATCATATGCTATCCATTTTGCTTAGAGTGTAGTTATGTCTAGAACCTAGTCATACTCCTCCAAGAGATCATAGATCACCTCTATTTTAGTTTTGATATTTTTTCCCTATGCTTGTAGTGTTTGTAGTTGATTTTTTATGAAAATAGAGTTGAGAATTAATTTTCTTCAAACATAACATAGTCACTTTAGACTTGGGTCACTAGTGTAGGGTAGCTGGTTTTAATGATCTGGCATGCATTGGTGAATCAAAGGCTCAAATATATGTTGTCTTCTCATAGTTCAAAAAAATTTTACTCTAAAAGCTAAGCCTTATACATAATTAATTCTTAGAAATTAGTTATACCTTCAATTTTTTTGGTTAGTGGTAGTTGAGAATCATCCAAAGATATTTCTTATGCAATCATAGCCAAATCCATGGATTTTATTTCCATTGTTGTAGGGTATTACATGAACTATTCAAAATGAAGAAAAAAGGTGATGCACCAAGTGGATGATGTGGGAGAATCCCATAGACATTGGATAGTTATTTGTAGTGTAAGTTGAGAAGCTTCCTCTTTCACACATCCTTACGTCATAAGTGTTAGTCGCATTTTTCTCTCTACTTGTTTCTTGGATTTTTCCTCTGCCTCTTACTTAGATTTAGATTTAGCTTCGTCCTTAGACTTAGCTTTAGCCTTATCTTTAGTTTTGCATTTTTCATCATCCTTTGACTTAAATTCTATTATGTCCTTGAATTTGGCTCTAGCCTCCTCATCAGCTTCTTACTTAGCATTTTACTCCTCTTAAGACTTATAAATTATCATTGCTTCCTCTTTTTTATTTCATTCAACCTATGCTTCTTATTGTTTCCTTATACATTATTTTTTCTCCTTCTTCTTTACCTCTACTTATTTAAATCTTTTCTTTTGAGCCTTTGCTTCTTCAATTTTTTTCTTATGTTCCTCCTCTATAACCTATTCTTTGTATTTATATTTTTACTTTATATCCATGCACTTTTCCTCACTTCCTATTATTTTTATCTTCTTTATCCTTACTTGTAAACTCCTTTTATGCTTCTAATGGATCATTTTGATCTTTCATAGCTTTGTGTTGTGGCTTTGGCTATGGTAAGTTAGTTTATTTAGCATGTCTATGGGAGTGTATGAATATGGGAGTGTATGAATTTAACACTGCAACTAACTCAAAATATATCAAAGAGGATGAGTCCAAAATAGTACTGCTCTATGTAGCTATCTTAGTTATGGAAGTTGGAGGTGGAGTGATGCTCTTATTTTTCCTCTTCATAGCTTAGACTTGAGCTTATGGTTGTGTTTGTGCTTATTATGCACCACTCTCTTCTATTATTTATGCAAAAGACACCATTCTATATTTTATTATGGGAGATGGTCTATCTATATCATGTGCCTATGTTTTGTGCATCAAATGTGGTGTTGGACTTTCTTATGCTAGTTGGTCTAATTCCTACATAGTAGAAGATTTTATAGCTATATCTGCTTGGAAAATTTTAACTTGAAACCATTATCGATGTACTTGTATTATAATATCAATAATAATAGAATAATTATGTTGGGTGATGTATACCCATAGGTCTTATCTTATCTAATTTTTCACTTGGAAAGTGTGCATTATATTTTATAAAAATAATTATTTCTCCTCTTATTACCCATAAACATCATTATTGATATCTGTGAACATGGACTGTAGAACCTTATACTCTCTAACTCCTAATTCTTCCAAGTCACATTTAGATGCTATATTTGGAACATGTTTATTGTCAATCTAAAACTTTGTGTAGTGTGTCTTATTTTTTGGAAGCGGAAGTAAGTCTCATCAAACTAGTTCTTTTTTTCCCCTTGTTAACCTATGATGGTGTTGTTGTTTGTTATGGTGTTACCTATAGTTGAGATTATGGTTTAGGTTGAGGTTGTGCTTACATTTAAAAAAATTGTTGAAAACCTAAGGGAATGGAATTCCAAGATTAAATAAATACATTTTATAGGGATTTTTGTCTCAAAACTTCTCCTTACACATCTAACAAGGTGATGAAAAATGATACTGGAGTTGTTGCTACTTTAAACAATGCATGCACTTTGATTTGAATGTCATTGTGCAATTAAGTCACTAATTCATGTGGTCTCAAATACTGAATCATGTCTCAAGGTACTAGTTTGAATTAATAATGGATTAGATATCTATCCACCGTATGTTAAATATCCTTAATTTCTCATAGTATTTCCCCTTTTTAGTCCATGAAATATTGGTAAATCTAGTAGTAGGACTAAAATGTCCAACAAGGTTGACTGGGCCTTCCAATGATTTCCATTACATGAAGTAGAGTAGTGAGACCAAAACTTAGTACTAAAATGCCTCTATAGTACCAATAAGAATATTATTAATGTGTGTTGTGAGCTTAGAGGCCAAAATCTTGGTTAAATTAAAATCCTCATATAAATGTATCATGAGATATATAATGTCTACCACTCCTTTAGTTGTTTATTTTGGCTACTTCATTATCTACTAGAACCATTTGGTGATGCATTCAACCAAGATGCACAGTAAAGCATCTTCTACAGTATCAATGGGAATTCATCTACCTACCCTTGTGTAATTTTATCTAGTGTTGGAGTGAATACGTAGATCTATGGATTTGTAAGGTAGAATAGAATTTCCTCATTTTAGAAGCTATGTTTCTCTTG
Organism: Torreya grandis; assembly: GCA_037957365.1. NCBI lineage: Eukaryota > Viridiplantae > Streptophyta > Pinopsida > Cupressales > Taxaceae > Torreya > Torreya grandis. Next base: position 1,344,712 of record JARHVA010004358.1, on the reverse strand, counting down.
AAATAGTCATAGGGTTGATGTATATGGTCACATATTGAGATAAATGGATGGAACCTTCATTATATCAGTAGACCAAAGTCATCAGTACCTCATATAGCTACCTAAAAGTAGGCAGTTTTATTAGTCTCTTGGCATTAGAACCTCATAGTAGATGTTAAAGTGTTATTGTTCCTAATTATACTACTTTTTATGGGTCATAGAAAAATAGATTAGCTTTAGCTACATCAATTAAATCAAATGGGTCAAGTCATGATATCTAGTCTATATGAGTCTTATACCAATCCCCATTTCCTCATTCTACACATCTATGAGAGGGACTAATAGTTTTTCCCTATCCATGTTTGGTGTTGTGGACTATGTTGAACACTTTCTTCACTTGGTCTAGATTTCATGTTAAATGTGTGCACAAGAATATGTTTTGGATGTAGATCATAAATTTTTCTTGGTTATATAAGTATGTAATTTATTTTTTTGTCTACACAATCTATTATATAGTGTGTTTGACACAAATCTATCAATCCATAAAGTTTAAATGTGTTAATTTAGTTGTGCATCAGTGTATATATAAAATTCATATCAACTAGATGTTTTTTGACATGATGGTTACTATTCTAAATCTATATTCTTTGATCCATCTATTAGTAGGTAGCTGATGTGACATGTCATACTTTCATCTATCCAATTTATTTTGTGGTCCATATTATTTTTCTACTATGCGATTTGTTTTAGGAAAGATGCAATCACTCAAGTGTATTTTAATTAAGGGTTTTAAATGACCACTCACCATCCTTTCTCTATATATGTCTTGTCATCACCATATTCCCAAACTTAATTTATGACCACTATGTTTTGGCTACTAGATATCTTTCCTTTAATTTGACTCTACATATCTATCACACTCCATGATGTTTACTATCCAAACTTTATTCTAATGTGATACAATCTAAAGATCCCACTATACAAACATAATAACCCTAATAACAAAAATAAAACAAAATAGAATTAAATGAAATTTCTAAATATATGGTATTACTCATCACCCTCTCTCATTTATAATGTTGCATGACAAATATTAATGATGTTAAGCCTTAAGCCTACATCCATTGATACACCATGGTAAAATGGTTACCTATAAATATTTTAAAACAATTTTACCCTATTATGAAACATCATGAACAATATAGGATCTTTTTCATATTATGCATAACTTACCAAGAAGTGATTTAAATTTACTATCATAGAGTAATATCTCTTGCTTGAGATAGAATTACATAGATCGTAAGTTGTGATCATGACATGATTTTTGACTTAACTTGTTGATCTCATACATACACTACACCTTTTGTCTATTTTACTCCATCTATACCAAATCCATCAACCTTTTTCTAATGGATTCATTATTGCCCTTCCTCATAATCATTGTAATGCATATACTAGGAATAATGTATTACATAGGCATAACTACCTTAAGACCATAAACCAAATAAAAGAGATTGAAGCATGTTACACATTTATAATTTATCTTATATTATAATAGAATCATAGGAATGTGATGCTCCCAATGATCCCTTCGAACATTTCATATCTTTGTTAATATTTTACCTAATACTTTGTTCAATGGTTTAGTTCACCTATTTACTTATGGATGGTAAGTCGTGATCTTTTGGTATTATATCATAAAATCCTCAGTGAGAGTCTTGATTGTGTTATTGAAGATGTGATTACCTCTATCACTAACCAATTTTATTATACATCCAAACCTTTTTATGATATTATCATATAAAAATTTAGTAACATCCTTTGTACTATATCTCGGTGTCACAATAGCTTCCACCCATTTCATGAAATAGTCAATTGTATTAATGATATATCAGACTTGACTATGTTTACTTGGGGGAGTTATAGTCCCTATAAAGTTAATGCCCCATTATTTAAATGTTTTCTTCATTATTATTAGGACCAAGGGCACCTCATCACAATGATTGGATTTTCCAATTATTTGGAAAACATCATAATGTTTTACCACCTTGTGTGCATTCTGAAATAAATTTGGCCACCAAAGACTACTATGTAGTATCTTCCTCACAATATCTTCTCCTATGAAATGACCTCTTACAACTCCTTGATGTGATTACTAAGGAAATGGTTGTCACTAATGTTCTAAGGCTACTCTATGTAACACATCATCCTTTCTTATTTCATAAAAAAATACATTAAAGAGACTATATGGAATGGCTCATGTGACCATTTATTTTTTATCCATTTCAACATAGTACATAGGGAACATTCCTTGATCTTATAATTTTAGTATGTACTCCATGGTTTTAGGGATCATAAAAGCTCTAAAAAAGTGTGAATATGGATATTTATCATGTATTTCCTCTAGTTATTTCCCATTTTGTAGCCTATTCAAATAATCTAGTCAAACATTCTCTCAACCTAGCTTCACATTGATTCTAAATTAAAATTCTTGAAACATCATTAGCCACCTAGATATCCATCCACCCAACATGATCTTGTTAACTAGGTATTGTAGGTCTTGGTTATTTGGTAAAAGATCAAATGGTGTGTCGAAAATATAATGTCTAAAATTTTGTAAGGTAAACACCATAGTTAAGGCTTTTCTTTTTGTAGTCATATAGTTTTTATTTATTTACAATAGTTTCCTACTAGTAAAGTGTATGGCATGATCCAACCTACCATACCAAGGCTACACTAAGACAAATCCTAATACAATACTAGATGCATCCACATGTACATGGAATGGATTATTCTAATTATAAAAAACTAAGATAGGCATTATTACTAACCTTTGTTAGAGAACAATAAATGTTATTTGGCATTCGCATGTCTATTCAAACTTTGTATCTTTGCATGATAGATTTTACAATGATGAATATGCTGTTAAGTATCCTTTGATGAATTTTATATAACATATTGTATGACCTAGAAAGGTGCACACTTTTATATGACTAGTTAGAGGTGGCATCCTCACTATTATTATAATTTTATCCTAGTCTACTAGGATTCCATCATTGGATATGATGTGATTGATAAAAATATTGAAAGGTGTTAAAAATAATTACTTATTTAAATTTAAATAAATGTGCATTGACACCATTCTATCATTATACATATATTTGATATATGATCACTAAATAATGATAAGGTATCCCAATCATCCAAATAGTCTTCTAGAAAATCACGAATGAAAAATTTAAATGCAGCTACCATATCCCTAGAGAAAGTTGTTGGATCATTATTAATATCAAAGGTAATTAATTTATATGTGAATTACCCCCATTCCATTTCAAAGGTTTTTTTAACTTGCTCTTTTTATATGTTAGGAATTTAATGGTATCCACTAAATCCATATATGAATGAGTACACCTCGTCACTTGTGACTAATTTAATAACTTCATTTATGAATGGTACTTGAAATGGATCATTAATGTAGGCATAATTTAGTACATGGTTGTCCCTCTATACCTAAATCACACTAGAATTATTTGGTTGAATAACTTTGGGACTAACCCAATCTACCTTTGCAACTCGATAAATGATCCTTGTTTATTTCATGTGATCTAGCTTAGCCTTTACATTAATATTCATGTTGAGATTTAATATATATGATACATTTTTAATGGGTATAACACACTCTTATAGTTCAATGTGCATCTCCCCCAATGATGTATCTACACCTTTCACTTCTATGAACTTATTTGGAAAGACATATTGATAATCTCTTAGTAGTTGTAATGACTCTGAATCTCATTTTGAGCCCAATAGTCTCCTATGGTCATAATTTTAAGCATATAATCTATTCTAATGTTTTATTAAATATTATTTAGTGGTTGTTGATATAATTTGTTCCATCCACTGGGTAGAGCCTCTCATATATTTCTTTCCCCTTTTTATTCTATAATGTTCATGTTGCATAGTATTTCCTCTTTAACTTGTTCTACACTTTAGACATTTATTATCTCTACTTCTCACTCTGGTTTGAACAAGCCTTATAAATCCTAATCTTTATCACTATCACTAGATTATTTTATCTCATCTATAATTTTATTACGAGGTTTTAGAAGACATTGTTCTTCTTTAGTGGCCTTATAATTATGAATCATTACATTCAAATCTTGAGTTGTTTCCTATTATGATGATGAATTTGTTGCAAAATCCAAATATTATACTTTTTCATAACATATAATTTTTTTCCAATGTTTATTCTCCCTCTTATGCTCCTAATTCATATACCAATTAGTTGTAAGTGGTGATATGTGATTGAAATTGGGCACCCAATATCCCATATCTACTCTTTATGTAGACCATATATCTACACATTTATGAATGTACAACTCAGGACATTAGCCTTCTTAAAATAATGGCCACTCTATTATAATAGTACCCAATAAATAAAACCATGCTACCAAAAATTCACATGCTTCATCCCATTGTAACTCTTGTTCTCTATGCACTACCCACCAAGTTGTAGTTGTTCCCTTTAACACATAACTAAGTGTGCTAACTCTTTTATCTACATTTAATATATGGTATTCCAACATCAAGATAAATGGATTGTAAAATATTGTGGTAATTGGAATTTTTTGGTGAAAACCATGCACAAATGCCTTATATCATGATCTCTCCAAGCCTAATTCAAAATATGGGTGTTTGAGTTGCCACTTAATTAAGATGTTGTTTCTTGAGGTATAGTAAATATACCTCTAACTTAGTTGGATATCAAAAAAATGAATAAGTACATCCTTGAATTTGAAAATGGGGAATTGAATATTTTGTTATTATTATTTTGTAAAATAACTAATCTATTGACTACATTTGTATGCTTTGATCTAGTTTTGATTTCAAAAACTACCATTTTGTATCTCATAGATGATTTTTATTTGTATCTACATTAAATTTGAACTAACTATTATGACCCTAGGAATAAGGTTACTCTATCTCCTTTATAATAATATAGGGCTTCTATTTTGATTTATTTAATGGTATGACAACTATATTTTCTCCTTGATGAGCCTCTAATTAATTATGTATTGTATTGGTAGTAATCTAACCATCATAAGCCCATTTATTACCAATTAAGGTAGGATAATGGGTCTCATCTATTTTCATGTCAATGACCTCAAAATCACATCACAGACTCAGCTCAACAACTCTTATCTCCACATCTTTGAGGCAACCAATTGGTTATACCCTCCCATAGTATGTAATATTGAGAGTGACAAGATTATATCTCAAGTGTGGCCTACCAATATCCTCCCACGTATATATAGGAATCATATCAACCATAATTATAAAAATAGCACATATATCCTAGATAAATCTATGTAAAATACACCGATATATATCATTCTCGAAGCACCAGTATGATATTGAATTATGAGTACCTAAATAATGATATCTATTGGTGTATTTTACATAGATAATGTATTTAGTATATGTACTCTAGAATCACTTATCACCATGTAAAATAAAGTTAAATATTCATCATTCATAAAAAATATTTAATACAATTTTAAAATGGGAATTACAAAGCAACACAATATTTATTTATTATGATGCATGTGGTAAAATCTATATAATACCTATAAATTAATTATGATGATCTATATATTATTTATCATGATGTACTAATATTTTTTATGATAATTTATTTATACAATATCATTTCTATGATTATTTATAAATATGATGTGGTAAAAACTATATATTACCTATAAATTAACTATGATTATCTATTATAAATATGATATGATAGAAAATTTATTACCTATAAATTAGTTATGATTATTTGTATAATATCTATTTATTTATTATGATGTAATATTTTTTATGATAATTTATTTTTACAATTTAATTGTTATTATTATTAATAAATATGATTGATAATAAATATGATGTAGTAATATGATTATTTATTTATTAATTATGATGTTTTAATATAATACAACTATTGACTACTAGACTTGTACCCTTGTGAAGGTAGTTTTAGGCCTTCACAATCTAAAGCAACATGGAGACAATACTTGGATATGGGTGGCCTACTAGATGGATTGAATCTATAGATTCTAATAGCTAGATCCCCTTAATGTATCAGTTAGGATCCCTACGCTATACTACTAGCTTGTAAAGGAAAAGGGAAGAAGTTAAACTAAAAGGAAAACCTATCTAACTAGGGTGATACACTGAAATGTGACCTCCACTTGTGTAGTATGCACTAATAAGGTTGAATAAGAACATAAATATGACTATAGTTATCAAATGAAAGCCTCTAAACATCATTGTTTCACATAAAGTCTCAATCTTGGTGCATGATCTAAGGCACCTATTCAATAGGTCTCTCAAAGACACTAAAGAAATATTACACTTGTCATACAAATAAGATGACTATACAAAACTATGAAACCTATAATAGTGAGATAAAACCTGCAAGTAGGTAAGGAGGAAAGGAAAAAATGAAATTAAGTCTATAATAGCATTTCCATTCATCAACAAACCATGAAAATACACAAAAAAAGCTTTGAGGAGGTATGAATTCAGTCTTATTCATTCAAATAGGCAAGTAAAATTATTTTTATAAGTATGTCCTTGCCATAACTTAGGTTAAGTATCCTTTTAAATTCCAAAAATTTGCTTACATAGAAAGAATAGGAGAGGAGAGAGAAAGAGACAAGAGCCCCTAAAACTAGGAAATATGACCTTTTCTTAATCCTTCTTAAAACCCAACATAGCATTATTTGATTAATCATTAATTAACCTTTGGAATAAGGTTTATATATTTATGTGATACAAATTTTGGAAGTTTAAGGAGTCATGAGAATTCACTTTTGTTCTTTGAACAACACAACCTCATAAATTTATGCTTACACACCCATATATCCTTGGTCCGAAGACATTTCCCTGAAAATAGGCCTTGATCCTTGAGAGTAGGTCATCATGAATTGATAAATTATTTATTTCAAATCTTATTTAAACCATTAATGAGTTTTTAACACCTTTATTGGACTCTTATAAGGTATTTAAGGCTTGTTTGACTTCTTCCACACCTTACACATGGGAAGGAGAGAAGTTATTTTTGGAGTCCTCAAGACCTTTTCTAATATTTAAAAACTTATCCAAAATTAATTTGAATTGTTAAATATTTTAATTTGGCTTTTAAGGTGAGGAGACTTTAAAATATTTTATAAAACTCCCATGCATCTTTTAGTACCTGAAAACACTTAATTCTTCCTTATGAGCAAAAATTAAAGGAGAGAGAAATGAGAGTTTTGCATTTCACCAGGAAATATTCCACCATATATGGCTTTTAATAATGACATTAGACCTAAAGAAAAGGCACTTTGAGCCATCAAGTAGTCCAAAATACATCATTTTTATCATTTTGCTTATTTTAACACCCCTTCCTTGTAACCTTTTTTCCTTCAAATCTCCTTTTATAGATTATTTTATGGAAAAAATTGAAAATTTTGGCACATTTTTAAGTACCATGTATCACCTTAAATCTCTATAAAAAATTTCATGATTATATTCCAAGTGGAAGTACCTCATTTTCTTCTCCAAATTAGGCCTAATTAGCCCTCCTAGGCCTAGAAAGAGAAATCTTGATGTTAGGATATCACACATGTGTGAAACTACCAAAAAAAAATTGATGCACTTTACCCATGATATAATCATGTTCCATGTAAAATTTTGTGGTCTAGAACACTATGGAGGTATAAGAACCTTGAAATGGCCATTTTCAAGCTTGTCTTTTTAAAGTATTTTTAGAATATCATGAAAGAATCAACTATTTTGGACACCTATGAATGATTTTATATGTATTTTTAAACTTTTATAGGTAAAATCAGTTCCAAACCACCTTTCCCATTGATTGTCATCTCTCCACACTCTTCAACATCCATGTTTGAGCTCAAAACCTTAAAAAGGTAAAGTTTTGTACAAATCTATACAAGTGAAGGTAAATCCAAATTATAGGTGAAGGATATAAAAATATGGTAAAATAATATTTGGTATATTTTATGATCATTTCAGGTCATTTTTGGTGATTTTTAATTTGATCTCCCTTGACTAGTTTTATAGGTAGCTTGTGAGTTCTTAAACTTCTTAACAAAAGTTCATAAAGGATAGGGCCCTTAATGAACTCTTTTTCCATGTTTTAAAATTAAATAGGGATAATTAACTTCCCCTATGATAATTCCATGCCATTCATCTTATCATGAAATATCCATGCAAACGTTGGATCTCCTTGGGCAAAAAAGTTGCATTCTATGAGGCCTATAAGAGAAAATGATCTAGAGTTGACATATGAGACATTATATTTGATTTATAATGATTAAAAAAGGTGTAAAAAAATATTTCCTATGATATTAAATTATCTTATTTAGTTATATTTTCCTCTAGACCCTCTACAAACCTCCTTGGATGATAGTGAGGGTTTCTTATCAAAGCACCCTTCCTAACCTTAGATCTATGTTTTAGTCCTTTATACCTAGAATAAAGACCTGATATAAGATTAATTATCTTATTAGACATGGAAAAACACCATTTATAATTTTATTATCCTTGATCACTCTTGATGTATTTATTTACTTCAAAATCATACTCCATTTTCTCAGTTAAAAATGACAGAGTTGTAGATGTATATCTAGAGGGTCTTTGCATCAATTTTGAAAAAGTGAGACTTTTCAATTTTATAAAACACATTTTGGACATAGATAATTTAATTTTAAACTCTTAAAAAATTTCCATGGACCTTAAATTAAATCATAATATCATACCTTTCATTCAATCACCTATCTAGTCTTACCTTCATAAGCCTGACTATTTGATTCACTACTAACACTAATGTAGGTGCTCATTTAGGAGGTTCTCACCATAATTTTTAAGTATAATTACAGTAATTAAACCCTAATATTTCATAATTAATTATTTTATCTTCATAACCTCACTTCACTACCAACTTAGGGCTCTAGCCTTTTCACATACCACTTCACATCACTATGATGGTTGTAGGTGGTCCCGAGTAAGCCTATTTCTAAGGTAGTGGGTTGTGTAGAGATGCAAGGTTAGTTGTCCATGAATCCAATTTAAATTTATCAACATCCATTTTTTAACTCTCCCATTCTTAATTATTATTAAGATTAATACTTGATCTTCATCTTTCAGAACTCAATCATTGAGAGGACTTGATGGCTCTATTATATGGACTGATGACTAATGTTAAAGTTTGTAATGTGTGGGCCTCATTAAAAAATCATATGAACATAGATTTATCTTCCTTGGAAGTTTTTAATTCATATTAATTTGTTCCTTGAACACTTTGACCACTTCCAAACCTAAACTTTTAGCATTGTTCCAAGCCAAACAATGATGACAGTGAGTAAGCATTTATTGTTAATGACTATCACTCTATAATGTAAGATCCTATTTATATGTATTAAAAAAAAATTAATTCCTCTTATGAAACTAATATCATCATTTAAATTACTTGATCTCAATATAAACTTGTGTGTTTATGCAGCCTATAGGTGCTCTTTCCTCTAGGTTGACTATAGGCCATAATCAAGAATCATGATTATGTATATGAGTTTTTTCACTGTATTAGGTGTTTGCAAATTAAAATCTCTCTATTAACATTATGTGTGGGTACCAAAACTATGGGATTAAACTTCATTATCTAAAGGATATATTTTCTATCTCATGATACTTTCAAACTCATTATCACTTTCTTTCTAGTTCACAGTTCATACAAAGTGTTGTAAATAATCATTTGATTGTTAACTTAGCTTCTTGACCTTGTTTGATGATCCAAGAGACTTAGATAATTTTAAAAGGTTATGACACTTTTCTATCATCAAATGAGGTTAAAATTCCTATTTTTAATCTCACTTATATTGAGTATATGATGTTGATATTTGTCCAAATGAGGATCTATAGGCCTGAACCCTGTAGGTCACTATTAGACTACTTAGGATTGCTAAGACACCATTTTTGCTCCTTAACTCAATTAATAGCTATAAACTCTATGAAACTTTTTATCACTCCTTAAAATATACATTGATAATATGACAAACATATGACTGTGATATCACTTAATAAGGTTACACTATGACAAGCATATAACTATAAGTGAATGTTTTATTGTACCTATATAGTTGTAGATGTCTTTCAAGATGTAATGAAACCTATAAAGCCCTGAGATACTAGGTTGAACCTTATAATTTTTCTTAAAAATACATTAGACTCTTTCATCATCCATAACATAAACATCTAATATTACACGTTCTTAATCTTCATAAGTCTTGATTTGCATGAAAAATTGATTGTATTTCCACTTACATGGTTGTAGGTGGAGACTAATGCTTGTAGGGACTATAGTCAATAGTCAATTTACCATTCCATCTACCTTGATGATCTCTAATTTCTTGAATATTAATTATTCATTCATTAATTTTCCATAATGATTTCATAATAGCATGGAAATAAGAATCAACCTATTACCTTAAATAATGCAAACTTACCTTAACTTCTACTAATAAGGGAAATGCAATGTTTCCTTCTCTCCAATAGTCATAGCAATTCATGCTTTAACTCTTCATAGTTTCATTGGTTTCTTGGAGTTTTCAAGGTGACCTCATCTAATATCATTTAACTAAGATAGACCCCCAAACAAGTCATCTACCTTATCATTATCTCTGTTTCATAAGACTATTGTAGGTGGAGATTTCACTCAAGACGCTCATCATCATCTCACCTATCAAGGACTATATGAAGATGTCAAAAATAATTATCCATATATTTCTCATTTAGACTCCTTGGATGATGTAGAGAGGTCAAATTAAGTGTCCCATTTTTTTGATCATGGAATAAATAGGCCTAATTAGAGCTTCTAAGCATATAAGGCTTGATTGGGTCTTTTGCTCCTGAGAGTGTCATAAGTAATTTCAAGGGTCTAAAGAGGGTAATGGGTATTATAATAACTTTTAAACATTTTTCAATACTTTATTCAAGTCATTTAAATATTTGAAACTTGTTAATCACATTTTTACCCTATCAAAGAGGCAAACCCACTCAAAATTGTCATAAAGGAGGTTGTGTTTAAACATGGAGGATTAGGGATATTTTTTGTATTAATAATAATGTAAGTAAATAATAATTTATTTTAAGACATCTGGAGATGAAGACACTTTCCTGATAACTCAGTAGCTACTCTGAATTTGACCTAAAAGACTAGTCATAAAGACAACATAGGAAACATCTTTTATTCTATAAGTACCTTCCTAGAAGGAGTTATATACTAAAACCAAGATTAAAAATTAGATTAATGACATATAAAATCATACCTAAAAATAATTCCCCTCTATATTTTTATAAGCTTGAGAAATAGGTACAAGAGTAGACTCCTCTCAGATGCATAGGCCATAGTGACTTACTATCACTCTTAATGATTGCTCATAAATAAAAGGACACAAATAAAAAAAATCCATTTATTTCAAGATTACTTAGACCCATAACAATTTCCAAAGTTTCATATCCTAATTCCCCTCTTTTCATACCAAGCATTTGAAAACTGACCTCCTTGAGCTACTAAGGAGGTCAATAGAGATAAAATGGTTATCTTCATTTTTAGACCTAAAACCTCCTCAAAATCACTTTTTTGAACTTTTAATGGATAAATAAGGTATTGAAGTTTCATAAAGCTCAATTTCACCTTGAAAATTGTACAGATGGTCTCAAAATGGGCCTTTTTGGCACTAAAACTGCTAGAAACACTTGAGAAATCAAATGAAACTGATGTAAGATGTGTCAAATGGATATTTTCATACCTAAATAAGTACATCATGCCCTGATAAGACAAGTTTTGAATGATAGGGGTGATAGTTTGACCTGTGAGGTCAAATTTGTCAATAGTAACTTGTCAAGTGGAAATTAATTTCACAATAAAAGTAATGAGGGAAGTTGTATAGGAAAAATAATGAGAAAATAAATAATATTTAAATATCAAATGTAAAAAAATTATATTTTATCTTCACAATACATATTTAAATTTATCCTATTTTTAACTCTTCTTTAATTTTTATTTCTATCTCTTTACTCTACATTTTTATTTATTTTTTGGTTTGAATTTGTTTGAATTTATATGTTTTTTATTTTTTAAACCATCATGTTTGTTGTTTTCATTTTTTATTTAATTATGTCATCTTTACAAAAATTAAATTATTTTATTTTCTATTTTATGTTGTTAGGTTTTAAATAATTAAATTTTAACATTCTCATACCATTATAGTTCTTTTGAATCAATGTAATAATTACAAGTCCAAATAAAAACTAAATATTTTTAAATTATTTTATTTCAAGGTAAATTAAATTAATAAAACAATAAATATAATTTACCCACCATATATTCCATGGTAAATATATAATTAAATTCTATTATTTTAAATAAAATAAAATTACTACAAATAAATTATAATTCACTGTCATTGTTATTAAATAATTACTGCTGAAATTAATTAATTAATTAATTAATTAATTAAAAGTGGGTCTTAAGTTTTTTTATACTGTCCACTCTAATATAATTAAATGTTAACCCACTCATGCCATTACATAGAATTTCCTCCCCTAAATGCCATTGTAGGAACACCTATTAGTGTAATCAAATACTACATCAAGAATTACATATCCTACAAGCTCAATGTCCATTCATGAGTTAACATCCCACAGTTTCTTAGTTTTAACATACTAGACCACCTTGTCGGTATGTTTTTTTCCTTGATGTGCACATCCCATAAGATTATGCAATATATTTATAATATTCTAGGAGATATCTTCATTTCAAAGAGTGATGAGAAATTTTAACAAATCTATTAGTGCAGTCATAACACCTTCTTGCCTCATAATCCACACAATTTGTCCATATAATTGTGTGTCAATGGTTATATAATCTCCTTTTAATGGACTCTCTTATTGTATGTATTGAATGATCTATGTGACTCGGTACATCAAGGTCTTATCTATCATAAGATTAGGATATTTGTCTCATTTCACCTTCTTTATTCCATGATCCTATGACATTTTTAATGGAGGTAGTCCTTGCTCTACGCATTATTATCTAGTAACTACTTGTATAAATGCATTTTTCTTAGGCTATGAGCTAATCATGTTCATATTATGAACTATATTTTCTTTCCTTTGCTTCTCTAATATTGGGCACTCTTTAATTTGGTGTTGTCCTTCAACTCTATAATACATGTAATATGTCTATCTCTGAGGATTAGTGGGAAAATTTCATACAAAATGATTATACTCAACACACAAATAACATTGGACAGGTTGACGATCTTGTCAATTATCATTATTGTGACCACCTTGATATCCACCTCAGTATCCTCATTTTTAACCTCCTTTATATCCTCATTTATTGTACTAAAAATCCCAATCATGTGACTATTTCCCAATGAGTCTTCCTTATTACATTTATTGCACATTATAGCCACCATACTAATGTTGAGGTGGTGTTGGATCCCAATTTGATTAATGATGTTGATTACTTGAATTGATCCATGAGGATTGATACTAATATTTTGGTGATGATAGTTTCTATCTAGCTACACCTTGGGCTTGATATTCATATTGAGGTGATGAACACATCTATCTAGGACTACCTTGAGTCACACTAGTCATTTCTACCTTTGGGCCTTGAATTACTTGATTTGTAATGGGTAACTATTATGTTATTACTATGAAGACATTTTTGGTGACATCTTCATGTAATTATTATAAAGATTAAAAACTTTTTTCATCATGATTTGTTTATTTACAAAAATTACAATACAAAATCTGATATTTCTGAATGTACTATTGTAATAGATGACATTTTGATGCTGCATTCCTTACTAATCTATAGAGTTCATAGAATTGTGTCTTGAGTTTAGGACAATCATTCTTATGATGCCCTTCTTTACCACACTCTATACACCATAAGCCTAATTTAAGTCTATCACTTTCATGCATCTCATTTATCCTTTTGAGGAAAGCATCTATTTTCATCTCCAATTTGGAGCTAGTTATTGGATCATCTCCATAGTCTTAAATTTATTCCACTTGTAGGGTAGTTTCTCAAGCATCAATTATATTCAAGCATTAGGAATATACAATGGAAAAATTTATTCCTAATCATATCCCTTCTACAAACCAGGTAGCTTTGTTTTTATCTTCCATGATAAAGTCAATTTTATTCATCACATCTAAGAATCTATGGTCATAGTCCCATATGTATTATCCACTCCAATTTAAAATCTCCTTTAGGTCTTTAATAGTATGATTTTTATGCTTTTTCATTTTAAATTATGTAACTAATTATGATTTAGCTTGTTGAAGACCTAGGGAATTAACATTTCTTTTAAATTAATACCAAAGCTCAACTTGGCAAATATCCTATGAACTTTTACGTAGTTATATCATCATAAATTATTCCCATAACCTTCTATTTCATGTTTTAGTTTACAAATACTAATTAAGATCTGTATACCCATAATATTATATCAATGTAATAAACATGCTTGGATTTAACACCATATTTTATACACTTGTAATTTATAATACCAAATTGTATGCACTAATGATTGTGACTATAGGTTATTTTGCACTGGTCATTATGAATACATGATTCTGCACACTATTTTTTATTGGTTTATTAAAACTAGTCTCGAAATTAAATCTAATTTCTTATATCCTCATCTTATCTATAGACTTATTAGTCTTTACACTAAGTTTTCCAAAACCTTTTATAAACAATTCAAACCATCTTCTACCATCCCTTCTTTGCACTTGGTGTTTTTACTAATGATATATTATGTTGTGGGTGTGTACTCATGAAATGGATGAAATCTATCCTTGACTTCTTTTATCTATGATCTTGAACCTATGATACATCTATGCTTTTGTATAATATTTTATAATGAATAATTATCTCACTACTTCAAACAATATTTTTCCTCTTAATGGTGATTTACTCCTATCTTTTAATTGATCTACTTTTATTCTACTTTCCTCTTCCTCTTCACTCTACTCCATCTCCTCACTATTCTCAACTCTATCTTCTTCCTCCTTAGGCACTTTTCTTCCCTGTTATACATACTCTCTACCTTATCTAATTCACACATCTTATGAAGCCTCTCTCTGGGCTCCCCTTTATTCAACATCCTCTACCATATTCATACTCCTACTTGTAGTTAAGTTTGGATTATTTAATTTTTTTCATATTCTTTATTGTCATATTTCTCTTTCCAATCCCAAAATCTTCTTCTCACTATGGCTCTTTTCATCATCCATAGTTTGGGTTTAGGTTAAATTTCCTCTACTCAGCTCTGTATCATTCACTCCTATATTTTATATATACCCATAATTCTTGAAGCTACTACTCCATATTATTAGGATTAGGCACCATGGCCTTTACCACAACCAACATCATAATCAAAGTATGTAATCACTAAATGAACAATATGTAGATTCCTCTGATAAATAGGTCCTACAAAGATTCAAAATCCAATTAGCCTTATACATCTAGTTCAATGATATATCCATTAATGGTAGTATTGGTCCAATAGTCTACTGTATGGGTCTAATTAGTAGCTAGGTTTCACAATATTTATAGCTTTTCTTTTGATCAGGTTATGAGTTTTGTCTTTATTGGTTTAAAAAAGGTTTACTCCAATATAGATAACCACACATCTAATAGCTCAGGTAATTCACACCAAAAAATTTCATATATTTCTCTATAGATTTGTTCTTAAATAGTTTTTTTCATAGCCTTTCCTAGTCTTCTCACTTGCTCTTCTATAAAATTTTGAATTATTTCATTGAGACGTTTCTATATATGTATTTTCCCTAGAAACCATATCAACATGTTTAAACAAAATTTCCATGTTCACCATACCATTTTTAGTAGAGATTCCTATTAAAAAACCTTCATAACATACTAATACAAGGATAACTTGTGAGTGAAGTAATAAAAGTAAACATTTGATAGTAATTCAAGATGAATATATTAATTAATAGACAAAAATACATAGATTCATATCTAGATCTAGGTTTTATTAGAATTTAAATAGATTATATAAACTCATATGGTTAATAGATTAAAGTAAATAAAGAACTCATTATGCATATAATAATGATAAAAGACACATAAGAAAACCATTTCATAATAATATGTATTAATGTCTATTACATTGAAACCATATCCAACTACAATTGAGTGTTATATATAAATTTTACAAAGAATTATCTCGTCATCTTCCAACCTTCCATTATGCCCAAAAGGAATTACTCTTCACATTCTAAAGTTTATTACTATGCTTACAAAGGTTGAACACATATAAAAATATTATGCAAAGTAAAAAATAGTTCAAGTCACACACATGTCCATCGGATATACTCTAAATTTTGTATATCCTTATTCTACACTCAATTGTATACACACATTAATTCACTAAGCAACATTAAACTTATGTCTAATAAATGAAATCTAAGAAAGAGCTAAGGTTATAAATACTTACCTTAAATTGGACCCATCAAGCCTCAATATCCCCCTTATCCAATGTTGATTTTCAAGATAGTTTTTGGCTATGAAGACATTAAAGGATGGATAAATAGGCTCTGACCTATCAAAGGACTTCCTATACAATATCCAAGACTTCAAAAGTATAAGCTTCCCTTAAAACAAGATTCTAGGATTAACTCCTCTAAATGTGAATTAAATTATAATTGAAAGTGAAAGTAGAGTGAATATATTATGTATGACATCTTGGAATGGGAATGTGATTTGTATATATAGTGATGAATTACTCAAACCTACCATAAAATATGGGCCAACACCATCATCCCAGTCTGATGTAGTGTTAGATGAGTTAGTCAATATTTAAATATGTTAGCCAAGATAAAATAGCTACAAATGCCAAACCAACACGCTTAGAACTACATTGACTAGGTTGATATAGTATAGTAAGGGTATAGGTAAAAAATAAACTACATTAAAATAGGCTGATGTAGTAGGAAATGAGGGCAATGATATAGTTGTATAAGGTACGATGGAAGGAGATAAGATGAAATAAAAAAATTATGAAGTTAAATTAGGGATACAAATGATATGATCATGATATCAATAGCAACATCTCTCATAAATCACCAAAGGCCTGCCCACCCTTTCTTGGTGCACATTTTAAGGTGTGTACTCAGAAAGATTAAATATTGATATGTTTTTGCAAGATAAATTTTTAATAAATGATAAAGTTAAAATTATTATGTGTGTACATATTCCATACATATATATCATCACATTTCACTATAGTGTAACATGGGATGGTGCTTCAATAAATAACATAATGACATAATAACTGAGGTAAATGAAATGAAATGTTGAAATAAATGTTAAAAGTAAGTGATAACAAATGAATAATTGAAATTACTATATAAATACATTGAATTAACTTTATATCATAATGTCTACATGAAAATATCATAGTCTTGATCATGGAGGGTGAAATAATTACATTGGGAAACCCCTAGGGATACAAGGCTATAAAGTAAAGAAAGAAAATGCAAGAAGGCTAAATTAAATGGAAAACTTTCAAATTTGTAAAAATTACTTAGAAACTTATCAAAATGGCATGATAATGGATAGGTTAGGGCTAAAATACCTAGGAACATGAATAATGAATAAGTTAAAAGTTAGTAAGATAAAAATCTAAGGCTACTTATGACCAAAGAACCCAAAATGCATCCAAAGTAATATAAATAACAATCCAAATCAAAACTTGTTAAATTTGGGTTTTGACCAGTGGTCTCTCTGGTGGTTTTAGGTCCATATAAAACCTGTTTTTGCTACTTCTCTATAGTAGTTTTTAGGTTCTGCCTGTGGGCATTGAAGCTTTATCTTTCATTCCTTGTACTTGGGTTTCGGGATCCCATCAAAACCTAGTTTTACCTTTATCTAAAACAATCCAAATCAAAACACATATAATTTAATAGTTCCAATAAAATTAGTGTAAGAGAAGTAATAAACCATACATTAAAAAAATAAGGGAAAATGACATAAAAACATGAAATGGAAAATAGGACCAAATGGCCCACAAAAAAGAAAACAAAAAACTAAAGGTCCCAAAACCTAAGTAAGATAAATATTAGAAAGATAAGGCCATAATTAAGAATTTCTCACAACAAATCAAAGATGCATCTTCTATTTTAAAAATGGATAAACCAAAACTATAATATTTTTATCATGTCAAAAGAGATGGATAATGGGAAATATAGAAATGAGAAAAGATTTATAAATAAACCTTCCTGTAAAAGGGAAAATGAAATGAGTGATGGGAGAAAGAGGGTAAAACCAAGGAAAAAACATGATATTAACTAGAAATAAGACCCTCAAATAAATTTTCCTAGACTAAGAGTTTTTCAACATCAATGGCCTTAAATAACCCTACCTAACATAAGCATCGACTAACTAGTGAGGTGCATATATATCATCCCATGAAGGCTAGTATGTATGAAAATTAAAAGGATCATACTTTCCAAAAAACATGTTCCCTACTCCTTAGGACCCATTACAAAATTATCAATCTATTATGAATATTAAATACTTGTGTTAAATTAGGTAGAACTAATAATATAATAACATAGAATGGTATAATGAGACCTCATACACTATTATACTAACCTACCACACCCCAATGGACCTTAGCTATATCATGAGGCCAATTATGGAGTTTTAACTTCAACTAGAATAGGATATATTCCAAATAAATATCATGTCTTTTGATACGATATGAATTTTAAGATATAATTACCTTTTAACATTTATCTTTTCTTATGATATGGATTTTTATATTCTTCCTCCATATAGATTTATAAAACCAAACATGGGTATTAAAGATGACTACCATAAGAGAGATTACACTTGGTGGCTATATAATAAGACATAAAGGCCATAGTTTCAAAAAAGTCTTAGACTTGCATAATATAAAAGAATTTAATCTTAAAACTAATTGTGGTGAGTCCAAAGTGATATTAAATATAGGGAGTGATGTAAATTATCATAAATTTATTGTATTTCCTTGATCATAAAAAAATGTGTAAGGGATATGGTAAAATTATAGGTAGGTATGAATCATCATCATGAGGAGTTATATATGTGAATTAATACATGAATATATATTGTTATAATATTAGCACAAAATAATAAAATTTATTTCAAGTGAGGGAAAACACTACTCTCAACTCTTGCCTTATCTTTTAGGGAAAACACAGTTAAAGTTGGGAATACAAGTAATATATGAAATAAATTGATATATGTTTATTAGGAAGGAACTATCCTATCCAAGGTATTTAAATGAAACTAAAAAAATCAAAATATAAGAGACATAAGTAAAGGACATAGAGGGGGTGGATAATGAAAAAAAAACCAAAAAAATAAAAGAGGAAAAAGTGGTAGACTAAAAAATATATGGATTTGTGTTTGTGAGGAAGGCATGGTCCTATCTAAGTTCTTAAAATGTAACTAAAAAAATAAAAAAACCAATATGTGTAATTAAATACAAAATACCTAAGGACCTAAGATAGGTACTATGGCTAATGTGTAAAAGAGGAAACATGGAGGTGTATATATGTGAAGTAAAGTTAAGCCTACAATATATGTTACCTCCATAGTGTGTGTGTGTGTGTGTGTGTGTGTGTGTGTGTGTGTGTGTGTGTGTGTGTGTGTGTGTGTGTGTGTGTGTGTGTGTGTGTGTGTGTGTGTGTGTGTGTGTGTGCGTGCGTGTGCCTAATTGTGAACATACAAGTAATAAATGATGAAAATAATGTAAATCAATAGAATAAAGTAAATTTTTTAAAAAAACATGTAACTAATCACAATACTTGTTCAAAAATTAAGCATTGGCAAGCTCTTTTAAGATGTGTCCTTAATTTGTTTACAATCTATAAGTACTAGTTGTGAATATGCCTTTGAATAAGTAAGGATTACAAAAATTTTGGGATTATTTTACCTCTTTTCTATATGTGTAATATAATTTAATAACTAAGTCTTTGATGTGAAAAATATAGACTTTTAATTGTTTGTTATGTTGTTTAGCTTTTCAAGTTTTATATTGGTGATAATGTTGTAAAGCAATAATATGGATCTTATATAATAAATATAAGGTGTGAATATTATCTCAAAAAATCTCTTCATATTGAATTATTCCATGAATATATATTCATAAAAATGTTAACTCTACTTCTAATGGTAAGATGGCTTCGGATCAATAGACTAAAGACAAGGGAGTTGCCCTAGTAGTAGTATAGTATAGATACTAGTGTGGTAGGCCCAAAGTGTGGGATATAGCTTGAGATTATAGTATAAAAAAATAATACCTAATATACTTTTTCAAGATGTTATTAAGTATTTTTAAGTGACTTCAACTTGACCATTATGTTGAGGGTGATAAGGTGTGGAAAATTTGTCCATGATTTTTAATTTTGTACTTAACTATTTCATTTCTTTGTTTTTCAAGTTCCCATAATTATTATATATGATGATGTGAGGAATACACAAATGACATATGATATTTTTAATAATGGTTTTTTAAATAGTGATATCATTAACATTAACAAGGGTTATATCTTATACCCACTTGGTAAATATTATGTGGTAGTAATGATGAATATTAGCCATCTTATGATCAAGGTAACTTGTCGATGAGATATAATCCCCCAATATATAATGTCCAAGGAGACTCCATATTTTAAATATCAACTAGAGAAGTTTTAATAAATAATCATGGATATGGAAAGTATTACACTTTTTAGAAAATGTAATGGCATAATTTTTTATGGTAGGGCAAAAGTATCCCATCTGTAGGAATTTATGATTTGAAATATGTATGCTATAATGGCCACCGAATGCCCACACATGATTTCTCAATAATATATGCGACGTCATCTAGAGTAAAAATTAGAGCAAGATACCATCAATTTTATCATAATAAAGGATGTCATGTCTAAGTATATATTTTCTTTCTTACTTACAGAGTTAATGAGAACCAATGTCTCAAGGATAAATATGATGTTTAATGAATTAGATATGTCTTTATACCATAGGATTTTTCAAATAGTAATGGCCTCAATGTGACAAATTATAAGATCATCCTTGGACTAAAGACTATATGGATATTTCCTCATGTGAATGAGAATATGTGAATCATGTAATTCCTAATTAGGATGAAATAGATAGGTTGATGAAACAATATCAACTATAGCATTTTATTTGGGTACAATTACTTCAATAGTGAAAGATGAAAAGTCTTTAGCAAAATTAGAGACAATTTGATGATAAGTAATGAGATGTTCACTTTTTGATTTATATTCACCACTAACTTGATGGCATATGAGTTATGAATATCTTAAGTCATGTAAGTATGGGATGTCTAAATATATGGTTGCCTACATCATAAGAATGAGAGATTCATATTTAGCCATGCTATTAGTGAATTTAAAGTTTAATAAAATTTAGAGAGAAATTAATTTGTCATAATGGTTATCTAAGACACAACCTAACCTAGCTCCTTGAAGGCACTTAACTCCATTGAATTGAGGTGTTTAGGTTTATTCATGCAAATTAATTGTAACTTTAAGTAATTCTTTAATGATGAATTTGGATTTAGGTTTAAAATTTGATATTTTGGGATCTTTGATGGTCTTTCCTCGTGAACTTCCATAAAATTATGGAATTATTTTTTAAGAGAAATAACTTGGTTGAGACCTTAAATTAAAATAATCTCTTCATCAAGAAGAGTGTCCTCAAAGAGACTCATATATGGGATGGGAGTGACAAATTTTATATCAGTGAGCACTTGGACTTTGACTAATTTTTGTGTAACAATTTTTAATTTAAATTTATTTATTAAGACCATCCATTTTATAATTATGTATTAGATCAATAAATATTTAGATAATAATTGATGAAGAGGGTTGAAATGGACTATGACATAATTAGTTTGATAAAGCTTAAAATTCAATTTTTTTTGTTGTGAAGTAAGCTAAGAGGTTTTTGTGTTCCAATTTCATGTAATTAGGATTTTAATATATCAACGGATGAGTGATGTAGTAAATATCATGCTCTTTGACACATTTATCTTGTTACATAATCATTTCCCCAATGGATATGAAGGTAGATGAGGTATACAAGATGGAAGCATGGTCACTAGAGGGTGGTCAAAGAGTATGAGAATGAATTAATGATGCATTCATGTTATAAAAATATTTTTCTCATGCATTGATCCATTCAATAGTGTAACCTTTCTTAATAAGGGATTTTTTTGAATATGTGGTGATCCATCTTAGGTATGATTTGTTAGATTGATCCAAGTTTCTCAATATGGCTGTGAATGTCAAGAATGGATAAATGAATAGGAATGTTGATAATAGCATTAATTCTAATGGGATCTACATCAATCCCTCATAAATAAACCAATAATCTTATGATTTTATTGGAGGTAACACCAAAATTAAACTTATAATGATTGAGTCAAAAAAATTATTAGATGGGACATTCAAATATGATAGCAATATCGTGAATATGGTTTTTGGGATGCATGGATTTGGTAATGGGGTCATACACATAGTTTTAACTATATTACGCATGAGGTCATGAAATATATGGGTCATCACATGTTGGTAAGCTTATCTAGAATTTTTAAAACCATAATGCATCTTAACATAGCAATAGGTTCCCCATTCGATGTTGAATGTGGTTTTATGTTGTTCTTTAGGATAAATATGAATCTGATTATATCCCAAAATACCATACATGAGGGAGATAATCTCATAACTAGTTGTAAGATTAGTAATGGTGTCAATCGATGGTAAAGGGAAAATATATTTAGGATATGATAAGTTTAGATTTTGAAAGTCAATATAGATTTGAATGACCTTAGTGAATTTATTACAAATGGGAACAATGTTGGATACCTATTTCGAGTAATTTATAAGTTTTATAAACTTATCATCTAAGAGCTTGATAATTTTTTTATGATATAAGGTGGAAATGTTGGGATGGAAATTGTGTTTATTTTTTCAAATAGAATTCACATCTAGATATCTAATAATTTTGTGGACAATTATGCTAGGTTGATTGTTGGGCATGTCTTCATATGCCCAAAAAAAGGCTTCATGATATTTGTAAAAATATCCTAAAATTATCTTTTTATTTAAGATAAAGTTATTTAGATATAAGAATTGGTTTAGGAAAAGAAGTTTTGTCATAGTTGATTGTCAAGGATTCCTAAATAATCATGGCATTTCCTTCTTGTAAATGGTATGGAGCTATAGGAATCTTATATATAGGATGTGTCTTGAGCTCAATGATAAAAACATTTTTTTTGAAATAAGGAGCCTTTTTTGAAATTTGTTAAGCTTGTGATGTTCATGAGGATGTTGAGGTTCTCAATAATGTATTCATTATTAGATAGCTTCATCACTAGGAAGAGTAGGTAAATTTCCATAGTATTTTAAATCTAATTTGAATTCCATAATCTATTTACATTTTCCTATTAAACTCAATGGATTTATCTTATAGTGGTGTTTTTAGAATCTAAGGTAATTTCAAAGGATGAAGTAGAATTTAAATAATTTGATTAGATGGTATCATCTTGGCCAATGAGATAAGGTATGGAAAATCTAAATTAAATTATATATGTTTGTTCAATATAGTGAGAATTGATATGAATAATTTTGATTGTTTAAGTCTAGCTGATGTAGTCTAATGTAGGTGATGGATTAAAGGAAACTATATTAGTGTTTGATGTTACATGGCCAATGTAGTTTAGGATGGAAGATTAGAATATATTGAGTTAGATGATACATTCATAAAGTTTAAAGATGTTGGAAATATTATTTGGTTGGTGTATATCATAGTAATTATGTTGAATTATCTAAACAGTATTAGGTTGGTTGATGCCATCAAATGTGGGGAGAGTAAGAGTTTCATAAATAACCCATGGAGTGTTTACCAATGGTATATTAATAGGAGGTATGTAAGCTTTAGGTTATCATTCAATGTCACTAGAAATAAATATTATATGAACCACAATAACATATCAATTAAATCTTACATTTTAGTTAGAGTCATTGATAATGCATTACATCCAAGTCATGTGATTGGGTTTGGACCATAATATAGGTATCATCAAAATAATGTGATATGTTACATTTATTGAAAGTTATCTAAGTAATTTTAGTGGATGTGTATTTAGTGGAGACACCCATGCTATTAAAAGTCTGATGGGACATTGATAAAGTGTCTTGGAATAATTTGACTACCCCATAATCATTATAATTAAATTCATCTTCTGTGTAAGTGGATCAATAAGTGTTACATGGGGAGGAATCTTAGTATCTTTGTTGATTAGAGGAATGGTCCTTTCTCATGGAAGGAGAAAATAAGGAAACCATTATGAAATGTAAGGAGTTAATCAAGTGGTTTTTCAAATCTTTTTCAAATCATTGGGTTCATCATCATCATAATTTGTGAGATTTATATGTAGATTAGGATTAAATTTAAATAACTCAAAAAGAGGTATAATATTAATATGATAAATAATATGGATATGATACTTAGATTTAGGATTAGGAAATTAAATTACCTAAGGGTTGGGATTAGCTTCATGTTTATAAAATTTGCCATTATGAATGAATTTTATGCATTAGCTACTAGAATATATGATAGCTCTCACATAGTGATTCAATGGATGACCTAAAAGCATGTTATAGTAAAGTGGAAGACCTAAAACCATAAACTTGGTGTAGATTGTTTTGGATCTAACAGTGTGAGTGATCCAAATATAACCAAGGGTATTTTAATTAGTTTTATCAAATCCATAAAAATTAAGTTGAGTTTGTTTTAGCTTATATTTGGAGTATCCAATTTGTTTGAGTAGTCAAAGGGAAGTAACATTAATTTTTGAGCTTTCATCCATCAATACTTTTTTATTAAGGTATTGGTGATTATAATATTAATAAAGAGGGTTGTATCACTGGCTCAAAAAATAATTTAATCATTAATCATATCTTCTTTAGAAAACTATATGGAATATTATGTAGAGGAATATTATTGAGAAATGGTTTTAATATCATTAACTTCAATAGGTGTAGGACCTTTGGAGGTTGGAATATGCACTTTGGAATTGTTAGATGGGAGCTCTTCTATGTCCTAAAACTATCACATGAGAAACTTTTTATGTTTTCACAAATCACATTAATTTGATTTTTCAAGGCATAAATTTAAGATCATATAAAAATTTTCATTGTGTTTTAGAGGTAGAGATAGAATGAAACATAAATTGAATAGTATTGAAAATTTTAGTGGGAATAGAAAGACTAGGTTGAAGCTCTGATGGTGGAGGTGGCTCACCACTATTTGGTTATGTTGGAAGCACAATGACTAAGAGGAGGGGTGAATTAGTCTTCAAAAACTTTTAAAACTTTAATTTATCATTCATGAAACATCAATGTAATATAGTGAACTAGCAACACATCAAGAACCATTTATATGAGCATGAGACAAGAGAATGACACATCAAACACTTATTTGAGTGAGAAACCCATGAAGGGAAGAAAACCAATTGATATTTTAAAATTTAATATAGTTATATAATACAAAAACAAATATTTAGTGAATCAAAAAATCCACATAGAGTACCAACCCCAACTAGTAAGCACCCACTCAACTAGGCTATAGTAAGCACCAACCTATAGGGAGGCACCAACCCCCTAGATGACTTAGAAATAAATTATCCACTTTATATTTCTTATCACCTTAATAAAATATTGTTTCTAACATAATAGATTATTATCACCTTATTTAACTCTTCTCACTCTTTTATCCCTCTCAAACTACCTTCCAAGCATCTTCACTCAATTATGTCTCTTCTAGGTCATATGACCTTGATATTAATTTATATTACCCATATTATGTATGAATGATAGTTTATATACACCCCTATTATTTTATAAAATACCTCCTTCATCTATTCAAAGTGCTATTTCCTTCTCTTACACTCACATATTCTTTTACTAGACGATTAGACCTATTAGGCCTTGTTCTTATACTAGGCTCTTGATCATACACCTCTTGGTTGGCCACACCCACTTCCCCACTTCTATTTTCCACAAAATATGCCTTATTTAATTCCAAAAACATTAATAAATCATTATATTATGTTATTCATATCTCAAATATACCAAATCCTTCTTTAGGCCTTAAGGAGACCTAATTCAATTAGGCCTTCATTAGTACATGTTACCCTTTGATCTCCTTGTAAAAATTTTATACTAAAAAAATAAAAGTAAAACTTAATATTAAACTAAAATATATCATCAATAATCTCATATTATGTCCATTACACTTTTTATCTCTGACCACCACTTGAAACACACCATTAGTAATGTTTACATTAGGCCTTTAAACACACAAAAAGGTCTATCTTGAACAAATGAAGATAATAAATTATTTATAAAAAAAAACATGAAAATAAATCACATAAAAATAACATAAAATAAATAATAAACTTAAATAATTTAATTAAACTTCATCGTATATGGAAAAATGTGTCAAAACACTCATGTAACTTGCTCACTCACAACTATCAACTAGTCAAAAAAATAGTCATGTTGACTCAGACCTCCAGGACCTATATGGTCAATTTTAAATAATTAAAATGAATTAAAATTATCCTATTATATCTATATACCATATTAAAATATAAAAATCATATGTTCTAGTGGTAATTATTGGTCTTATATACCAATTTGTTGACCTTACTACACACAGTCCTCACTGAGTCAGATAAGCCATTTTGGCTTCATCATTTTCACCACTATACTTGACTTAAAAGATTTATAAAAAGAATTAATAGGAAATAATATTCCTAAAAAACATATCCATGAACTTTTTTTCATCACTCTATCATGATAACACATTCCTATTCATCTTCTCACTACTACTTGGGTTTCTCACTATTTGCACCATTTGGCCTATTAGCTACTAGCTCACTTAGATGACCAATTTAGAATAATTGAGAGATATAAAATATAAAAAAACATTCATGTACATGAGACATGAGCCCATACATTATTCCTCCATCCATTTTCATACTTTGACTTGGTTAACTCTAACTACTATAATAAATCTTTGAGCAATCAGCACTTTCTTGTACGGTCTACTCATACACCTAATAACTCAATCACACATAGAGGTGCCTAGGAAAGTTGAATATGAGATTAAATATATTATATAATCATACCAATCCATTTTTTTCAATTTTTATCAACATATTCAACATCAATTCCTTATTAAGGTTTTAAGAGGGTTTAAACATGTTTCTATTCTTAATAACCATTCATAAAGGATAGCCCTGTAACCCAAAAAACAATTAATTGATTTTTGATATAATACCCTTCCCCATATACCATTAATAACTTATTTTATCATTAATATGTTTTATAAGCTAATAATCACAAGAAAAAACTTCTTAGGTAGAGAACCCTTCATTCTATGTACTTGAGAGACCTCAAAACAACTTTTCATGCCTTGTACTTCAAACTATGAACTCAAAATTGGTAAACATATTTAAAACAACATACCTCACCCATTATAATGCATATATAATCTCAAATACCTCATTAAACTTATGATTTACCTTTCATTAGGCCACATTCTAAGAGTCTAAGAGTTTATGGGTAGATTAACAATAAATTAGTGTTTCAACTTTTCATCTGACCATAAATTAAGGTAGATTAACCCATAGACTCTTTGACTCTTATGGTTAACTCTGACTATACTAAATTAGTGTTCTAAGAGTCTAGGGTAGAGGTTTGTGATAATGACCCTTCATTAGGCCACATTCTCTTTATTTTCTCTCTAGACCTTGACTTGTAAACCACATTAGGTCTTAAAACTGACCTTCATGCCTCTTTCCATGCACTATACACCATACTAAAGAAACCTTTTTCATGAGTAAAAACTACCATACATCCTTCATAAGATTTGGTAATAGATCATGATACCTCATTAGGCTAGGTAGGGTCTAGAAGTGGTATAAGTGAAGACTTGGTCTGAAGGTCCTATTAGAGATATAGATTATACCCTAGCTAGAATTAGAAGTTTTTAGATCCTACTTCCAAATATAGCTCCATGTAGGATGGACCCCAGGCTATGGGCATCCTATAATGGGTTTATACCTCTAGGATTTTTTATGAGGTTAGCTCCTCTGATGTATTTTTTAGCTCATTCCCACTACCAAAACCTACTAATGACCAGAGAAAAGGGGGCGGAGAGAGAGAGAGAGAGAGAGAGAGAGAGAGAGAGAGAGAGAGAGAGAGAGAGAGAGAGAGAGAGAGAGAGAGAGAGAGAGAGAGAGAGAGAGAGAGAGAGAGAGAGAGAGAGAGAGAGAACATGAAATGGAAACCTATGCTAGTAATGGTGATGCACCTAATTTATGGTTAATATACCCTACTTGACTCTTAGAACACTAATGAAATAATTAAAAGAACATATCTAATATCCCAAACATTTTTCATACATTAGTGTTTCATGAAGAGGTTCACCAAATGATCTAAGATGAGGGAAATGATGGAGAGTTATAGAGTAAGACACTAAACAGTCACAGTATCCACATGCATGCTTCAAATAAGAGATTTAGAACACTAAGCATGACCTACATAACCAAATAAACTTGTAACTAGGTGAGATTATAATTTCACAAGAGAAAAACCTCTACCACATGAAAATATGACATGTACACACTAAACTAGAATAATTAAATCTAAAACATAGTCTTCTATTCATTTCAAGAGGTTACAAGCTCCATTTTGGTAATGTTTGGTCATACCCAAGAGAGGGAGTAAAGTCAATATCAAGAGGATCCATTTTTTGGCTCAAAATCCTCTATATATAGTAAAAAAGGAGAAATATAGATGGGAACAATGCCTTAGAGAGTGGAGGAAAGTCCTCAAGATCAAGAAGTGAGGTGGTAGCACTTGATTGCTTTAAATTTGTGTACCTTGATCAATAATAAATCTCTTATTATCCCACTAGTATCCAAGCTCCTCTTATTGGTTGAGAGAATCCTAATAGAGATTAGGGTTTATTCTATGATGACTAAGTCTATTTGAGAGGAATCAATTCTCTTAACTACTTCCACTATTAGTTCACCACCTTGGGATTCCAATCCCACTTGTCATGCTAATGAGGATTAAATCCTCAAATCTTGATACTGATAATCATATCATGCCTTGAGTAGTGGAGTACCTACTTTCTTGATGATGAAGCCACATGGATAGATGCTTTTTTTTTATATTAAACACATATCTACCCCATTTTTATAGATCTACTATAGATGGAAAACTAATTTAAGATTATTGGTTTTCTTACAGTTTTCCATACTCTAATTGATGTCTGGTCTCGTTTAACCACCAACTTATCAACCTCTACCTTATATTAGGTCTGAAAGACCTATTTTTATTTAAGGAAATTTATTGTTGATGCTCAATCTTGTGTTTTCATTCTGTTTCAACTCAGATCATATTTGATCTTATTTCTATTTATTTCCACCCACTCAGGTTAAAAATTGGCTTGTCAACCTTCACTAAAAGATCCCTAGGCTTGCCTTTGCTCTAATTTGTTGTCAAAATCTAACTAAACTCATTAAAACATTGACTCATCTTAGTCCATTAATTTTGATTAGTATGAATGTCTAAGAACCATTGATCCTCTACCACTTGAATGCATCCTTGACACTTATCATGTACACATTTTCTCTTGAGCTTCACTGACCCTTTGACCTTGGCTTGCCATTAGATCTAAATATATGATGCCACATGGACCATTAGATCAATTTGTATCCAATATTTAAAATCTAATTATTAGTTCATGATTTTTAAAATGACATCCTCTCTCCCATCAAATTACATTCACATGACCATCATTAATGATCACATGACCATAAAATTTATGTTCAATAGGATCTATCTTGATTTGTCTTAAATTTGATGTTTCAATAACCATCATTTGTTGTCCTATATAATGTAACTAACATCCCATAGACCATCAAATTTAAGTACAAATAGATTTTTACCTAAGCTTTATTTTGACATTAGCATGAACATCTTATGTTGTAATTCCATTTTCTAAGGCTTGGAACTTAAAATGCAGAAGTCATGGAGTGACCAAAGTTTTAGGAGATGTTCTTGAGGTCAAAAGGAACAAACCCATTTTTATCCACTAGTCTTAGGAGCTTTATAATTAAATTTATTAAATTCTCTAGTTGACTAGTCCATATCTGCTCCTATGTGACATCCTAGTGATGATCGAGCTCATTTGGCTACGTATGGAAAACTTAGGGAAATTTGACTGAGGAGCCAATTTTTATCATATATAATTTCATTTGTACTTTTGTATAGGATCTCGAACTCAACACATAGTAATTAGGGACCAAGATGAACAAACCCATTGATCACTTTCCCCCATAACTTCTACATGTGCAAGATATGGCCTTGTCAAGATGTTCACTTGGCTTTATTTGAACTTCTTCAAAAATGGATATGGAAAAATAGTGGAATTTGGTTGAGAGGCCAACTTTAGATCTACATAAATTTTAATGTACTTTGGTGGAGGACCTAAAACTTGGTGTATATAAACTTGGCATAAATTTGAGAAAATCCATATGACCAATTTTCCCTAAATCATCAACACGTGCCAATGGTGGTTTTAGTAAAGTGCCTACTCAAATATTCTAATACTAGACCCAAGATACTTAGATGAACACAATGAACAACCAAATGGATCCTTTACATTTCCACACTAATTTAAAGTACTCTTAACATTCCAAAGGGTCTCTATAACCTATCTATCTACTCATCCATTATCAACTTGATCTATTTGGGTATAATCTTGGTATGTGGGCCAAAATTGTCCAACATCCTTGGCAACTTATAGGGGTTGCATGCATATCTATGCAAAATAACCCAAACCATGTGCCTAGTCTAATCCATTGGGCACGAAGTCTCTTCTCTAGATCTAACATATTGACTACCAATCCTTCTCTAACCTCTTTTAAAATAAAATAAATAGACTAAAAGGAGAAAAAAACAAGATAGATTTACCAAGGCACTTATTGAAAGGAAACTAAACTAATGAACAAAATAGGGACATAAAAAATGTGCTAAAATAGTACTTAGAGGAATTTAAAAAACATTAATCTAATATATATAGCCTAAAACTATGTGTACCTTTCCTTTTAGATCAAAAGGAATGTTTGAAAAAATTTCTTGCCTCATGGGATGATGAATTGAATGAGGCACGCAACTCATTGACTCTTGGTCTTGATGTCTGCTTCTTCTTTATTTTGACTATTATATTCTTTGGCATGATGCCAAAAAGAGCCAAATATATACAAATAGGTCATCTATGTATATCCAAATAATCTCTAATTTATCATATGGTTCCTCAATTACAACCTCTAATGGTGGTTCAATAAGTTATACCTCCTTGATTTCCATGGTGTCCTTAATAATATTGGGCTTCTCTTTTGGTTCAAGTTATTCATTATCATCAAGGATCTATGCATATTTTTCCCAACCTTGGTCATTATCTTCCATTGTAAATTATTTTTACACCTTCTCAATCACTTGATCCTCAAATTGACCAAGTTTTTTGAGCTCTTGAAAGAGCTTCATTTGCAGTTGCCAATCATCTTTGTCCTCCTTGTCATCTAGAACCACCAATTCTTTCAAAATCTCTTCTTGATACATGAGGTCATCAAGATGGTGTTCTTTATGCTCTAAATAATTAATGTCAACTTTAGAATATCCCACCTAATATCTCATCATCTAAATCTTCCATCTTAAACTCACCAATCTCACCCATGAAAGCATGGTACAACTATTTCTGAACGTCTTACTCTTTAGGAATGTTCTCTACCTTATACATGGTTATATGTGAGTTGTCCTCATGGATACCTTCCAAATAAATATGATCCTTTAATTGATCTATATCAGATACCATAACATCTTGAGAAAACTCTTGATCTTGGATAGTTGATATGTGATTAAGAGGTTCTTGAGAAATAACCTCTTGATGCACATATGAGACTTCCTCTTATTGGATCTCATATCTAAATTTTTCTTGTTCTTATATCTCATCCTTTTTGACATTATGAAATACTATGACACTATTTCTCTCACCAAGTGGTGTGCCAATAATGATCTCCTCTTTTGACTCTAACAATTCATTATTAGCAGTTTTGAGTTCAACATGGATTTCACCACTTACCTCTTCAAGGTGTGGCATACGATATTATTTAGATAACCCCAAGGGATATTAGACATATGTGACACCTACTTGGTCTAACTATTTAACTTTGATAGTCATGTCTTCTTATTTCTTTGGCATACTACTCTAGATGGATTTCCAAGATGTAAATGACCTAGATTCTTGAGGAGGGAGGGATGGGGATTGAATGAACATAGATTTTCTTGACTACATGAATTGGTTCCAAGATGGGAAAGACTAAGGTTCCACTTTGACCTTTTGTTTTTGGTTTTCCTCCTCTTTCCTTTTCCTTAGCTCTAACTCTTTGATTTGCTTATCAATATTATCTTGTAATATCTTCTCTTTAAGGTGGTTAGTAGCTTTATGAAGATAAGGAACACAAGAAAGTTCTTGATGAGGTATGATAAATGTTTGTAGATGTTTTTATCCTCATTTATTTTAGGCTATCTAGTCCAAATTTACTTTACATTTCCCACCCCATGATTTCACCACTTGGTCCCTGTTTAGAACCTTGAAGGACTTCATAATGGGTTCTTGAAGAAGGATGAAATCTTGAACCTTAATAGCAGGTTATTCCACAATAATATCCTTATTTATTATATGTCTCTCTTAGATATATTTATAAGAAGGAAAGGTCTAAGAAACACATGGGGAACATGGCATACTCAAACACTTTGGCACTTATAATGGTCTCTTGGGGAGAAATGGGTGGCACATATGAGGGCTGAGGTGGTGTATATGAAGGCACATAATATTGGCAAGGTTGAAATTATTTTTCCTTAATAATTTTTATCTTTTACTCAATTATATTAAATTAACCACCTACATCCATCATATCACTTGTGAGATTTCTCTAATTTTCTCTCTCAATAGGTGTCCATTATTCTTTTATTTAATGCAATGACTCTCTCACATGATGAATCAAGTGAGTAGGTACATCTTGGCCATAATATTTATGTGAGCACAACTCTATTACATGATTATCAAGGCTTATTAAATTATACTTAATTTCTAGTATATATTTCTCATGATATGGTTGATGAGGAATAGTATTATGATGGGATTTATATCCATATTAAGGATCAGGGCAAAAGTATTACATATATGACTAAAATAGGTCCTCATGTTGTTGTGAGGATCATGAGGAAGGTAATATATATTCCTTTGATAATAAATATCATGATAAACTTTCCAGGGTTCCTCATGGCTTTGACAAAAATCTTGGTAGGGCTTATAAGGAGGTAAATAATAAGGATATTAACCATAGATGTTCATATTGACCTCATATATCAAATGAGATGAAAAAACTGATTAGAAACTTCATTGAGACATGCCTAGTCTACTAATAACCAAAAACTTGATTTCGAATTACCATTAGTGCTAATTCTTGCTTCCAAAAGTTGATTAAAGGAAAGACACACCAAGATCTTTCTAGTTTTGGAGCTTGCACACCAATTACAGCTTCTATAAATTGATGTCATAGAGGTCAGAACAAATGAACTAAGAGAATTAGAGGAAATAAGGGATGATTAAATGAATACCATGTGGTGTAAGCAATAGTAGCTCAATATGAATTTTGACAAAAGAGATTCATCAAAGACATTCTAGCAAGGTGATATAGTCCTCAAATGGGATGAGGACTGTGTAAAACCAAGAAAACACTCCAAGCTTGACAAAATTTGGATTAGACCCTATGTCATCACAAGTTAAAAATAGGGTAATGCATTTTATATTTATATATTTAATTGAGAGATCCTTCCCATCCCTATAAATGGGAGGTATCTCAATTTCTACTACTAGTTTCATGTCTTGCCCCTTGTACATTAGTAGATAGGTATGTGTTTTTCCTCCAAGTGATTTTGCACATTACTTTTTTTAGTTGTTCTATTTGTATTTTAGGTTTTTGCTTTGTATTTTTCTGATTATTATTTTTTTCCCTCCCCACTACATGAAAATTTTTTTTTAGAAGTCTGGTAGATTTTTTTTGAAAGTAACATTTCATAAGCAAGCTTGATCAATGTTTGGGTTCCATAACTAGTAGGCTAGTCAAGCTAGCTGAGTTGATAAAATGTTGGATATTTTTGCCCTCATAAAAATATTTTTATTGGTTTAAATAGATGATAAAGTTCATAATTATTGAGTAGATCAGGTAGCTTAGAAGTAGGCTTAAAATTACAAGTGGAGGGATCCAAGCAGGTTTTCATGGTATTGGACAATTACAAGAATAGGTCCAGAAAAGGCTTATGTTTACACTTTTTAAAATTTTAGCCAATTGAAGCATTAAAAATTCCTTTAGAGAAAGTGTTCCACCCAAATCCCACAACAAAATTACAAGGCTTAATTATTTCAAGAGTTTTATCCCACTTTATCTGGCTAAGTGTTGGATTTCTTTTGGAGGATTTATTATGGGGTTTTTGGCTAAGTGTCAAGAATTGTTTTGGAAATTTGATTTTAAATAATTTCCCTAAAGGGTAATTTATTCTAAGAGGTTAATTTTTATAAATTTTTAAGGGTATATTTCAAATAAACTAGTCCCAAACACTTTTACCGAAAGGATCATTCTTTGATAAACTGGACCATTACCAAAATCTTGAAGGATATATTTTTAAAGTAAAGTGGCCAAGATAATTTTATCAAGGGTCTTTTATCAATAAAATGATCCAATCTAGAATTCTTGAAGGGCCAATTTCTCAATCAAATGACTTCTTCAAAAAACTTGAAGGATATTTTTTCCTGGCAAAGTGTCATATACATTTTCATAAAAGGTCTCTTTTGTAGCAAAGTATCCCAAAAATTTTTACCAAAGGGTAATTTTCTTCACCAAAATTTCTAAAGAAATTATTTTGAAGGGTCATTTTCTTCTGGTAAAGTGACAAAGAAAAATATCTAAAGGACACTTTTCAAATCTCCAAAGGGCACTTCCAAAAGGTAAAGGGCTATTTTAAAAAGGCTGAAGAGAAATTCTAAGGATGCAATTCCTTTGAGAAGATTATCTGGGATAATTTTCCTAAAGGTATACTTCTTTTAGAGTTTTATTCTAAGGTAGAATCCTAAGGATGATTTATTCTAAACATTTTTTTTGAGGTAGAGATCCTGAAGACATTATTTCTTTCAAACATTTTTTCTATAAGAATTGTTCAAGGAAAAGATAAGGAAAATAATTTCCTTCAGAGAAAGTGGTTGAGACACAAAGCCTATAAGAATTATCGATCAAAAGGTCTTAAAAAAATAGCCCATGAAATTTGTGATCCTAACAGTTGTGAAAACATCAATTTTAGGCTATAAGAAATAGCCATTCGATTTTAAAAATTCTAAGATGGCCCCATAAGTGTCAAATTCAAGAAAAAAAAATGATCATTGAAGTTCAAATTTCTCAATGATGGTTATATAAATATCAAGTTTGGGCCTCATGAAATAGCCATTTACATTCAAAAATCATCAAAGGGGTCCCTAACTAAGTGCAAGCTTGACAAGTATCCAAATATTAGGTTCCCAAATCAAAATATAATGATGAGCAGGTAAAGATAGGATAATGGGCCTAAATTAGATGAATGGCATGCATTCAATAATGGGTTCAAGATCAATGGAACATGAATAATTCAAAGAGTTAGTAAACCCCAAAGGTAGAGGCATGATTGACAAGTGGCACAAGTGCATGAGTCCTAAAAAAGGATTTCCGTATCATGTTCATTTGCATCAAATAGATCAACAGACTAAGATGAGTCAAGAGGTCAAGCATCTAAGTTACATTTTCATGGAAAATTAGAAAAAAGTTAAGCTAAAATGACTTCGACAAAGGTTGAAGGGTCAGATCTCAACCAAGATGATCAAGCATGAGTGGAACCAAGCTTGAAAATGATCTGTATTGGGATAGGAGTAGATATTTTGGGATCAAATGGTGCCATTAAAAACCTATAGAGGTAGACATGTAGACTTTAATAGCTTCATCACCAGAGCTACCTACATGAAATTAACCCTTCTCCCCATTTTGACACACATCAAAAAACTAATCATCAATGGTTTTGCATTAGGAAAAATTGAAAACAATATGATCCTATCATTAAAAATATCATAGAGCATCATAGAGAAGATATTATAATGATGTAATGGATTGGAGTGACCTAGATCAATCAGGAAGGGTTTGAGTCAGATTGATTCATGGAGGCAATTATAATTTTTTAAAAAATGGATTTGAGCTCATTTGATTCCATTTTTGGAGTTCCATAACTCCCTCTCTCTTTCTTCCCTTTTTCTATAAATATATCCTTGGAGCTATTATTTTGCATCCCTTAAGATTGTACAACTAGACTCTACCAAAATTGTATTTAACACATCTTGGACTAGTGAATAGAATATTTTTGTAGTCATTTGATAATTTGTATTTAGTTTTTTGTGTTTATTTAATATGAAAATGTGATTTTTATCTTCCTTTTATATGTCCAATCTCAACCGAAGTGCTAAAAACTTTATTTGTAGGTCATATAGTGTGTCTCAGCTTTAAGCTCTTAAAGATATAATGGACAACCAAATTTAAGTTTCTTTAACTAGACCTCATTTTCATTGTTCCCTAGTCTAAGTGTATCAAATAAACCTCTATATGAAATAATATTACATAAGAACTATAGTAAGCATTGCATTAGCTTTTTCATAATTATTAGTGTGTTACGGAGTCCAAGCTTAAGATTGAATCTAATAAATTCTTGGTGTATCACCACATATTAAAATAGGTTTTACTTTATGAAAAATTCTTAACTCTTTTCACCCCAACCAATTTTTTGTCTTTAGAAGTGAAGGTTCAAATTAGAAAATTTGAAGAGCTAGCCTCATAAAAAATCCTAGAGGTATGGTCTAATTATAGGCATCCGACAACTGTATACCATTCCCATGTTAGTCTAGGTATGGGTGAATGAATCTAACCCCTATTAAGGTGCTACTTGGATAGCTAACAATTTTGGTATGCTTGTTGGGACCACTTATTTGCATATTTGAGTATAGTAGTGAATTTTAGAGTTTCATATCTAGATTTGTATAATCTTCATGCCCCCTAGAGTTATCACAAGATCCTCTATAAAAGGGAAGGATACCAATTTATTTGAGCTACCTTTCTAATCAACAAAGAAGAGGAAAGCTTCTCAGTAAAAGCCTACATCTACCCCTCTTTTTCCCCTATTATTTCCCAAAATCCTCCTATTCAATCCAATATTGTTCATCCAAATATTTTTTATAAACCCCATACCTCATATGGTTGTTCTTAAAAGGCAAGCCTTTGTGTCATTCAATGGTGGTAGTCCTCTAAATATTACTTAATGGGATGATATTATAGTCTTAGATTTAAAGGATCTTACCTATTATATAGGATAAAATATAGTTACTCCTATAGACCATATTGTCAATATTGTTAAGCTTTGTTCAGTGCATCATGTGACTCAGGAAAATGTAGCAATGAGGTTATTAGAAACTTTTTTCAAAGGGAAGGAAATTTAGTGGTATAAAGGATTGGCCCCTACATCAATTAATAGCTAGGATGAGTTTGGAGAGGTCTTGTAAAAACACTTTAAGGATAAGTGTGATCATCTTTCACTTATGGAATAACTTACGATAAGAAAGGGGTTCAATCATGAGTTCATGGTGGATTTCAACTATATATTCCAAAAGACTTGGGATAGAATTCATGCAGTGATCAATCATATGCCCAAATATGTTTTTTGGTACTATTTGAAGGTTCTTAATTTAGATGTAACTATGATGATTTAACCCATGGGATGGAACACCCTACTTAGAGATTTTTAGGTAGCAATTAAGGTTGAAAATTACCTTATACAAGTAATCAAGTTGGCTCTAAGTCCACCAATGCCTCTCTTCCCAGAGATACATCCTCATACCCTAACTATCACTCTAGTTCTAGAATCAACAAATTTTTATCAAATAGAAGGTGAGCAAACTAACAGATTGGGAAAGATAGAAAGTCTTCTCAAATCTTATAAAAACAAGTTAGTTGCAATGAAAGGACAATCATCTTTACCACACCGACCATACCAAAATACTAATCATAATTATTAGTAAAATAAGCCACCCTATCAACTGAATTATCAAGGATAAGGGAAGAATCCTCAATTAAGGAAATATAATCCTAATTCTCTAAGTAACTTTAGAGCTATTGTGCCAACTCAGAATAACTATGCTCAAGAATGTCAATGGCAGTCAAAGGGATAATCCAATGAGATGTTGATGACCACTACTAGAGACATATATGAAGAACTTGATTGAAAGCATGCTCCTTCATTACTAGTTCATGATATGATGCCTCCTCTACCACAAGCCCCCTAAACAAGTAAAGATAATAGACCTACCATGCCATTATCAGATGATTAAAGCCAACAAAAAATAATCATGGGTAAAGCACTAGTTGATACCACATGCATGAATTTTCAAGAGGGGGAATATGTGTTTGAGCATGTAGCAGCTAATATGGGCCAAGATTCATAGAGTAAAAATGAACCAGTTATAGCTCAGACATGGGATAAGAAGAGGATATTAGAGGATAACTTGGGGAAGCATAAGGTTTTTTCACCATACCCATAGACTAGTCAATAACCTACTTCTTTAGATGTAGCTTATAAACCTCCCAAAAATAAAGAAGTTCCCCAACCTCATAGATAGTATCAAAAGTCCCCCTTTGTTCCTCTTGCTACTCAAATGCCAAGGGATGCTTATAATTCTAAGGTGCACTCCAAAGGTACTAATATTCCATTTAATATCATGGATAATTTGAAGAAGGATAATGTAACTATGTCCATGTATGATGATATGTCTATCCTAGGGTAAAAAGAGATTCTCTAGCAAGAGCTCTCCAAAATTTCTCATGTGGAAAAAATAGATGATAAAGTAAACATTGTTTTCATCAATAATAGTCAACCTAACCAATCCCCTAGCCAAGTTCCTACTCAAATTCCAAGAAAAATTAAATCCCAAAATGTTTTTCACCCTTATAAGGCTATTAAGGTACCCCTTATTTTATCTATCAATCATCATAAGGGACTGTTTAGTACACAATTACATGATACACTCAAGTGCTTCAACCTTAGTGATGCCTAAAGCCATATCTAATAAACTTGGGATCAAATATGTGCCTAATGAAAAAGGGTTTATTTGATTAGATATATCCCACACTAATAAAATAGGAATCTTGAAATATGGGCATATTACATTAGCTACCTATCCAAATTGTGTCATTAATTAATATGTAATGGTGGTAGACCTACCTCCCTATTTTTTCCTATGTTTGTTTAAGGACTTTACTACTAAGATTAAGGGATATTTGTCATATGATTGGTCATATATGGTTTTAATAACTAGATATGGAACCAAAGTCACTATAATATCTTATCATATCTCCATGTTCCACCTAGAACCCTATATGCCTAATTTTGAAAATACCAACTATGCCATATTTGAAGAGGTTGAATATGTTAATGAACAAGAAACCCATGATCATCTTAGAGGCATATTAGATCTATAATTATATGAATGGGTAGTTGAGAGTCATGTATTTGATCCATATAATAACATTGAAGAGACAAAATTATAGGTATACTACATGCATAAGGAGGGTGTTGTTATACCTTCCTTGACTAAAACTACCTAAGAAGAGGACGGTATATGGACTTTGTTATTTTATGTCTCAAGGTCAAAAATGGGAGTAGAGTGGGAGCCATGATGAATTAATCCTTAGGTAAAAATTACCATTCTACTACAAGAATCTAATTTAGTTTCACCTCAAATACAACTGAATATGAAGCTCTTTTACATGGTTTGCAATAAGCAAGAAAGAGAGGCTTCAATCTCCTCAAAGTCAATGGTGATAATGAAATTTTAGTGAAATAAGTCAAAGGCCTAAGTTTATTTAATATTCACCATTTAAAATCCTATAATGGGTATGGGACCTCATGGAGGATTTCTTGGCATTTCATATCCAATCCATACCAAAAGAAATGAACCAACATATAGATAGGCATGTTACCATTCGTGCCCAATATGAGATAAGAAGTCAAAGACAACCAAAGATAAAAGGAAGTTAAAGGTTATATATAAACTAGATATATCTAAAAATAAGGTGAGTTGGCAAGTCTTTGATAATCATGGGCAAATCTTATGTTTTCTAATGCAAGAGGTAGAAATTTGCCATAGGAACCAGGATAAGTTCCAAAATCAATATGATTATGAAATATTACATCTAAGATATAATAAGCTTCCAAAAGGGATTGTGACATTAGAAATAATATTAAATTAATATTTCAATGTAATAAAATGGAAAGCATACATCTTAGCTAAGGAAGAACACTATGAAAAGATAGAGATATTTAAGGGCAAGTTGTTGAAGCTTGAAAAGGTCAATACAACAAAAGAAAGGGTTGTATTTTTTTCTTTGTGCTAGGAATTTTCTAATATATTTTCTTGGGAGTATAAATATTTGAGAGGGTTTGATCCCATATTAGCACAACATACTATTGAGCTTGGATCGGATGCCAAGCTAGTCAGGTAGAAATAGAGGCCTAGCAACCTAATATTAAATCCATGATAATATTTATAATTATGACATAATGAGAAGTGAACTCAATAAATTGACTGAATCCATGATAATATTTATAATTAATCATTCCTATAAGGTGGCAAACCTTATACTAGTGAGGAAAAATAATGAAGAGATTCATTTATGTGTTGACTTCAGGGACCTCAATAAGGTGTCCTTAAAAGATCATTACCCAGTGCTCTCCATGGATCAAATTATTCCAAATGTGTTAAGTTATTAAATGTTCCCATTGATGGATGGCTATTATGGATATAATTAGATCATGGTCAAAGAATAAGATAGGCATAAAACTACCTTCACTATAAAATGGGACAACTATACATATTATAAAATTCCCTTTGGGTTCTCCAATGCTGGATCCACCTTATAAAGAGCGATGGATGTTGCTTTACATGGTCTTTTAAATGATATGGTTTTAGTTTACCTTGATGATATAATTATTTTTTTAAATAATCCTAATGATCATATAACACACTTAAGAGCTGTTTTTTATAGATGCAGATAATTTGGAGTTTCTTTGAATCTAAAAAATGCATTTTTTCAATACATGAAAGAAGACTTCTTGGACATGTAGTGTCCAAATCTAGTCTTTCCATTGATATAGATAGGATAGAAGTGATCCTTAATTTTTCACTACTTTAACACAAGAAAGTATTACAAAACTTCTTAGGCAAGATCAAATTCATCGTGATGTTCATTCTAGGTTTTGTAGAGATGGTCAATCCTCTCATTCATATGTTGAGAAAAGGAAAAGAGTTCACATGGACAAGAGAATGTAAGAGAAGGTTTGAGTCCATCAAGGAAGACATATCTCATGCCACCACACTTTTAAATCTAGATTTCAATATGGAATTCTATTCGTATGCCTTCTTTACATTAGATACAATTTCATTTATGCTTATGCAAGAGAATGATCAAAGTCTAGAGTAACCTATTACTTTCTTCAGCCAAGATTTGGAAGGTTATGAAGAAAAATATAGATTTGTTAAAAAACATGAACTTGATGTTGTAATAATTTTGAATAAATTCAATCATCTAGTTTCAAATAGTAAGATTATACTAATGGTGGCTCATCCAAGTGTGAAGTATTTTATCCTCAATAGATACTTAAATGAAAAGAGTGTTGGATGGGTCACTAAGTGTATGGTGTATGGCATTTAAGTCAGGGTCACAAAGCTAGTCCAAGGTAGGAAATTATGTGAACATCTTGCAAAAGATGTGAGAGAAGAAAAGGAGACAGTTCTAACAATCTAAGACACTCAACAAGAAGATGAAGATACTCTTTCATCCAATTGGACATATGATATTGTTAGATTTATCCAAATAAGAGAGTGTCTAATGGGTTTAAATGCATCACAAAGAAGACACTTCATGTTGAAATCAATGACATACATCCTAATTGATGGAGTGTTATTCAAAAATGACATTAGAGTTATGTTATTAATATATGTTGAAACTAATCAATTTGATAAGATTCTCAATTAATTTCATGATAGTCCTTTTGGAGGCCATTTTGTAAATAGGACCATAGTTGAAAAAATCATTAGTGTTGGTTACTTCTTTCCCAATTTATTCAAAGATACACATGCATGGGTAGGGAAGTGTGTAAAATGTAATGGGTTTTAGACTTCATTAACATGATTAATCCTCCATCTAGTGCTGGAAATAAGTGGGTATTGATGGCTATAGAGTACTTCATCAGGTGGGTGGAATTAGTTCCCTTGAAAGAAG
Source organism: Torreya grandis (assembly GCA_037957365.1). Lineage (NCBI taxonomy): Eukaryota > Viridiplantae > Streptophyta > Pinopsida > Cupressales > Taxaceae > Torreya > Torreya grandis. The sequence continues at coordinate 1,302,005 of JARHVA010004358.1, read as the reverse complement.
CAAATGAGAACTTTGTACTTTAGTTCTATGAGATCCTAGTGACCCATTTTAGAGCACCTTCCACCATAATATAAAATAAGGATTTGGAATTTAGTAGTACAAAGGTTTGTGAGTGGGCCCTTGAGCAAGGTATATGTTTGAAATATTCATCCAATTACAATCCATAGGATAATGGACTAACTAAGTCCACTAACAATAATCTAACTCAGATCATCAAAATAACACTAGAATATAATTAGATGTCTTGGCATACAAAGATGAAGATTGATTTACGGATTGATAGAATCATCCCAAAGAAGGCCATTGGTAAATCACCTTATCTCTTAGTCTATGGAAGAGAATAAAGGATGTTAATTTCATTGGAACTTCTAGATTTGGAGCTTGCACACCAACTAGAGATTCTAGAAAGTGATGCAATGGAGGTTAGAATGAATGAACTAAGAGAATTAAAGGAAATAAGGGATGATGACATCCATACCATGTGGTATAACCATTAGTAGGTCAAGATGACTTTTGATAAAATATATTCATCAAATACATTCCAACAAGGTGACATAGTCCTCAAATGGGATGAGAATCGTGCCAAACCAAGAAAACACTCCAAGTTTGATAGCCTTTGGGGTAGACCCAATGTCATCACAAGTTGAAAAGAGGATAATGCCTTTGATATTTCTAGATTGAATGGAGAGAGACTTCCCATCCATATTAATGGGATGTATCTCAAATTTTACTACTATTTTCATATCTTTCCCCTTGTACATTAGTAGATAGGCTTGTTCTTTTCCTCCAAGTGCTTTTGCACATTGATGTTTTTAGTTATTTTGTTTGTATTTTAGGTTGTTGATTTGTTTTTTTTTTTTCTCTATTATTTTTTTCCCTCCCCATCACTCCAAAAAGTGTTTCCATAAGTGAGGTAGATTCTTTTTAAAAGTAACATTTTGTAAGTAAGCTTGATCAATGTTTGGGTTCCATAACTAGCAAGCTGGTTAAGCCAGATGAGTCACCAAAAATGTTGGCCATTTTGGCCCACATACCAATATTTTGCCTAGTTTAAATATATGAGTAGGGTACCAATTGTTTAGTGTATTAGGTGTCTTAGATTTAGGCTTAGCATTGTAATTTGAGGGATCCAAGCAGGTTTTTATGGTGTTGGACAGTTGTAGGAACATGTCCAAAAAAGGCTTAAGTTTACACTTTTTTAAATTTTGGCCATGTGTAGCATTCAAAATTCTTTAAAATAAAGTGTTACTCATAAATACCACAAAAAAAATTACAAGGATTAAATCTTTTGGGAGTTTTTTCCCACTTTATTTGGTTAAGTGTTGGATTTATTTCAGGTGATTTATTTTATTTTATTTAGCTAAGTGTTGGGAATTGTTTTGGACAATTTGTCTAAAATAATTTCCTTGAAGAGTCATTTCTTCTAAGAGGGTAATTTTTATAAGTTACAAAGGGTATATTTATAATAAATAATTCCCAAACACGTTTCTTAGAAGGATCATTCTTTCACAAAGGGGACCTTTGCAAAAAACCCAAAAAATATCTTTTTCAAGCAAAGTGGCCAATACAATTTTTTTGAAGGTTCTTTTCTTGGGAAAATGGTCCAATATAGAAATTTTAAAGGGCCAGTTTCTTGGGAAATTTTCCTCTTAAAAAATCTTAAATGATATTTTTTCTTGACAAAGTATCCTATACATTTTCCTGAAAGCTCTCTTTTTTCATCAAAGTGTCCCAAACACTTTTCACGAAGGGTACTTTTCTTCACAAAACAGTTCAAATCAATTCTTCTAAAGGGTCATTTTCTTTCAAGAGAGTGATCGAGAAAAATATATAAAGGATAATTTTCAAATATCCAAAGAACACTTCTAAAGGGAAAATGGATATTTCAAAAAATCCAAAGGGAAATTCTAAGGACACAATTCCTTTAGCAAGATTGTCTAGGATAATGTTCTCGAAGGCATATTTCTTTCAAAGTTTTATTTTGGGGAAAAATCTTAAGGATGATTCATTTTAGACATTTTTTCCAAGGTAGATATCCTAATGAAATGAATTATTTTAGACATTTTACCTGCAATAATTGTTCAAGTAAAAGATAAGGCAAATAATTTCTTTTAGAGAAAGTGGCCAAGACACAAAGCCCACAGAAAATGTCTAGAAGAAGGTCCAAAATTAATAGTCCATAGAATTTGTGATCAAGATAGTTATGAAAATGTAAATATAAAGATAAAATAAATATCCATTTGATTTCTAAAATTACCAAGACTTCCCCATAACTGTCAAATTCAAACATAAAAAATGACTGTTGAAGTTCAAATTTGTTAGTGACGGTCGCATAGATGTCAAGTTTGAGCCTCATGAAATAGTTTTTTGCATTCAAAAATCATCAAAGGGGTCCCTAAATAATCATAGTATTGAAAATTATCCAAATTTTTGGTGCTAAAATCAAAATATAATGGTGATTGGGTAAAGATAAGATAATGGGCCTAGATTAGATCAATAACATTCATTCAATCATGAATTTAAGATCAATATCATGCAAGCAAGTAAAAGAGTTAGTGAACCCTAAGCGCAAAGGTGTGATTGACAAGTGGGACAAGTGCATGATTCTTATCAAAGGATATATATCTCACATGCATTCACATTAGACAAAGTAATGGAGTGAGATGAGTCAAGAGGTCAAGGATCCAAGTCAGATTTTGATGGCAAATCAAAACAAAGGTGAGGCCAAATGACTTAGACAGAGGTTAAAGGGTAAATTATTGACCAAGGTGAGAAGGAATGAGTTTAAACAAGCTTTATCATGATCTATATTGGGATAGGATTGGATATTATAGGATTATATGGTGTCATTAATAACTACAGAGGAATACATGTATACTTCAACAACTTCATCACCAAATTCAACTACATGAAAGTGACCCTTCTCCCCACTTTTTCACACATCAACAAACTATCCATGAGTAGTTTCACATTAAGAATAAGTGAAAAATAATTGATCCCATAATTTTAGCTTCCATGGAGCATCACAAGTATGATATCATAATGATGCAATAGACTCAAGTGACTTGGATCAATCAGGATGGGTTTGAGTGAGCTTGATTCATGGAGGTAGTTGTAACAAATTTTGAAATGGATTTTATCTCATTTTATTCCATTTTTGAGTGATAAAACTCACTCTCTCTTTTTTACCTTATGATATAAATATAACCTTTGATTTACTATTTTTCATCCCTTAGGATGGTATAGCTAGACTCTACCCTAATTATATTTGACACCTCTTGGAGTAGTGAATAGAATATTTTGTAGTCATTTGCTCATCTATATTTAGTGTTTTGTGTTTATTTAATATGAAAATGTCATTTTTATCTTCCTTTTGTATGTCCAAATTCATCCTAAGTTATAAAAACTTTCTTTGAAGGTCATATAGTATGTCTCAGCATTGATCTCTCAAAGATATAGTGCATAGCCAAATTTAAATGTCTTTAACCAAACCTCATTTTCATTATTCCCTAATCTGAGTGTATTAAATAGAACTCTATACAAAATATTGTTGTGTAGGAACTATAGTAAGCATTGAATTAACTTATTTCATAGCTCATTAGTGTGTTAAGGAGTCTAATCTTAAGAGTGGATCTGATAAGTTTTTGGTGCATCACCACATATTAGAATAGGTATTACTTTATGTAAACTTCTTACTCTTTTCACCCCAACTAGTTTTTAGGTTTTAGAAGTAGGTCCAAATTATAAAATCTGGGGATATATCCCCATAAAATATCTAAGAGGTTTGGTCTAGTTATAGGCATCCCACATCCTTAGACCATTCCCACATTAGTCCAAGTATGGGTCAAACTTAAATGAATCTAACCCTTATCAGGGTAATATCTAGATAGCTAATAGGTCCTACACCTATAGGCTCACCCTAAGACTCTCATGAGTGTTCCAATGCCTCTAATACATGCTAAATCAAATTCATACAACCATTCATGCCTATGAGCACTCATCTCACCAATATACCATGTTCATACCTTCTTACAAGGTCTTTTCATTCCATGACTACAATTAGGCTCCTCAAAGACCTATAACTTCATGCAACCATTAGGCATTATTTTCCTTAAAATTATCTTTCATGATAAATTCCTTAAGTGAAAACACTCAATCAATTCCATTTGTCACATCAACACACTGCCAACTAGGTACGATCTCTCAATGACATCAACCTCATATAAGATGCACCATTAATATCAATGATAATAATCAACAATCTCACACTTTGTCATTGATGGAAACCATTCTTAGAAACTTCTCCATCACTTTTATATTTCTCCCCCTTTGACATAAATTAGAAAGTGATGTCTTTAACTCCCTGGATCACACTCCTTGTAACCAAAATAATCAACACACATGACTATGAATTTATGAGTCATAATACAAACAAGTTCCCCCTATCTCCATGTATAACTTCTTATAATAACTCACTTTCTCTTTGAGTTAAGTAACCACCTAATTATCTCACCCTAAGTACTTTTATTCTTTAATGATTATTAGGGGTAGGAATTACATCCAATTCCTATCTTAGGTGTTCAAATGTTACCTTTGGAATTGGTTTGGTCAGAATGTCTGCAATCTAATCCTATGTAGAAACAAATTAAAGTATGACACTTTATTCACTTACCTACTCTTTTATAAAATTATATTTTATGGAAATGTTTTTATTCCTTTAGTGCATGATAGGATTTTTTGAGACACTTATAACACTTATATTATCATATAGATAGGGATATGACCATAATACTCCACCTTGTATTATTTTAGGGTCTATCTCATCCATATGACCTAAGTGAAACATGAAGCTACTGTAATGTACTTAGCCTCATAAGTGGATAATTTTAATGATGGTTGCTTCTTGATTATCCATGAATCTAGGTACCCATCTAATAAGAAAGCTCCTCCACTGGTACTCTTTGTATCATCTAGACTTTTTACCCAGTCTACATCTATATAGGCTATCAATTTGAAATCATTACTTCTTAGATACCATAACCCATACTCCATAGTCCCATTTAGATACCTAAGTATGCTTTTGACTACTTGTATGCGATTTTCCTTTGTATCTACTTGAAACCTTCCCATAAGACCTACTACTTGAATGATGTCAGGTCTAAAGTCAGTTGTGTATATAAAAATTATAATCATTGATCTATATGACATTTGATTTACCTTTGGATACTCATCTTCCTTGTTCAACTTACAACCTATGATCATAGGTGTACTAAATACCTTGAAGTTTCCATCTCTAACTTTTTTAGCATCTCTCTTATGTACTTGGCTTGTGAAATGAATATACATTTTTTAGATTGAGTGATTTTCAACCCAAGAAATAATGATAGTTCTCCTAGCATGGACATCTCAAACTCTTTATTCATCACCTTTATAAATACCTTGGTCATGTTCTTATTGTTTCCATTAAAGATGATGTCATCTACATAGACAAATACTATCAATTGATGGTCATATTCTAAATTTTTGTATAGATTACTATCTATAACTTCTATTTTGAATTCTTGATCCAACAAATACCTTTCCAACCTGGCATACTAGGATCTAGGTAATATTTTTAGACCATAAATATCCCTTTTCAATATGCAAACATAGTCCTTATCACCTATTAGTGATAACTCCTCAAATTTCTCTATGTGCACCACTTCTTCTAATTTCCCATTCAGAAAGGTAGATTTGGCATCCATCTAGTATACCTTAGTCCTTTTGAATCTTGCATATGTTAGAAATAATATGATGGCCTCCAATCTTGCTACTAGTGTAAAGGTATCCTAAAAGTCTACCCATTCAAATTTTCCATATCCCTTACATACCAATCTATCCTTGTTCCTGTTGACTTTTCCATATTTACTCAACTTGTTTCTAAACACCCATTTTATGCTAATGACATTCTTGTCTTTAGGCCTAGGAACTAGTTCCCAAGTCTCATTATTATATATTTGGTATAACTTCTCATTCATAACACTTATCCAAAATTTATCCTTGCTTAGTTATATAATATTCTTAGGATTAATATTAGATAATAGAGAAACATTCTCTTGATTTAGATTACTTACTAGTGTTCTCTTTTTTTATAGACATATGTTCTTGTTATCAATGATCTGAGATTCAAGATGATCTATTTGAATCTCTTTTTGATTAATATCTCTCCTAAAATGATTATTCTTCCTCATCAACCTATATATCTTCTTATTCATTCTTTAATTTCATATTCTCTAAAGTATCCTTTGATTATGAGTGTGATTTCCATATCTCATCAATCTTCACATTGGTGCTTTCCACTATATTTTGTAACCTCTTGTTATAAAATCTATAAGTTGAACTCATTGATGAGTATGTTAATAATATACCTTAATTATATCTATAATAAAACTTTACTAAGTATTTATCATCTCTTTTGATGAATAATTTACTCCTAAACACTCTAAAGTGTTCCACATTAGCAGGTTTACCCTTTCATAGTTTATAAGGAGTCTTATTACCATTAATCCTTATATATCCTCAATTAAAGATATAGACTATAGTTCTTACTACCTCTCTCAAATATCAATCAAATAATATAGACTCATTTAACATATTTCTATCCATATTTTGAACTATCATATTGTATTTTTTTCACTACCCCATTTTGTTGAGGTGTCCTAGATGCTAAGAAGTGTCTCCTTATTCCATGAACCTCATAGAAGTCATCAAACTCATTGGATAAAAAATATCTTCCTCTATAATATTTTAGGCTCTTGATCTTCCCATTATTATCATTCTTAATAATATCCTTTAATGCCTTTAACTTTTCAAGAGATTCTAACTTACATTTTAAAAATATAACCCAAGTCATTCTTGTGTAGTCATGTATGAGTAATAATAATTATTTCTCTCCTTGAATGCTTTGAATTATTGTAAGACCATAGAGATTAGTGTGTATTAATTTTAAGGGTATTATATAATATTACTCCTTGGAATTGAACCTTCTTCTGATCTACTTACTAAGTTGAATATTACTAAGGTTCTTATAGAATATAGGGTCTTATAGAATATTTATAAGTTTGGTGATATTAGGCATGCTCTTCATATACTTATTAGTTATTATCTTAATGGTATTATAAAATTTTAGATGACCTAACCTTCTACACCATATCCAAGTTTCATCCATATTGCTCCTAAATCATTTCTCCATCTTGATCTCATTCAAGACATATAGATTTTTCTCAGTCCTCTTAGCATTTATAATTAGCCTTCCTGATTTGGATCTTCTTATCTCATACCCTATATCATGAAAGGTTAGTGTGTTTCCTTGATTGTAAATTTAACTTACACTAAGTGGGTTATGTTTCATACCTTTCACATAAAACAAATTTTGTGTCTTAGTCTTCCCATTATTAAAACTCAAGATACCCTTTCCAACTATATTGGAAGTTATGTTGTCTCCAAACCTCACTATTCATATAGCATTCTTATTCAATGAGATGAAATTATTCTATTCTCATATCATGTGGCTTGAAAAACCACTATCTATATACCATTTCATTCCTTCATCTTGAATGTGAAAGGTGGTTTGAGTTAGCATAGAATCCTCTTTAGTCTTTTGTTCCTCATAGAATAGTCCATATTGACTCTTTGGCTGAATATGATCAGTCCTAACTTGTTTTAACCTACATACTAGTGTTTTAAGCTTCTCATGAACTATAGGAGATTAATTTATCATATTTAATCTTAACGTATTTCTAACTCTATTTGAATATAATCTTCTAATGTGTCCCATATTATGATAGATGTAGTAAACAACATTTTTGTACTTACCACTTGACTAATCAATCATTTTCCCATAGTCCCATGATACCTTATATATTATTGAATTCGGATGAATCATTGGTATTTTAATTTTGGTACTCTTGAATTTTTATTAATTCTCATGATCTTTCTCAAACTTGATTATCTTGTCTATGAGCTACTCATACTCAACCTTCAAGAAATCTAGCTCTATCTTCAACTAGTCATACTCAACTTGTTTTGATATAAACATTGTATTGACCCCTTATAATTTATTCATAAGATACATAAGTATTTTTTTTATGCTTAAAATAATCAAGGGAACTTATGAGCTCAAATTCAAGGTCTAATTCATCTTCTCCTTCTTCACTTGACATCTTATGCTTCTTAGGATCACCTTCAAGCTATTAGATTTGCTTTAAAGGACCATATGATACCAATTATTGGAAGAAAAATGATTGATATGGGGATTTAATCTATTTAAAAAAACTTTTAAAACTTCACTTTATCATTCATGAACCATCAAATCAATATATTTAACTAGCAACACATCAAAAACCATTTATATGAGCATGAGAAAAAAGCCTAACACATAGAACACTTATTTGAGTGGGAAACCATAAAGTGGAAGAAAAATCAATGATATATGAAAATTTAATATATTATTATAAGATAAAAACCAACATTTATTTAATCACCAACTCCACATGAAGCACCAACCCTAACTAGTCAAGCACCCACTCAACTAGGGTTTAGCAAGCACCAACCTGCAAAGAGGCACCAACCCCCTAGATGTCTCAACAGCAAATAAAAAAATAAAAAATTTGATCACCTTTATAAAATATTTTTTATCACACAATACATTATTATCACCTTACTTATCTCTTCTCACTTTTCTATCCCTCTCAAATTACCTTATAGGCTTCTTCACTCAACTAGGTCTCTTAAAGATAGATTAGGTCATATAAGTTTGATAATATTATATAATAACCATATTATATCCTAATTATATTTTATATACACACATTTTTATGTCTAAAATAACTAATTCAAATCTTTAAAGTGATATTTCCTTTTCTTTCACTCACTTATTCTTTTACTAGTCAATTAGGCCTATTACTCCTTATTCTTATACTAGACTCTTGATCATACACCTCTTGGTTTCCCACACACAATTTAACACTTAATTTATTCACAAAATAATACTTATTAAATTACATAAACATTAATAAATAATTATTTTAGGTCATCCATATCTCAAATAGACCAAATCCTTCTTTAGGCCTTAAGGAAACCTAATTCAATTAAGCCTTCATTAGTACATGTTACCCTTTGAACTCCTTAGAATAATTTTAAACTCATAAAATGGTACGTAAAATTAATATACCACTAAAATTTACCCCTAATAATATAATTTTATGTCCATGATACTTTTTATCTCCAACCACCACTTCAATCACATCATTAGTACTATTTATATTAAGCCTTCACATATATAGAAAGGTCTATCTTGAACACTTATGATAATAAATTATTTATCCACAAAAAAATGATAATAAATCACATAAAAATAACATAAAATAACTTAAAAAATTCACAAATTGAATTATACTTCATCACATATGGAAAAAAGACTCAAAAACACTCTTGTAACTTGCTCACTCAGAACTGCCAACTAGACATAAAAACCAATCATGGTGATTTAAACCTATAGGACCTATATGACCACTATAAAGTAACTTTAATTAATTAATAATATCCTATTATATCTATAAACCATCATAAAATATAAACAACATATATGTTTTAGTGGTAACTATTGGTCTTAAAGACCAATTTGTTGATATTACTACACATAGTCCTCACTGAGTCAGAAAAGGCATTTTAGCTTCATCATTTTCACCACTATACTTGAATTAAAATATTTATACCAAGAATTAATAGGACATAAAATTTTAAAAAAACATCTCCATGAACTTGGTTTCATTACTCTATCATGATAACACATTCATATTCATCTTGTCACTGTTGATTGGGTTTCTCACTATTTTCACCATTTGGCCTATTAGCGATTATCTCACTTGGATGACCAGTTTAGCATAATTTAGGGATATAACCTATCTAAAAACCTTAATTGACATGATAAATTATTCTCTACCTTATTCTTCCATCTATTTACATACTTTGACTTGTTCAACTCTAACTACTACAACAAATCTTTGATAAATTAACACTTTCTTGTAGGATCTACTCATAAAATTGACAACACAATCACACCTAGAGGTGCATAGGAGAGTTTAATACAATATAAAATATCTTAAATTATCATACCAATCCATTTTGGGAACTTTTTATTAACATCTTCAACATCATGTCTTTATTAGTGTTCTAAAAGGGTTTAAACCTATTTTCATTATTAACAATCATTAATAAAGCATAACTCATCAATCCGAAAATGAATTCATATAATTTTGAGTTATGACCATTAAAATAAATATCTTAGGTTCCCATTCAAATATTTGAAAATCAAATGAGCACAAGAAAACCTTCTCTAGTAGAGAACCCTTCATTTTGTGTACTCAAAAAACCTCAAAATAACTTTTCATTTCTTGTCCTTCAAGATATGACATAAAAATTGATCAACATAATTTTAAAAACATACCTAAAATTTTAAAATGCTTATATAATCTCAAATAGTCTGAAATATGATCTTAAACCCTCATTAAGCCACATTTTCTCTCTTTATTCTCTAGACCTTGACCTGCAAACCACATTACGTCTTAAAAATGACCTTCATGCCTCTTTCCATGCACTATACACCTAAACCACATACTAAAAAAACCTATCTGATGATTAATCACTATCATACATCCTTCACAATCTTTGACAACATAACATGATACCTCATTAGGCTAGGCAGTGTTTAGAAGTGATCTAGGTGAAGACTTGGTCTTAAGGTCCTACCCTTATAGGTTCACCCTAAGACTCCCGTGAGTGATAAAATATCTCTCATACATTATAAAACAACCTCATACAACCATTAATTACTAATATAACTCATCTTACCAATCAACCATGTTCATTCCTTCTTACAAGGTCTTTTCATGTCATGACTAGGATTAGGCTACTCAAAGACCCTTCATGAAACCATAAGGCATTAGTTTCCTTAATATTATCTTTCATGATAACATCCTTCAGTGAAAACACTTCATCATTTCCCTATTTCAAATCATCACATTTCTAACTAGTCACACTCTCTCAATGACATCAACTTGATACAAGTTGTACCATTGACATCAATGAAAATACTCAATAGGTTAATCAAAAGTTGAAATAGGATTAGTTGTACTATCCTTAAAAATTTTATCTTTAGTAGTAGGTATTATTATGTTTGTTAAAATGATATTTATTAGTAGGCTTACAATTGTATTTGACCTTTATCACATTCACATATTTGTAATTAATAGTCATAATAAGCATCAATAGCACAAACATTTTCATTAGAATTGTTTTTGTTGGGATCTGATGACTGGGAAGAATTTTGAAGATTTTTATTGGAATGTGTAGAATTATAATTTTTCCTTTGGGAAGCTATAATATATTCCTTGTGTTGATATTTAACTATATAATCATGGTCAATTTTATCTCTAAACATGAGGGAGACCATAAATTTTTGAAGGGAATGACATGTCTTGTGAGAGTGACCAATGTTAACATGGAAACAAAAAAACTTATTAGGGTCATACCATGGTGGAGGAGTAGTGTTAGTATGGATAAATCTTTTATATGGAGATAAAAACTTCTTCATTTATAGCACATTAAAGGAAGGTAAAGGGAAGTTGGTTATCTAAACTAGTTATTCTTATATTAGGTTAAGGAGGCTTGGATTGAGGATTATTAATGGTTATTGTATTAGTTAAAGTATGGAAATATTCCTTTTTGGGATTGTGAGTAGGTTTAAAATGATACATAAGTAGTTATTTCCTTTTTATTTAATTTCTATCATATCCTAAGATTTGGGGAGAGAATCTATTAACCTTGTATTGAAGAGGAGATTTAAGAGTGGTAACAAAGAGTTTGAAAATATTTTAATCACTCATGTTATGGTCCACTTTATGAGATAAGTACTTCCATAATTTGTTGAAAGTGTGGGTATATTTTCTATGAATTTTATTAATATTGATGAAATGACTAAGTTTATTTTTCATGAAGGTTATTATATTTAAATTCCTTACCTTATTCCCATCATATGTGAGAGTTGGAGTTATGTTTCCAATGTATATGGACATAATTAAGGGTTATAAAGGCTCATTTTGAAGATGTTGAAACATTTTTTATGCATATGAGGTTGAGGTATGATATTAAAATTATCATAATTAATAGGAGGTATAAAAATCTATTTTTTATTCAAGATGACTTGAGATTGTCTAACCATTTGAAAAATGTGGTTTTTCATTTGGGGCATTTGGGAACAATTAGATGCCTATATAATGTCCATAGTTTGGATCATTTGTGCATGTACTTGAGTTGTATCAATATGTGTGTTTTGATTATAGGAGTTATAATTTGATTACCAAAATTAGTATTAGGAGGAAAATTCCCAATGTTATTGTTAATAATACTGCAACTTTGGTATAAGAAGAATAAGGAAGCTTAGTGAAGCCACCATTCTTTTCAAGATTATAAAAGGTATTATCATCAAGATTTATTAAGATATGGGAATTTTTTAAATCATAATTTTAGATGATTTGAAAAATGTTACATGTGATAGATCTAGATGGGTTTTAGGAATACTTTTTAAATGAATTTTTTATTCAATGGTGGATAGGGTAGGAATAAAAGAGAAACCTATTGACTATTTTGACCATAAGTCAAAATAAGTTAACCCCCTATTGTACAAAACTTTATATAAGGGTATTATAAGATATTATGGGGTGTTTTATGGTCGTAACTAATGTCATTTGATGTGTTATTAACCTTGGTCATAGTCAAATCTAATCCTAAATCATTTCATATCACTTAAAGCCATATTTAGAGCCATTTATGAGGGTTATATGTTTTTCCTAAGTACAAAAGTGTTAAAAATTATTCCAAAAATTCCATAATATTATATTATTATCATTCATGTCATGCATGTTATTTCTAACTAAAAATGTGTAGGTTCTTAAGTGATATCAAGAAAATAGTTAGAAAAGAGGATGTTTTGGTAGTTGTATGGTCTGTGAAAGTGTTTTGGAAAATGTTGAAGGTTTTAAAATGACTCTTCAGCTTCCCTAATTAATTTATATGTTTGATCTAATTTTAAAGTCTTGAAATTGACATAAAACTATATCACTTATCCATCACTTCATTAGGCATGTAGAAATGGTCAGCAAGTTTTCTCATGCTATAGCCAGTAGGAGAGGAATTGGGAAAATGCCTTTGATGGATGATAATATAATTATTAAACTTAAATTTCATGGTAGGAGTTAAAGGATTGGCTGGTTTTTCTTTAAGAACCGTTGTTTAGAAGTTAACTACCCCTTTTTACATGTTTATCCCCACACCCTATAGGTTTTCTCCTTGTTGGAAATAATCCATACAGACAAAGTACTATAAATGGTCCTCAAGAGAATTAACATCCTGTTCACATGATTCTTGACATGTTTTTCATGTGTGGTATGAAAGAAAAGAGTAAAAACATCTCAAATTGCTAGTTGAAGGACATTGTAGAGTCTGTAGATAGTTTCATCAGTTGTAGTAGATTGCATATCATTTTAGCATTCATATAAATGAAAATGCAAGTTGATATGTTGATATTTTATCTTTAAATTCATGTTTATCATTCCATTATTTTGAAGATATGGTCTCAATTTCTTATAGTAATCAAGAACATAGTCATATATCTTAAACAATCAACTCTCTACATATATTCACCTACAGTCAAGTGAATGAGGTGTACAAAACTTTAGAGAAAATTAATGGAGATGTAATTAGGATTTTCAAGAGGTTTAACACAATCTTATTACATTATAAACTAGGTTAATATATTCAAATGACATATGATTGACTGCGATAACTAGTTCTTCTATATACATAGTCATGTTATCTAATGTGCACCTACAGGTGCCCTACAAGAAGCTAATACTATTCGAATGAGGACATTGGAACTAGTTTGGAGTTATTCAAGGATAAAAGTCTTAATTTTAATATTATTATAATGTCAAGGATTGATTATATGGCCATACACTATGCATATTATCCATATCTCTATCTACTACCCTATATCCTACATATGCACCTACATGTGGCTCAATAGAGGCCTGAGGATGTTGCATGTTTGAACATGTTTAATACATTAATAGATGTCTAAAAGGTTGATGAATTTCATATCAATAAATATTGAATCCATAATTTCAAGTAGACTTGAATCATGTTCATGATTGGATAAAGTGAGTTTAGGGACATGTTACCTTAATTCTTCTGAAATAGGGCCTTGTTCATTCTTTGTTCTATTATATAATAGGGTGGCATGAAGTTTAGATAGATTTTAATGATTTTATATTATATCCCTTATGTATGGGTAATACCTTGAAAAAGAGAGTGAGTTTTTGGTCCCAAGAGCTAATGAAAAAGTGTCCTCCATTCTAGAGAATCCTTGACTACAAGTTCTTAATGTTTTCTATAGTGCTTTGAAATTTAAATGATCTCATAGTGTAATGTGATATGACATGAGTATATATTCATGGAAAGTGATTATATTTAAGTGATAAGGACACTATTAGATCAAATAAAATTTAAATGGTTTGAATTATAGGCTCTTAACCTATACCATCACTACAGGTGTACCCTTGCCCTCAAAATGTCACCTAAAATCTGAATGTAGGTACCTACAAACTCATGATATGAACCTTGGAGATTACAAACTTAAAATAATAAATACTTTAAATTTTGATCTAGTTAAAATACCTCAAATAGATCATAGGGTGTGCATTATAGAGTTCAAGAGTTGAAATTTAACCTACAAATTCTCTTTTGGTCCAAGAATGATCATCTATAGTTGACTATAGTATGACAATGCACTAAATCATAATTGTATTGATGTTGGACTAACATGTGCATGATGAGAACAAGTAAAAATGAGTTATAAGTAACCTTTATGACTTTTATGAGGTCTTAAATCATGATATACAAGGTCCAAGACAAAAATTTCACCTACATGCATGTCTTTTTTTGTACAAGGAATACATTAAAGATTTTGTCAAAGTTTGGGATGATGAACATGTTTGGAGTGCCTCAATATATTATAATTAACATATACCCTTGTTCTTATCAAATTAAAATAGGGGAAGGATGGTTTTGAATTCCCAACCTACAGTCAACACATTAACCCTACACATAGTGAGCATTACACATAAGTTTGCCTTGAGTTTCATGATGTTTTGGGATACTATAAGTGTGATCTACCTATGAAATTTTTTATATAGGAACCTCATGACTTAAAATGTCCTATAATGTCTTTATTCTTCTTGAGAAAATATAGGAAGTTCCCTCTATTCTATCTTAGATAGAGGGCACCCCCAAGGAGGCAAACGCTATAGGTTTATTAAGTAAATGATGAGAAGGTGATTTTGGAAGTGTTGAAACCTTTAAAGGAAATGTATGGATTTGATTTAACATGAATAATCATATGGAATACATCATATTCATAGAAATATATTCAAATATTGTGATGAGTGCATAAACACAGTCACATCCACTCAACCTAGACTAGGTCTAATGCTTAAAAGGGGTATAATATCATTTATATGGATATACTATCATTTTAAATAATTATAGGACCTTAATGGGGAGTTATAATATTAATTTTATTCTTTAGTATGCATGGGAGATCATAAATGGGTTATTTATTAGCTCAAGTACAACCCAGGGTACACAAAATGTAGGGAGCAGTTCCAGAGGATGTGTTTCGAAGCTCATATCTATATGGAAACTTATCATGGATTTCAAAGGAGTTATAAATGATTTAAGAGGGTCCTAAACTTTAATTTTGTGGAATTTATTCATAGGTTTATTTTTATACTTTTATGATCAAATGCTAAGGGTTAAAACCATTTAAAACCCTTCAATACCCTTGATAATAACCTAATGGTTAAAAAAAAGAATACAATTCATCCAAATGAGTTATTATGACTTGAAAATTGATTGGTATTCCATTTCAAATGACTCCCTTAGGATTCTTCCCATCAGAATGGATTGTACCCTATCTATATGGATAGGGTACAAAACTAATTCTCTTGATAGTTTTTGATTTTTTGTAGGTTCAAGAGAGATTTATAAGATGATATTAACTTTAATATTTAAATTATGACCTAATATAACCCCTCATTCTCATTTACTTTAGACAATCACACAATTACCTTTTATAACTCCTTCACTTCAGGTAGTCCAAACTAACATAGTAAATAGAAGATTATCATCAAGTGATAAGGTGATAACTCCAATTAGAAGGCATTTTAGCTTCTAACTAATTAATTTATGGATATGAGTACTATAAATGGGTTTCATAACACCATTTATATGGATTGGATTAAACAATTGATGGGCATCTTAGTGACAAATGTGAGGAATGAGTGAAAAAAGAATGACAGTGACTATAGGTAATGAGAACACTTGTCTAGAAGAATAGCAATGATTAAGGACACATAAAATTCATGTTGGAGATTTTACATAACCCTCAATAACATTGCACATGTGGAAACTATTTATAGTCTACTGTGGAATGATCAAGAGAAGCCAATGATGAAGGTAGTTTCAAAGAAGCCAATTGAGATGTCTTACACCAAATTTGGAGAGTTTTAATGCTTTGAGGAAAAATTTTCCAAATAGACCTTGCATGGTTTGTTTAATATCCCATTCTCCTAAAAATTTAACTCTCTATCTTAACTTGACAAGGGTCATTTTTCCCTTGAGTTGTACTTCTCTCTCTCCTTTCTCACATTCTATAAGTACTACCCATTTTGGCTCTTGTTTTCTAATTTCCACACCATGTATGGCAAATCCCTACTCATTTGATATCATAATTTTCCTTTGAATAATACATGTAATCCTATTTTTATTTCATATATAATCTTTTCAAAGTGTATGAAGAGATGTATAGAGAATAGTCAAGTGATTTTCATCTATCTTTACTTTCTCTCAATCCTTCCATGTTTGATGCAAGTTACTCCACTCTAGCATGTCATATGATGTGTTGTCAAGTGTAAGGGTCTATTTTAAAGTGTAAAAGTATACCTAGTGTTTTCAACTTATCTATGGTTCACTCACCTTGGATAGTCTTCATTTATATCACCTTCATATTGAAATACTAATGTTAGATTATTCTATGACTTTAGAGCTAGTGTTGTAGGTCTTATTTCTTAGTGAAAGAATTATAATTATATTGTGTAAATAATTATGTTGTATTAATTCCTTATAATATTTTACTTTCATTCATATTTTTACCTCTTTTCCCATAAGCAACTAGCTAGTATAGGTAACGAGCACTTAAAGATTAATCTAGGGAGCTATCCCTTAAACGTAGAGGTCTACCTCTACTATAGGCAACCCACAAGATTAGAGGTATTATAATGTTTCATAAATATTATAGTAGGATTTAAAAACCTCCTCTAGGGTTTAATATTTGGTGAAAAGAGTTTTGGCATTCTTGGTGGGACAATTGTCCTAAAGGAAATTTATCAAGGTGAATGTTGGTCTTGACAACACTAAGTACATATGGTGTGTTACTCAACATTTAATGAATCCATTTAAGGTAAAATATATTTTTAGACCATTTTTTTTTCATATTTTTGTGTGCATACTTCATGGTCCTTAATAGGTCATCTTATAGTAGATTTTTTAAACCTATCAATCCACCTCTTCAACAAAACTTTCCTCTTGAAGTTAGACATCCTCAACCTATTTTTCCATTTTAAGATCAAAAGGAAATTCATAGCCAAGAAGAATAATAGAGTGAGGAAGAAATTGAAGAAAAAATGGCTAGGTAGCATGCCTTTATAGACTTTAACACTAAAATTCCAATCCATTTTGATGCCTCTAATGACATTCCCCTTAATGATACAAATAATGTTCCTACATTCAATGGTGAAGGCCATGTCACTCATAATGAGCACATTAGGGATATATCAAATTTATTTAGTTTTCAAAATGTCACTAAGGTTAACATTACCATTATTCTCCTTTCCATGTCCATTAAAGGCAAATCCCTTGCCTGGTATAAGACTTTGCCTGATGGTTACATCACAACATGGGACTATTTTGGATTGTTTCTAACATCAAAATTTGAGGATAAAACTAACCACACTTAAATAATCCACCAAATAAATGTAATCCAAAGAGCCCCTAAGGATAAAATGCATGATTTCAATGAGATATTCCAAAATACTTGGTATATATTACCTCCTCCCATGAGACCACCTACTAGCTTTGAGTTTCCTACATACTTGAGGGCCATTGGCATGGACCTAAACATCATGATACAATCCATGGGTGGTTTCACTCTAATTAAATCATATGATCTTTCCATTACAAATGATAATGGCCTAATTAAATCAAGAAAGTTACCTCCAAAAGTGTACATGCCTCTTCTACCTAATAGTCATATTGATACTCCAAGTTTAGCCCAAGTTCCTAATTCTGATACCAATTGAAGGACTACTCCAAAAAAGGTAAAAGATTCCATATATAAATATGAAAAAATCCAATGGTTAAAATTTTAGCTTAGGAAAGAAACAATGCAAAACAGTGTGAATCAAAATCCCTATCCTTATCTTCAATAATATGCTCAACAATATGGGTAAGGGACAGGTAAAGGTTAGTCTAATTTCAATGGGCCTATTTTATAGGTTTATCAATGATGAATTAATGGTGACCATGGATGTTCATGAGGTGCCCTAGTGAGTGGATAAAGTGCTTTGTTAGCCTAAGTGACAATGACAAAGTATGTAATGTGATTGTCCTAATATGATTGAAGGAGGCTTGGTTGATCTTCATTATTGGTATGGATAGAGATGTTCAAGGATGAGTATGAAGTATTGATCATTTAAAAGGGTCCTATAAGATTTTTATATTCTTTTATTGCTTATGTGCATGAGTGGATTTCATCTAGTTGATCATTGTTTTCATCTAAAAATTTTGGATCTAGTGGAAAAAAATCTAAGTAGGTAATTTGTTGACATCACCATTATCACATGTGGACATTTTAGGAGAATGTGATCATATGGGTTTGTTTAATTTTTTTGCCTAGTTAATTAGTGCTAACTTTTAGGTGAGTACTTAAGCATGACAAAAGATATACAAGTATAAAGTTGGCTTCCTAGGTAGTTTGTAATGTTTTCCAATCCATCATATAGACATGGATGAACTAATAAGTTTTTGTATTTATTTTAGGTACATATAAGGTTAATATTGGTCAATGGATATCATGGAGATGTTTTTTATAATGTCAAAAATCTACCCTAAAATATTGGGTCTTGAAATGTTGTACAACTCAAGTTATAAATATTCAAATTTACACTTAAAGATAGTGATGGATTGGCGAACATAAAGTTTATTCACATTTAAGGATGATTTAATTTGGTCTAAAATATCCAATGATGCACATTAAATTTTGGACATTGATCATATGGTGTGTATGAATTCAACATGTTAAACATTTCACGAGAGGCTACCAATTAGCAGAAGTGTATGGAATGATTGTAAAATGCTCAAAAGGCATGCAAGGGTACCAATTATCATGATCTCAGGAGTTATAAGATAGATATAATGGTAAGTATTTATATTTAAATATTGTTTGATTTATAGAGATTGTTGGTATGTATTTAGTCAATATTGCAAGGGTACATGAGATGAGGTCAAAGTGACTAAAGTTTAATGTTTGGATAGTAAAGTACTATGGTTTAAAGATTGAGATATTTCAAAAAATATAGATGGAGATATTTTTTTTCCAAACTATTAAGAATCAAAAATATTAGTAAAAGTGTCAGAGGTTTAAATATGAACATTGACATTTAAATATTTCAATTTTACAAAGGGAAAAACATATCTACTGTATTTTTCCCATAACATTTGATCCAAGATGAATCTGCTAATGGTATAAAAATAAAATATGTAAAAGACATAAATGGAAATTATTTAAACTATTTAGTTGGTCTTATTTTTATTACAAACAAAAAAAATTAAGCTTTAAAGTTGACTGTGTTCGACATTCGATTGCAAGCAACTCGAGAAGGATAATTGAGCTTATTTTGATGGTTTTTTATGTCTCATGTTGATGTAGATATTTGGGAGTGTTTTATACTACATGAGGATGATATGTGTGGTATTTAAATTTTTTAAAAATTTATATTTAGTATGATCGTTACATAATAAGTTGATTATGTTTGTTGAATACACTGGTAGTTTGAGTGATGATGTTGCAAGAGTGAGTTGAAGGTGTTCTAAGAAGAATTGATGAATCTAATGAATATAGATATGTTGTATAAGTCTCAAATATTTATGATAAATATTTTATTGTCATATTTTTCCCATTATTATATGTGGAGAGTCAAAATATATTGAATGTATTTTTATTAAGTATGACCAATTTTAGTGGTCATCTTGAGTGAGATAGTTTAAGGTGTGTTGGCCTATTTTGGAGTGTTTAAGGAACATGGAGATGTTGAAAAGATATTGGAGGTTATATAAATATTAATTTTTCAAGTGTTTATGTGATATAATTTAATGTTTACTTCAAAATTTTGAGACTGTGTTTTCTATGTTTGAAGACCTGAAGAGTGAGGTGACCTAATTGGTAGGTTAAATTGTGGAGTTGGTATTCCAAGTGGCATGGACCCATGTGGGAGTGATAAAGGGGTAATTTGGAGTGGAAATATGATTTATTAAGTGTTATTGAGATTCTAAACTTGCTCATTATTGTGATAATGGAGTGAATAAGTCTCCATGAGACTTATAATGGCTAGTAGGGCCTAATTAAAAGGTGTAGTTGCTTAAGAGTGATCTGTGGATGCTATGGCTAAACTTTATGTATTTTTATAGCTATTTATTGATGTGAGAGAATATTTAAGGGTTAATACAAGTCTATTGGCTAGCCAAGATGGTGATAATCATGAAATATCTATATATATAGTGAAACCAAAGGTGATGGTTTCTTGACTTGGATGAGGGAGTGTGAATGTGGAGCCAAGTGAATGTAATAACATTTGAAAGAGAAGGTATAGGTTAGTGAGGAATATTAGAGAGAAAATAGGATCATACATTCTTATCTAAATAATTTTGTGTTGAAGGACATATATGTCATTAAACCTATTGAGCCTAGAGGAGGCAGAATGAGCAAGTTGCTCAAGAGGTTGTTTGAGAGAGTATATTTGAGTGAAGTCAAGATGAAAAATGTATGAGCTTGGTTATTGATATAAGATGTAAATTAAAGTGTGAAATGTGTGTATGATCATTTGGTCACGTTGTTTTTATTATGATAGAGTTGTTATAGGTGTGCTTACAAGAGTGTGAGTGAAGGGTTGAAGAGTGGGGTTAATTGGGATATGTAACATGTCATAATTGATATTTGTGTGTTGGTTCAAGTATGTAATGTGAATTGACCAAAAGTGAGTGTTTTTTTAATATATTTATTACTAAAAAGTGTAGATCTATCTAAAATGTAGCTTTGGATGTATTGAGTGTCTAGAGTTGAAGAGAGATGATATACTTTATATCTTCATTTGATTGGTAGGAAATAAATGTTAAGGATATGTTATATTCATAGATTTTTTTGTGTTATATTATAATATAATATTGTTACAACCTATTTTCAATGTGAAACTTGCAAAAGGTCTAGTTATTGTGTTAACTCAGCTAGACAGGTGTGGTAGCTACTTATGGGATTGTAGTCTCACTAAAATTAGGAATGGTAGTTACTTGATCATTTATAGATTATATAAATTGGTTATTATTATTATAATATATTATCCCAATTGATGGTTATAGTGGGTTTTATTCCCCAAGAGGGTTTCCCACATATGTCATGTGCTATGTAATTGATCTTGCATTGTCTTTCTTTTTCATTGATATGAATGATGTATGCCTCATGAATATATGTATTGAATGTTAAGTTTTTTAATTATTTGAAATTTAAATTGGATTATCTAGAATCATTGATTCACCATCCCCCTCTTATTTATTTTACCTTTAACAACCTACCAATGTATACAATATTACTTCAACATCCAACATAAGAGAAATAGTACCAATTAATAGATGAAAATGAAGTTAGAGAGAAATATATAGAAGAATAATGGTAGCAAGGCCAATTAATAGATGAAAATGAAGTTAGAGATAAATATATAGTTTCTCAAGGATGATTCATAAATCTGCTATCATTAAAAAATGAAGTCCTTATGTAATCAAGTGAAGGGTGGTAGCCTTAAGGAGTAAGCTTCACTAACTTCTTAGTTGAAGACACTTATGTTATTAACCAAGGAAATTATATTATATAAAACACTATAGATAATAAAAAGGTTCTAGGAGATGTTAATAGTGTACCTACAAGTGTAAACAATCCTTCTACAAGGTAGCAAGGCATGGTTTCAAGCATGGAAGTCCCTAACACTCCAACACCTCCTCCAAATCAGAATGTCAACAGTTCTATTTAGAGTGCTTCAATTCCTAAAGATAAAAAACTTCCTTGCCTCCAAGGACTAAATTAAATTTAATAGCTTATGATTTAAATATTTTGGACTCATTTAAGAATGCTAAAGCATCAATTTCTCTTTGGGATGTCCTTCATATGCATGTCCAAAAAGAATTCTTTCAAAAATAGTTATCCACCGTCCATGTTAGTCCTCCATCATCAAGAAATGGTCATGGTCATGTTTATCTTAATAATTCCCATGATAACATTATAGATCCTTCAACTAAGTTTTATAATCCTCTACCTTTCTATCTCACTCTCATTGTGGGTGATAAACTAGTTTATAACTGCATAGTTGATAGTGGAGCTACCATATTAGTGATGTCCAAGTTTGTCACTGACAAGTTTGGTCTAAAATATAAATGAAATATTAAAGGGGTGATTTAACTTGATGTTACATATAAAAATTTAGTGGGATTGATCAAAGGGTTGAATATATTCTTGCATGACTATCCTAGTTTCCCCATCCTCCAAGACATTATGGTTGTTGACTTACCTACCCACTTTCCAATCTACCTCTCAACAGATTTCATAACCAATATAGGTGGCCACATCTCATTTTATTAGTCCTTGTTATCCTTCAAGACAATATATATAACAAAGGTGACCATAATAACTCAACAACTTACTAGGTTCCACATTTATTTATGTAGAAGCAAGTTCTAACCTCAATTGTGTTGTTAATGACAAGGAAGAGTCTATTGTATATGATGGTGTTTCTTCCAATATTGAAGGCATATCTAACATTTTTATAGTTTAGTATGGTATATATTATTATTAACATGATCCATATACCTACTATAATCAAACTAAGCTTGGCACCTATATCATCCATGAAGGAGCACTTGAGCAATCTAAGGTGAGTATTGATAATTATTTTTTACAATTTATTAAAGGTAATTATTTTATCCATGTTTTTGATGATGATAGATTGAAAATAATGATAGATCACTTTGGTGAGAATAAAAATGTTCTTCTTCCTACCATTGATGAAGCATCCCTTGAAGATGGTATTCATGAGGGAAAAAATTACCTAGAATAAAGGTTAGATGCCATAAGTCAAGAGTTTGAGTAGCTAGGTAAGACTATTCCTCCTCTAAATAAGTGTGGACTGATATAAAGTTGATTAGTGAATCTAGTAATTAGGTTGTTGAGTGTTTGTTCAAGCATGAATTTGAGTGTCATATAATGAAGGAATATGAGAATCAATCTACTATCAAAGAACTTACAATCATAAAGAAGCCTACTGAAGTCAAGGCATACATTTTTTATCTTGAATAATATTCCACACTTAAAACTAAATATAAATCATCTATAGATGGGTTATAACATGAGGAATATTATATTGATGGTCTCATACATCTAGAGTACCATGGTAGTAAATGGAGTGAAGGTGAGATAGTCATAATCACTCTTAATCTATAACTTGAGGAACACTAATCAGATAAGATAGAGATCAAGTTAGTTATAGTTCAAAATAAGTTCCTTGGAGGGTAGAAGAGAGCATTCATGAAATCTCAAAGTAGGACAATTACAAACATGAAAAGACATAAGTATGGTAAGTCATTTCATTATCTACATAGTCAGGACTTTGATGATGAGCATGCTTCACATGACAAGCTGATTTCATGGAGTGACAAAGATGCAAGGGGAATCATCTTTGACCCTATTTAAATCATGGTAAGTTTTATTTACCTCAAGTTTGAGGTCTTGTAAATACTATATTAGGTGTTTGTATTTGTTGTAGTTGTGTGTTTGTTCCATAAGTGTTCTTAAGAACACATGAGTGTTTACATTGGTTTGTCTTGTTTTGTGTGTCTCTATTTGGTTTTTGGTGTGGTTTTAAAGTAAATTGAGTATCAAACTTGTTCATAGATGATTCCATGTCCCAATGGATAAGAATAGGCTATTGGTCCTGGCATAACAAACATACCACCCCTAGTAAATCACCAAGAATGTTGATTATTTTGACCACAAGTTAAAATAAGTCCCATATAGTAAAAATATTGATATAGGGGTATTAAAATATCTTATAGGATGTTTTATGTTTATAATTTATGTCATTTGATGTTTTATTAACCTTGGTCATAGTCAAATCTAATCCTAAGTCATTTCATGTCACTTAAAACCATATTAAGAGTCATTTATGAGGGTTGTATGTTTTTCATAAGTATAAGAGTGTTCCAAATTGTTCATAAATGTACCTTATGTCATATTATTTTTATTCATGTCATTTATAATTAAAAATCTGGAGGTTCTTAAGTTAGATCAAGAGAATAATTTGAAAAGAAGAAGTTTTGGCAGTTATATGACCTATGCAAGTGTTTTGACATGTGTGGAAGGTTTTAAAATGAATATTAAACTTCATTAAGTTAATTTATACATTTTATCTTCTTTTAAAGTCTTTAAATTGGCCTAAAACCATTTCACTTATCCATCACTTCACTAGGCATGTAGAAATGATCAATAGGTTTTCTCATGGTATGACCAGTAAGAGAGGAATTGGGTCAAATGCATTTGAAGTGTGATAATATACTTATTAACATTACCTTTCATGGTAGGATTTAAAGGATTGAATATTTTTACTTTATTAACCATTGTTTATAAGTTAATTGTCCCTTTTTTCATGCTTATCCTCACACCCTATAGGTTTTCTCCTTGTTTGATCTAATCTATACAAAAAAAGTACTATAAATTGTCCTAAAGAGAATTAAAATACTATTCACATGAATCTTGACATGTGTTTCATGTGTGGGATGAAAGAGAAGATCATAAACATCTTAAATTATTAGTTGAGAGACACTGTAGAGTCTACAAATAGTCTCATCTATTGTAAGACCTTGCATCTCAGTTTAGCCTTCATATAAATGAAAATTCAAATTAATACGTTGATATTTTATCTTTAAATTAATGGTGAGCATCCCCTTCCTATGAACATATGGTCTCAATGTCATATAGTGATCAGGAACATACTCATATATCTTACATAGTTAGTTGTCTGCATATATTCACTTATAGTCAAGTGAATAAGGTGTATGAAGGTTTTGATAAAATTAATGGATATGTAATGAGGAGTTTAAATACATTTAATACACTCTTAGAACATTATAAACCAAGATAAGGTTTTCAAATGGCATTTGATTGACTGCAACAACTAGTTCTTCTATATACATAGTCTTGTAGCCTAATGTCACCTATAGATGCCCTATAGGAAGATAATCATGTTGGAATTAGGAAATTAGAATTGTTTTGAATTCATTAAAGTATAAAAATATCAATTTTAAGACTTATATAAAGTCTAGGATTGATTATAGGGACATACAATATGCATATTGTCCATATCTCTATTCACTACCCTCTATCCTACATATACACCTACAAGTGGCTCTAATAGAGGCTTGAGGGTGTTTCATGGAGGTTTTTGAACATGTTTAAGACCTTCATATAGTTTTTATAATCTGATTAATGTCATATAAATCAATGGTGAATCCATATAATGGCAACTAGACTTGAATCATGTTCATGAATGGAGAAAGTGAGTTTAAGGACATGCCACCTTAATTATTTCAAAATAGGGCCTTGTTCATTATTTATGCTATCATATAATATGGGGGCATTAATTTTACATGTATTTTAATTATTATATGTTATATCATATTATTGGGGTAACATCCTTCACAAGAGAGTGAGTGTTTGGTCCCAAGAGCTGATGAAAACGAGGCATCCATTCTAGATAATCCTTCATTGTAGGTTCTCAAATTTTTTTTTGGTGCTTTGAAATTCAATTGAAATTATTGTCTAAAGTGGTATGACAGGAGTATATATTCATGTAAAGTGATCCTATTGAAGTGAGAAAGATATCAGTGGCTCAAAGAATGTTGAAAGGTGTTGGATAGATATTTTGTAGCTGGTCAAAATTACCTAGGTAGTCATGGGATTAAATCCCCTTAATTTAATGGTGAAGCTCCCATGATAATATGTCTATATATTCTTAATTAATTAAAACTTACAATTATTCATAGATTATGCAAATTATGTGTAATTTATTCTAATTAGCTGTATGAATCTAATCACTTCATTCATGAGCCATAACAAAGGGATCTTACAGCAAGTACGTAGCTCAATTTGAGAATATGAATAGTGTTTTAGTTACATCAAAAATAGAGAAAAGACTAGAATTCCTAATAAAAGAGATAAACAAGATAAATACGCTTCACAATAAATAGTTTTGCAGAGTTTACTATATACATGCAAATAGATAAACATATAATGGTGATAAGCTTTTCAAAAAATGAAAAATAAAGAAATGAATTCAATTTAGACAAATAGATGACACAAAGTCTACCATTTTACCTTCATTTAACATATAGATTAATTCTCTTAGACACAAAGTTCTCTAGAAAACAAACTTCCTTCTTATTCACTTTCAGCAAAGTTTATACAAAATAGTCTAGATATCTAAACTCAAAGTTTTATTTTAATTAAACTTTTTATAATAATGGTTACAATTGATTGCTTGTAAAAATTATCATCTCCAGGCATGCAGGCTTGCACTTCTATTTATACAATTTCAAAATAAAAATTCAAATAGGAAACAAGTCCTCCAATTCCCATGTGTGGCACTAAAACTATAAACCATTGAGTAGCATCATCTTCAAAATTCTCCTATGTGGCATGAAGTGTCTAGTGTTATGTATCACTTCTTGGTGATATTGTTTTAATCAAGTACAATTACTTTGCATGTAGCAAAATTTTTTCAAAAGCAATCTACTTTTATAAGATAATTCTAAGTAATGGCATTATATCCAGATTACTCAAATTTTACAATTTTAAAAAGTAATATACCTTAACAAGTAACTTTACTAAACATCTTCACTTAAAATTAATTTATTTTAACAAAGTTACTTTACAAATAGAATTAATAGAACATAAGAAAATGAGAATAAGAAAGAAGAAATTGTTGGGAAAAAAAGTAGCAACAATTATTCCACCTCATGAACCTCATATCCAATTTCCTCTCTATATTTGATATGCTGAGACATCACAAATTTTATGACTACATCATCAGGTTTGGTAAGATATTTCCTTTCTATCTTAAATCTTAGCATCTCCCTTTCTAGCCTTTGGCTTTGATATTTTACCTTCTCGACTCTTAGTTCAAATATTTTTATATCTTGTTGATATTGGATTAAATCTTTGATAGATTTGAATGTGAAAGGATTTATAGCTTTATCCATCCTTTGTTTGAATTATTCCCATAACTATTCAAATGTCCTTGGAATATTGTTAGAACAAATACTAGTAAGACCAAAAAGGGAATCCTATAGATTTGCCTTTTCGTCACTAGCTTCCTCCTTTAAAGTCTTCATTTCTTTGCATATTTATTCCAAAGTATGTATTCAAAAAGACTAGAGATATTATTTCTATTTTATCTTATTTAAGGACCATTCTGGAGAAATATTTTCCTCAATCAAAACTTTCTCATTCAAATTACTTATTCTTTGTAGACTTTCTAGTTGTAACTCAGTAATTCCATTATCAAACTCAATCTCTTTCAACACTATCTTCAACTTAGATAACTTATTTAAAATGTCAGTATGAATACCTAGGACTTCAAGTAAGAGACTTTGAACACTTTTATGCATCTTTTTAATGTAGTTATCAACTACCTTTTCTTTATCACCAGTTTCCTCTACTTCAGTAATCACTTGCTACTCAATTAAATCTCTTGAAATAATAGATTTCCATGAGATAGATCTAGAAAATTTAGTTCTTATTTCACATAACTGTGAATTTTGTTCCTTCAATTTTGATTTAGCATCCTTCTCTTCATCAATATTTTTAAAGAGAGTATTTATGAAAGTTTGGGTATCCTGTTTCAAACCTTCGATAGTAACCTCTTCAAGAGATACCTTTGTAAATACTAAATCTTTCTTAGTAACTTCTCCTATACTCATTCATTGTGGAAGAGTTACTATCTCTACAAAAATTTCCCTAAAGATTCAATTACCAATTTTGACACTACTTTAACTCGCTTGGGATTTTTTACTTTCTGATCAAGACTTTTTAGTAGTTATAAGTTCATCTACTAAAGATTTATCACTTCTTTAGCTTCTAGATTAGTCTATATCGCCACCAAGGTGAGAAGTATGCAGAAGTGGAAACATTTGCATGAAATACCATCTTGTACTAGTCATTTATGATCATTAGTTCTTGAGAAAGAACTTCTTGGGTCTCCACCTCCTTCTAGATCTCTTTCTCATAATCCTTTTAAACATGTTTCTCAATTTCTATTTTTTTATCTGTTATCTTATTTATCTTTCCTTGTTACATTTTAAATTACTACCTCCTCTTTAGGTTTCTCAATAATTTTATTTGTTACTACTTCAACCTCTTTTTATTTTTCATCTTCTTTATCTTTTACTACCTCTACTTTCTCCTTTTTAGGTTCAAATTATTCCTTATCCTTCTCAAACTCTACTACCTCTTTTTGCTTCTCTTGTAGTTCATCTTGAGATGAGATTATCTCCTCTATAGTCATTAATTTGTCAACCTCCTTTTTAGTGGCATGTTTTTTTTTCTAGAGGAGGTGGTGGTGAAATAGATGGAGATGATGGGGGAAGAGGAGGAGGAAGAACACTAGTGTCTTTTTGAATGGGTTTTTTAGAAGCTTTGGTTGCATGAGACTTAGGGGGTGGCATGAGTAATTATGGATTAATGATGGGTATAATGGATGTTAGAATAGTAGTAGTGGAAAAAGTAGGAATAGTTTTATCAATGGAAGAGACCAATGGTGACGTAGAAATAACTAGCTAAATAGACTCCTTATCCATTACTACTGAATAGATATCATCACTATTCCTTTTGAAATTTATATTCTTTATAGGTCCTTGGTTTTTTTCTCCTTGTACTATTTCTTTTCTCTCATGTCCTACACAAGTGGTTTCCTTCATCAATTTCTTCATGTAGAAGCCTTTGTTGAGGATCCAAGTAGAAGTCATTGACAAAACATTTGAAGTTTTATCAGGAATAGTCTTATCATGATCATTGCCAAAAATTATTACTACAAGTGGGACATTATCCCCTCTTACTACATGAAAAACATCATTGATAACCACTCCATCATCTTCCATATCCTTAGGGATGGTGTCTAGATTGAAAGTATGAATTTTCTCCATAGTCAATCTACTGTTATCTCTTCTTCTCACATCAAACTCATCTCTGCAGTCAGTCAAAAATCCTCAAGTGTTGGGATATGCATGTTTTTTAGAGAAACTATATTTTTTGTCACCCCTCTACAATCAAAGTTGATCTTGGACTCAAAATGTGTTTGGGTATAATGATGGTACATTTCCTTTTGTAGATTTTGGCCTAATAAATGTTTGAACAATGGTAATGACCAATGATAATGGGAAAGTTGATGGTTGCATGGTGATCTTTTGACTAAAATTCATGTAGTTTAATAAGGTGTCTACATAATTCCATAAGAATCCATTTTTCACTTGGGTATCTGGGTAATTTGATAGGTGCCCTTGAGAAACCTCCCACTTTGATGTATGTAAAGTCAAAAATTTGAATGAAAATGTAACCATATTCTAAAAATTTATCCCATGATTCATCTAATACTCTTCTATGTTTTAGGGCTATATAAAATTTACAAAAAAGTTCATAAAAGAACCCATTATTTACTACAATGTAATGTTTGTAGAATTCTAAAAGAACTAGTTGAGGATAAAACTCATATATTGGCATAGATGATAACGTGCCTTTTATCTTTATCCTTTAAAAGGATCTTCATGAAGCTACTACATACAAAATTGATGAGGTCATTTAAAAATCAAAATTATATAATACATTCTCAACTCTTAATCTATATTATCACTTATCATTCTTGCCCACTTAATCCTAGCTGAGTTCCTAATAACATCAATGGTTTTGATATAAGCATATATCCAAGGTGAGAAACATTTAACATTATTATCTCCATTGATTCTACATAATAATTGAATGTTGTCATCTCCTTATTGAAAAAAAATTGATCTTACTATTTGCTTTGGGAATCTTGAGACTTGATTCACTTTATTCAAGTAAAATGTATTCATTATCTTAATACATTATGATGTCTTAGTTTCCCATTGCTTATTATTTTTTTCCATGTCATATCAGTTAATTTTGGTGATGTTGGGATATTTAAATAGTATTTGAGATATTGAACATCTAATCTCACAACTACATTTCCAACAACATTCTCACAACCCTAGTAAGAGAGTAATAGTACTTGGCACATGACAGCACAAATTTAAGAAGTTAAACTAAACTTGGGAAAGTTGTAGCTTGCAAAATTCCACTACTAGTCATTACATGCATTAGTGGAGTCTTAGTTATGGATTTTGATCTCTCTAATAATTCAATCATAGAGACATGTCCCATGTCTGTATCACTTACCTCTATTAGTTTAGAAATGATGATTGATTCAATTGGATAACCTTTATACTCATAATTCATTTTGGGCTCTTGTGACTTGACTCTCTTAGCTTTTGCTTTGCCTTTCTTGATTGGTTCTAGAAACTCCTCAAGTGCCAACTCTAGGACTTCTTCAATTTGTGTTAATTATACTTCTAATTCAACAACTTCTAATCTTCTTGACCCCTCTAATCTAGACATTGGCTCTGAGTAAGTCTAGAAGAATTTGATGTGTGTTCTTTAATGCTTATTAACTACTCCAACTCAAACACAAATTGGTCAAAGAAAAAATCACTCAAAGATGCTCTATAGTATCTAATCATGTGGCTCAGGGTTTATAAGTGTCATTACTTGGTCAAATAACTTGGATGTCAAGTGGAAATGAGGTGTATTTTCCACAATATATACATATATAAATGCCAATGCATTAATAACAAACATGGGAAAGGCCATGTAAGCCCTCAACCTTTTTAATCAAAATTTTAAAACTATTTTACTTGATTTTAGCATCTAAATTAAAGCATCTTCGTAAACCTGGGTAGGTCTAGGTCAATGAGTAGCTCAGGTCCAGAAACATGCATTAATTTTACTTGTGATTTCTTACAAGTAAAGCAATGTAAAAAACCTGATTTACTTTGGGCAATGCTTGATGGGTTTGTGGGATTACTTTTATTATCTTTGGTGATGAATTAATGCTACTTGGTAACTTAAATTTGAATTAGGTAGAGTAATTTAGGTTTTCGAGATAACTTTACTTACATTCAAATAATTAAAGTAGTTTGGAGAACCTAATTTTAATTTTAAATGAGCCGAGGCACTTTAGCTTCTTTGATATGCTAGAGGAGATAAGTAAATGGATTTTAGTGATGGCTTTAAGTAACTATTTTCAAACCTATGGAGAAACTAGGAGAAATTGGGTAAAAAAGGAAACTAGACACAATAACTCTTAAAAGCTAAGGTTTTATTTAGAGGGCTGTCTTATCAAGCATAACTAACTCACATAAGACAAAATATAAAAAAAATCAATGGGAGTATACCAAAATTTAAAGTGTGAAATTTTGTAGACACTAGCTAGTTCTAACTGGGGACATCTTTGTTTCCCTTGTAAAGAAGGGGTGATATCCCAACATCTATGGTTTTGCATCTTATTTATTGGGTACAAAGTATTTGCAAAAACTCAGTCACAAAAACTATAAAATAAACAAACAACATGAAAGGAAAAATAAATAAATAAATAAAGATTGAAAACTTTATTTATATACATGCAGGTGTTAACTTATTATTCAATTCTTGTAGATCTTCAAGTTCTTCCCATTGAATGGTAGTGATAGTGCAATACCATATTGATAAGCTAGGATGAAGATATCTTTTCCAGTAATGCTCTTTATAATGAAAGGCCCTTTTCATAGAGAGTCAAACTTGTTATGCTTCCCTTTTTGTTCATTTTATTTATCCTAGAGGAGGACTAAATCACCAGCTTCAAACTATCTATCCTAAGCCTTCTAATCAAATATCTTCTTTAATTTCTTTTGGTGATTATCCATTCAATCAACAAATCTAACATAGACTTCTTATAGTTCAGTGAAAAACATGATTCTTTTATTTAGTGAACCTTGATAAGTAACATCTTCAATAGATTTGGGCAATTGTAAGGTAGGAATCTCTATGGTTATTCGTATCTCACTATTTATTATATATATTAACTAAAAAAGATACATGCCTATGGGCTTCTTTGGGGTGATTCTATTAGCCCAAAATGCATCAAATAACTTCTTGTGCCAGGTTCGTTAGTTGTTGTCCACTAGCTTACAGATGATAATCATCAAGTTCTTATTACTTGATCTAGCTTGATCATTTCCCTAAGGATAGTGATTTGAAGCATGAACCAAGTCTATTCTATATGAGTAACAAAACTCAATTAATTCTACATAGGAAA
Organism: Torreya grandis; assembly: GCA_037957365.1. Lineage (NCBI taxonomy): Eukaryota > Viridiplantae > Streptophyta > Pinopsida > Cupressales > Taxaceae > Torreya > Torreya grandis. Next base: position 1,269,060 of record JARHVA010004358.1, on the reverse strand, counting down.
ATTTGGTTGCATTATCTATTACAATCTTATATGTGACCCCAAACCTTACTATGATGTTTTCTTTGATGAAGTCACATATTACTTCAAAAGTAGCATGATTAATAGGAATGGATTTCACCCATTTGTTAAAGGAGTCAGTAGTAGTTAGAACATAATGATGTCCATTACTTGAGGAGGGATTCAACATACCAATAAAGTCCATAATCCATTAACACAAAGGTTCATCAATAATCACTGGTGTTGACCAATTTTGCCCACGGGCAAAATTTCGGTCACCTTCTTCCCCTACTATTGAATGACAGTCATTTTTTAGGTTCAGCAAGTTCAATGAGTTCATTTCATGGCTTGGTTTAGTGGTTTAACCACCTTTGGTTCAAATGGTCCATCTTCAATTTCTGCATCTTGATTCAACAAGTGTTGAACCATTGAATTATTGAACCCTGTTTGGTTCAACGTGTTGGGTTCAACATGTTTGGTTCAATGAACTTGGTTCATCACTTGGTTCAAACAAAAGGTTCACTGGTGGGTTTAATTAAAAGATTCAACACTTTGACTAAGTTAAATGGGCTTGGTTCAAAGGGAAAGGTTCATCGGGCTTGGTTCACAAATTCATCAGCACGCTTGGTTGAACCAATTGAACCGTTGAACCATTTTTGGCTCAACGGCTTGGTTCAAGGGTATGCCCTTGAACTGAGGGGAAATCTAACAGTTTAATATGATGCCAAAGGGGTAGGCACTTTAATGGAAAGGATCAGGTAAGTTCAAATTTCAATTCAAAGTTCATTTCACTCAAATAGACTTAGTCCCGAAATCCTTCAGACTTTTGGCCAAAGGAAATCCTTCAGATAAAAAGTCTGAAGGAATTCAGGCACAGTCCAAGCTTCAAGAAAAGGGCTAGGCATAATTTCCATATACTTTCTATTTGTGGAAAAATGTCTACAGACAAAAGTCTATGGAAAACATAGAGGCAAAGGGGACCTGGGGAAATTGTCCATAGGAGCCTAGGAAGCTGTCCAGAGATACAAAGACCTGTCGAAGGACCCTAAAGGGTAGGTGCCCTCATAGGGGACTTCTAGCCAAAGGACAAAGGGGCATTTCAAAGGCTGGAGGGAAGGTGCTAGGAAAAATAGCAAAGGTAGAGAAGTGCTCAAAGGGAAACCATAGACACGATGATGTTACGATGGGGACGATGACGTTCTGGAGGATGTCAAGTTTAACAAAGTCAAATATCCATTGGTTTTCAAAGCATGATGGTCACATGAACATCAAAATTAGTAAAGCAAAATGGCTGTTTATTTTCAAAGTAGAGAGAGTGCTAACTAGAAGGAGCCCAAAATGTAGTGACCCATTGAATGTTCACCCCAAGGGGCCAAGGAGCTAAAAAAGATAAGAAAGGAAAGGGACATATCCTAGATGACAAAGCAGTAGAATGACAAGTTGTAGAAAGGGATGAAGCAGTCTAAGTGGTAAAGTGAAGGTGATTTATTCCCTGATTAATCCCCAAATGGTGCAAATAGTAAATGACATGGCCTGTGTATTTTAAAAGAGGACAAATTTCAATTTGTTGGCAAAAAAGAGGGTGCAGTCTGTGTTTCACATTAATGCTCAAATGCCAAAGTCAAATTTGGTGCTCATACAGCATGGTTCTAATAGGCCTCTTCTAGAAAGATGACATCGACCATAGTGTTTTCCTCTTCCCAATGAGGGGATGCAATTGACCAAGCCACTTATAAAAAGGAGCACCAAATGAGCCTCCTAGTCTTTCTTCTCGTAGATATTTTGAAATTGTCATTTTTGTAAGGATATTCCACATTTTACAAGGTGTAGCCCTACTAAAATTTCCACCTGAATCAATAAAATGTAGTTTTTACTTCTTCTTGGATAGATATTTTAGAGTATGTGCTGAGTGCTATTTGTGTTTAGTCATTGTCTTTTGATGCTCTCACAGGTCCAACACCAACGTACCTATTGTCTACAAGGTACCATTTCTATAGCTGAAAGGAAAAGAGCTAACATTTGGAAGACTAGAATAGAAGAAGTTACTTACAATGTGTATATCACAGCACCTCAGTGATTTTCTATTTCTTGTGTTTTCATGAAAGCCTCCCTGCCAGTTTCTTGTAGCTTGGTCCTTCTGCGAAGTGTGTAGAGTATGTATGTATGTATTTGTCTAATTTTAAGTGTGGATGTGAGAAGGTTGACTTATTTTTGGTGCATCACCTCTTTAGAGTAGTTTGTTTTCCTACATCTTTCTCCCTTTTCATCCCCCTAGCTTATAACTATCTATATATCTATATTTTGCACTTATTGAAATAAAAGTGATGCATTAAAGGGAGCTAGCCCTTATCTAAAGACTCTCCCCTCCAGCTTCGCTAGTGCCACAGGTGAGAGGGGAGTTTCCATATTATCAGGAGAAGACAAGAGTTTGACTTCCTGTCAAAGGGTGCAATTTTCCTATGTCAATAGTTTTGGCACACCCAGTGGGACACACAATTTGATAATGCAGTAAGGTTTCAGGATTGATGCTAGTCCTATTATAGCAAATTGAAGTTTTCAACATCTGGTGACTCTGAGTTAAATTTTCTAGTTAAGTAGCCTGGTGCCATCAAAAATCATTTCTTGTATGTATATTTCCTTTGCTCAAAATCATGGGTCTTATTTTCCTTCATACGAATATAATCAAGCTCTAGATATTTATGCAATCCCCTCAAGTAGCTCTCCTAGTTGCCTTGCAACTATAAAGGAGATGACACTAGAATTGGAAATTAATAGGCTAGAAGAGTAGTATAGATATTAGCAAGAGCTGATGTATAATGAGGAGCATTTGTTTAGGCAAGCGTAGGCCTTGTAACCCATTATGGAGGAGGCAACAAAATGGAGAAATCCATTTATTCAAGGCAGTCAACCTTATGTACCCCCTCCTATCCTAAAGAAAACCCCCTCTTTTGCACCAAATCCTTTCTATTAGATTACACTTGATCACTCTAGCTCATCAAATGCAGCTGCTCCCAATCCTGTGCACCTAGATTTCCAACACCAAAAGGCATCAGAATAGCCTCCCATGGAGATGAACCTTCTAAATTCCTTATACTGTGAATCTTTCATTAAGGAAAGTACCCCCAGCTAGCATGTCCCTCTTCTAGAGACTCCTCTAGTGCATCAACAGTGTTTTCCTTGCGTTCCCCAACCTCCACAAGTTCTTCAGCATGATATGCAGATTTCAAGTTGGAGGATGGAATGCCAGGGACCAACTCAGAGCTTTGAAGAGGATAATGCTAGTGACCTCCAAGAAAGACTCCTTCAAGATAATCTAACCAAGCAAATTGAAGATTTAGAGGCTATGATGAAGCTGCTTCTCGAAAGAGAGTTAAAATTTCTAGACCTTGTGGAGGAGCCCCAGGACCTTGTGGAAAACAAAGTTGTTGCCTATTCACAGGAGTAGAATCCCAATTCTAAGATCTTGAATTGGGGGAAAATAGTAGAATCATGGTGCAAAAAGGAAGAAGAAGAGCAAGGTTTTTCTCAAAGCCTTAAAGAAGCTGAATCTGTGCCTACTCATGATGATGGTGGTGACCTCTATGAATGGAATTTCCAAGAAGATCTGGCCAGGAGAATTATAGAGTTGGAGTCCAGAGAGAGATTCCTCAGCCAATGTGTGATGGATGGCTCAAACCAAATAGCACATTCTATGTCTAAACACACCCCACCTACACATTTCCAAGAGAGATATCAGGCTACACTTGATATTGATTAATGCTAACAAAGTGGAGAGAAGAGAATCATTTGATTCTAGCTCAAGGACTACCTATTCTTTGACATGCTTTCTCCACTTCACCTCTTCTCAAGGAAGAACCTATTTTGCAAGAGGTAGGTTAGGAGTAAAAGATATAATCTGTAAGTCTTCAAGAGGCTATCATGAGTGACAATGAAGGTAGAATCATCATTGATGCTCCTTGTGAAGACCTTATCAGCAATGGAGAAGATGCAAGTCTTGCATCTATGCAGATGTTTCAGGAATATGAGGAGGAACAAAAGCATGGTGAGCTCTCTTCCCCTATATTTGATGAAATTCCTTGATATTTTGATGATGAGGTTGACTATACTAAAGATCCTAAGTTAGGGGAGGATTAGGAGGATATTTTTGAAAATCTATAAATTCTGATCAGTAAGGAGGAAAAAGAGAGGTCTATCTTCTTGGAGGAATGCTTTGAAGAAGAGAGCTTTGAACAGAAAGGTGATGTTCTATGGGATAAACAATCATTTTGTGAGTCCATTTCAAACATCACCATAGTCACCCTTCTTCGAGAAGGCCAATTGCAATCAAAGGATGAGCCTAATAGAGTCTTTAATGAGGCAAAAGGAAACAAGTCGGACCATGATACATTGCCGAGTAAATGTGAAAATAAAAGCGATTATTGTGATGAGCCAGTAGCCATTGATTTCTTGGTGAGGAGCACCAATGTAAGGGACTAGTGTTCAATAGGCTTCCAAAGACAAGCATAATATATATATGTTAGAAGCATGTTTGATTTTGATCCACTCAGATACTAGCCAACTCAAGTGGTAGGCAAGAGGAGTAGGTCACCAGCTTTCTTTTTCATTCAACTACTTGCCTGGCACCATAAGTCTTCTTACTAAGAAGGGGATTTAAAAAGTTTTCCCTTTGATCCATGAGGGAGGCAAACATTCCTAGTTAGCTATATATAATAGTTTGTTTTTAGTTGCTTTTCCTGCTTTCCCTAAGCATAGTTTTGCACAAGTAGGGTTTTTTAGATTTGTGTGTTTCCCTTTGTGTGTGGGGTAAAGCTTCATATTTGATTCTCAAATATTTCAAGGCTACTACTATTCTCTCGTAGCTAGATCTGAATCTATGCCCAATGGAATGCAAGGTGACTGGTTCTAAGCACAACAGGCATGTATCCCCTATGAGTCGCCAATTTGTTGACCAATTTTGCCCATGAGCAAAATTTTGGTCACCTTCTTCCCCTGCTATTCAATGACAGTGAATTTTTGGGTTCAATAAGTTCAATGAGTTCATTTCATGGCCTCGTTTAGTATTTCAACCACCTTTGGTTCAAATGGTCCATCTTCAAGTTCAGCAACTCGATTCAACAAGTGTTGAACCATTGAACCGTTGAACCATGTTTGGTTCAACATGTTTAGTTCAACGTGTTTGGTTCAATGAACTTGTTTCATCACTTGGTTTAAACAAAAGGTTCACTAGTGGGTTCAATCAAAAGGTTTAATGCTTCAGCTAAGTTTAATGGGCTTGGTTCAAAGGGAAAGGTTCATCGGCGTGCTTGGTTAAACCAATTAAACTGTTGAACCATTTTTGGTTCAATGACTTGGTTCAAGGGTATGCCCTTGAACTGAGGGGCAATATAAAAGTTCAATACCCTTCCAAAGGGGTAGGTGCTTCAATGTAAAGGATTAGGTAAGTTCAAATTTTAGTTTAAAGTTCATTTCACTCAGATAGACTTAGTCTCGAATTCCTTCAGACTTTTGCCTGAAGGAATTCCTTTAGATAAAAAGTCTGAAGGAATTCGGGTGCAATCCAAGCTTCAAGCAAAGGGCCAGGTAGAATTTATATGGACTTTTTGTCTATTGGAAAATGTCTATGGATAAAAGACCATGGAAAACATAGAGGTAAATGGGACCCGGGGAAATTGACCCAGGGAAATTGTCCATGGACAATTTGTCTACAGGAGCCTGAGAAGCTTTCCAGAGATACAACGATGCGTTGAAGGACCCCAAAGGGTAGGTGCCCTTGTAGGGGACTTCTGGCCAAAAAATAAAGTGGTATTTTAAAGGCCAGAGGGAAGGTGCTAGGAAAAATAACAAAGGTAGAGAAGTTCCCGAAGGGAAACCATGGACACGATGACGTTGCGACAGGGATGGTGACATCCTAGAGGATGTCAAGTTTAACAAAGTCAAATATCCATTTGTTTTCAAAGCATGACGGTCACATGAACATCAAAATTAGTAAAGCAAAATGGCCATTTTTTTCAAATTAGAGAGAGCGCTAACCAAAAGGAGCCCAGAATGCAGTGACCTGCCGCATGTTCGCCCCAAGGGGCCAAGGAGCCAAAAAAGACAAGAAAGGAAAGGGACAAAGCCCAGATGACAAAGCAGTAGAATGATAGGTTGAAAAAAGGGATGAAGTAGTCTAAGTGGAAAAGTGAAGGTGATTTATTACCTGATTAATCCCCAAATGGTGCAAATAGCAAATGGCATGGCCTGTGTATTTTAAAGGAGGACAAATTTCAATCTGTTGGTAGAAAAGAGGGTGCAGTCTATGTTTCACATTAATGCTCAAATGCCAAAGTCAAATTTGGTTCTCATATAACATGGTTCTAGTAGGCATCTTCTAGAAAGATGACATCGACCACAGTGTTTTCCTCTTCCCAATGAGGGGATGCAATTGACCAAGCCACTTGTAAAAAAAGAGCGGCAAATGAGCCTCCTAGTCTTGCTTCTCCTAGATATTGTAAACTTGTCATTTTTGTAAGGATATTCCACATTTTACAAGGCGTAGCCCTACTAAAATTTCCACCTGAATTAATAAAATGTAGTTTTTACCTCTCTTTAGATATTTCAGAGTATGTGCTGAGTGTTGTTTGTGTTCAGTCATTGTCTTTTTATGCTCTCACAGGTCCAACACCAACATACATGGTGTTTACAAGGCACCATTTATATAGCTAAAAGGAGAAGAGATAACATTTGGAAGACCAAAATAGAGGAAGTTACTTACAGTGTGCATTTCACAGTACCTCAGTAATTTTCCATTTCTTGTGTTTTCATGAAAGCCTCCCTACCAATTTCTTACAGCTTGGTCTTCTGCCAGGTGTGTAGAGTATGTATGTATTTGTCTAATTATGAGTGTGGATGTGAGAAGGTTGACTTATTTTTGGTACATCACCTCTTTAGAGTAGTTTGTTTTCCTGCATCTTTCTCCCTTTTCATCCCCCCATTTTATATCTATCTATATATCTATATTTTGCACTTGCTGAAATAAACACGATGCATCAAAGGGAGATAGCCCTTATCTATAGACTCTCCCCTCTAGCTTCACCAGTCCCATAGGTGAGAGGGAGTTTCCATGTTGTGAGGAGAAGATAGGAGTTCAAATTCCTATCAAAGGGTGCAATTTCTTACATCAACAACTAGTTTTAGAGGAAAGGTTGGAAACTTGATTCATCCCATAAAATGTTGACATACTTAATATTTGTAAACCTATTTTGAAACATCTTGGAAAAGAGTAGGTCAAAAGTACCTTTCTCATAATATCTTGTGTGTTGTGACTCTTACTAAAAAGTGACCTCCACATGCCTTGTCAAGAAATTATTCCAACAATCTTGCTTATTACTCTTTATCCACATAGTAGAGAAATACACCATCAATTCCTATTATATACAAACCATTATCCCAAATTACATAATCCATTGATTTTAGTTTGATGGTACACTTTTACTTACATTTTAAATTAGGTAGGCATTCTCCAGAGGTTAAAAAGTAAGCACTATTGCTATAACATTCATCAACTAGGTCATCTATTTTAGCTTGATATGATGATGTTTCTATATCTATATAATTAGGTTTTCTCTCTATCATCAAATATCATAAACCTCTTCCTTTCATTATCTTTATAAGTTTGATATCAAGATCAAACTCTTACACCTTAGGTACCCAAGTGCCTCTTAGTAATCTTAGTTCTTGATATGTTAGAATTAACTTGATTGCAATATTAGTTACATAAACTTTACTATGTGAAGACAAAATGTAATACCTAAATACTTTACATGCTTTGACTATGGGAAAAGCATGTTTCTCCATCTATGAGTAATTCAATTTATATCTCTTGAATGGTTGAGTTATAAATGATATCAAATATTTAATTCCCTTGACATTCTTTTGTAAAAGAATAACAAACATTGTATGTTGAAGGATTAATAGTAAATAATAAATTATTTACTACAATCAGGGGAAACTAGTGCTAGGACTTCAACTATAATTGCCTTAATTCTTTCAAATGCCAATTTTCCTTCTACATTCCATATGAATTCTTATTTCTTTTTCATCATATCAAAGATGTGGTCAGTCAACTCAATAAAATTAGGATTAAATCTTCTATAGAAATTGACCCTAATAAGGAAAGAGTGCACTCCTTTCTTAGACATAGGCAGTAGACTCTGAATAGCTTTGAGTCACTCTAGATCAATTTTGTCCCTCTCTTGAGACTATGTGGTAAATGAGTTTTCCTTCAGTCATAATAAATATTGATTTATTTGGATTTAAGGAAATCCCATGTCTTTTACATTAGATAGGAACTTATTAAAGATCAGCTAGGTGATCACTTCATTGCTTAGAAAAGACTATCAAGTCATCTAAGTATACCACAATGCTTTTATTCTTCAAATAAGAAAAAATCAATTCCATAGCTTGCTGAAAGGTTGATCCAACATTAATAAGCCCAAAAGGCATCTTTTGATAACCAAAAATTCCCCATGGTGTCTTAAAATTATTTTTTTATTGATCCTCTTTAGCTAGTTTTATCTAATTATATCTTAAGAATCCATCTAGCATAGATAACATCTCTAAACCTAACTAATTTTAGGGTGTGATCCATTATGGTAAATGAGTAGTTGTCTTTCAGAGAGGCTTGGTTCAAATTATGAAAATCAACACATAAGTGTATTTCCCTATTTTGTTTTCTTACTAGAATACTATTTGCTAACCATTTTGAATGATGGATTGGATAAATGATCTTTACATCAGAAAGCTTTTAAATTTCAGCATATATAATACTTGATATGGCTGGATTGTGGTGACATAGCTTTTGCTTGAAAGGATTCACCTCTAGCTAGAGTGGAATATAGTGTTATACCTCATCTATCTAGAGGGATTTTAGGTCTTTATAGGATTAGGAAAACACATCAATGTACTTTGCGAGAAGCTTGATGAATGCTTATTTTTCTTATTGAGAGTATCACTTGCCAAGGTTAATCAACCTAGGCTCTCTTCACTACCCAGATTAATTTGTTCTAATTTTAAGGAAGAAGTATCATCGTACTTTTTATTTTTCTTCAAATATTTATCATGCTTGTTAAAGAATTATTCTAAAAATACTAACCCTTTAGGAATTTTATTTCCTTTCAACTAAATTATATCTTGACTATGAGTGAGTTCAATATTAGTAATACATGTTATTGTCTCACATAGATGTGAGTTTCTCCATTCAAAGTATAGTCCTTCAAAGTTGTCTTGTTGCTAAAGAAATGTAGAGATTTATTTATCATCATTAAAAACATTCCATTACTCCACATTATCTAGGACCTTCGGATGGTAGACGATCTCTACTTTGTAGTTACCTTCTCTAAAAACTATTGGCTATTATTTTGGCTTGAGTAGAGATGCATTAAAAACAAGTAAATCATCTCTAAAGTTTTGATCACAAAGAACTAAGTTGATTAAGATAGTAGAGAATTCAAGTATGGCACTTAGAACTCAGTTGTGGTAGTGTTTCAATTTGTCTTTCTTCACCTAATACTAGACTCTAATTTGTCTCACTATCAATTCAACATCACCTTGTGCTTTAAGAAGCCTGCCTCTTTTCTCTTTTGCTTACTCAAGTCATATCAAGAGTGACTCATATTTAACTATATAGTTAGTGTTTTCAAACATGAGTTTTTAATAATAGGGACAAAATTCACTATCAGGGGATATCAATACTACCCTTGTACTTGAACCAAGAAAATTACAACTACCATAAAAATCTAACATCTATATCTTATCCTTTTCTTATTCTTCCTCTTGTTCTATAATCTCTTTGCCAATTTCAAGATAGTAGACTCCATGATTAGATTCTTCAAAAAGAATGTGTGACCTTGGGTTATCAGATTCGAAAACTATGTATTTGGATATCTTTTTAGGCTCCAAATTTTGATTTACTTTTTTTTAGTAGAATGTGGGCACATGACCAATCCATCTTTACTTCTCCACCTAGATCCTTGAAAAAGTATCTACTTAGCAACATTCCATAAGAAATAGGAATGTCTACTACTAGAATTTTCATTTTTAATCTTTTATTTAGAAAGGCTACTAAGACTGCTTGAGTGTCTTTGATATGTCTAATTAGGGGAACTTGCCTCTCCATTAAGTAACATCTGCCTATTGTCTTAGTCAAGGTAAAACCAAGAGAATCAGCTACCTTAGCCAACATTACATTATCTAAAGCTCCAAATTCTATAATGCAATTGCTTAACTTAAATCCATTAATCAAAAGGGAGACATAAAATGGATATATCCTTTCAAATGTACAAGTGGGTGTGGATGAAGTAGCAGTAGCATTATTCTAGGAAGAAATAATTTAGGAGTAGGAAATATACCTTTAGAGGTATTGGATAAATTATTTTACCCTTTGTTTTAAACATATTTGATTAATCTATTCAATTGATCTGAGTAATATTTCAAGTACTTAGCTTCTAACATCTAAATTTTGGTTTTGTTTAAATGATCAATTATGTCAAAAGACAAAATTAAAGCAAACAAAATAGGATTAGCCTTAGTATTATTAGTTATTGACTTATGAGTATGAGAAAAATAAGTTGTATACTTATATTTGGGATATAAAGAGGAAGGTAGAGGAATACCTCTCTTAAGAATACTTACATTTACTCTAGAATATCCCTTATTTCTTGGGTAGTTTTATCACTAGCTTGTTGAGCTTATGACCTTGTAAACACTTCAAATGAATGATTATGATCTTTTCAAATGATTTTTCATAGTCAATTTAAAATTTATATTTTAAGTAACTAATTTTGGAGTTACCATCAGGATTTATAAAGTCATCTTCATCACCAAGAATTTGATGAGTATCATCAGTCAGCTAATCTTCTTCACTCATCTCAACATGATTTATGGCAGCATCTTCAATTACCAATCCCTATGTAGGACCAAAAATATGGTTTCTATTCTAATTATTAAAAAAATTTACTGGTGCATTTATTATAGGGGAAACACCACCATGAGTACTTTGAGAAATTTGTCTTTTGACTTGAAGTAATTCATTTGCCAACTTTTTCAATAATGGATCAGTAGTGTATGGTGTGGTTAAAGTAGTAGAGTCTCCCTTGGAAACTATTTTCATAATCTTACCATCCATTATAGAATCATATTCAACCTCCATAGTAAGATTTTGAGTTGTTTCTAAATCATCTACTCATGCTCTTCATAGCTAATAACTAACTTTTAGTAGTTAGGCATTAATGAAGAAACACTTTTGATTGTCTGCAATGGGCAATGTAACTTGAGGAATTTTGTAGAGCAATCTATTGATCTTGGTGATAAAATCATGCATGTGTTCAAGTGGTTCCTTCTTAAGCTGAGTCAATGGGTTAAGAAGTATATGTGCATCTTTATCAACTTTGAATATTTTCTCAAATTACTCATGCAAAGTAGCCCAATTGGTTATGGTGCCTAGAGCTAAATGGTAAAACCATTTTATAGTTAAGTCATGTAGAGTCTCAATAAAGAGTATAACAAAGATGTCTTCATGTTCAACACCAATTACTCTACATGCCATGAATAAGGAAGCTAAGTTCTCATCAAAGTTTTGCCTACCATTGTTAGTAAATTTAAGAAAATTCTTTCTTGATCCTTTTGAAAAGTCATGTAGAGGAAGAGTTAAATTTAAAGGACCAATATGCAACCACCATGGGACAATAAATTGTAATGCCATTCTTCTAGGGATGAAAAATATGGATTTACAAGTTGGATTATTCCAAAAGAATTATGTTATAACTAATTTTTAGCAGCTGGTGTCTGTCTCATAGGTGAAAGACTAGCTCTATGTGTTCTTTCTTGAATAGGAAAATTGAAATTGAATAGCATTTAAAATTCAAAGAAGTCATCTATTTTGCCTTCAGATCTCCTTGCTCTTGTAAAGGGTTTATTTTCCAATTTGGAATGTATAAATTCTTATGAGGATTACACTTAACAACTTCAATAAATAAATAAAGACTTGGGTGGTAGCCAATTCAACATGCAACAAACTTAAGATAAACTGGGCGTAGAATAATAGGTGGATTTCAAACATACAACAAGTTATTTAAATAGGATGCATTTATTAATAATAAGTAAACCTAAACTCAATAAAGCACTAAAAATAGACAAATGCATTTTACTTAGCATGCAACATTGAGAACAATAGTTTGAGAATGTAGGGATTTTTGAGAACTCAGTGTGACACAATGCCTGTCTCAACTAGTCTATATAATCTAGAGTTATTTTTGGGAGTTACACTCATAGTTCCCCAATGGAGTCACCAAAAATTATTGGCTAAATATTTTTTAGTTGGTTAAAATTGCCTAGGTAGTAATGGGATTAAATCCCCTTCATCAATGGTAAAGCTCCCGTGATAATATGTTTGTTTATTCGTAATTAATTAAAACTTACAATAATTCATAGAGTATGAAAATTATGTGAAATTTTTTCTAATTGGGGGTATTACTTTAATCATTTCATTTATGAGTTATAATAAAGGGATATTGAAACAAGTAAGTAGCTAGTTTTGGGAATGTGAATGGGGTTTCAATTAGATTAGAAAATAGAGAAAAGACTAGAATGCTTAAGAAAGGAGATAAACAAGAGAAATGCACTTAAAAATAAATAGTTTTTTAGATTTTAATGTATACATGTAAATAGATAAACATATAATGCTAATAAAATTTTCATCAAATGATCAAAAAAGAAATGAATTCAATTTAGACAAATAGATAACACAAATTTTACCATTTTATCTTCACAGAACACATAGATTGATTTTATTAGACACAAAGTTCTTTAGAAAACAAACTTCCTTATTATTCACTTTCAGTAAAATTTATACAAAATAGTCTAGATATCTAAACTCAAAGTTATATATAACTTAAAATTTCTAGTATAATGGTTAAAATTACTTTTTTGTAAAAATTATCATCCCCATGCATGTAGGACTACACTTCCATTTGTAAAATTTTAGAATACAAATTCAAATAGGAAATAAGTCCTTTAATTCCCATGTGTGGCACTAAAATTGTAAACCATTGAGTAGGATCCTCCTTAAAATTCTCCTATGTGGCGTGAAGTAGATAGTGACATGTATTACTTCTTGGTGTTGTTGTTTGAATCAAGTACAACTGCTTTGTATGTAGCACAAAGGTCACTAAAGTAATCTAATTTTAGAATATAACTTCAAGTAATAGCATTGCATCAAATTTACTCAAGTTTTACAATTTTACAAAGTAATATACTTCAGCAAGTAACTCTACTGAACATCTTCACTTAAAATTAATTTTTTTTTAACAAAGTTACTTTGCAAATAGAATGAATAAAACATAAGAAAATGAGAAGAAATAAAAAATTGTTGGGAATAAAAGTAACAAAAAAATTTCCACCTCATAAACCTCATATCCAATTTTCTCTCTATATTTGATATGTTGAGACCTCATGAATTGTATGACTACATCATCAATTTTGGCAAGAACTTGCATTTTTTTCAAGTCCTAGCATCTCCCTTTCTATCCTTTTGCTTTGATATTTTACCTTCTTGACTCTCACTTTAAATATTTTTATTTCTTGTTGATATTGGATTAACTTCTTGATAGGCTTGAATGTGAAAGGAGTTGTTTCTTTATCCATCCTTTGTTTGAATTATTCTCATAGTTATTCATATGTCCTTGGAACATTATTAGACCAAATACCAATAAGACCAAAAAGGGAATCCTGTAGAATTTCCTTTTCATCACCAGCTTCCTCCTTCAAAGTCTTCATTTCTTCACATATTGCTTCCAATTTATGTATTCAAAAAGACAAAATATATTCCTATTATTGTATCTACTTTAAGGACCCTTCTAGGGTAATCTTTTCCTTAATTAAAAATTTCTCATTCAAACTACTTATTACTTGCAAACTTTCTAGTTGTAACTCAATAATTCCATTTTCAAGCTTAATCTCTTCCAACATTATATTTAACTCAGCTAACTTATTTAAAATGTTAGTATGAATACCTAGGACTTTGAGTAAGAGATTTTAAGCACTTTGATGCATCTTTTCAATCTAGTGATCAATTGTCTTTACTTTATCACTAGTTTCATGTACTTCAATAACCACTTGCTACTCAATTAAATCTCCTAAAATAATAGATTGTCATGGGATAGATCTAGCAACTTTAGATATTATTTCACATAATTATGCATTTTGTTCCTTTAATTTGGCTTTATCAACCTTCTCTTCATAAATATTTTTAAAGAGAATATTTATTAATGCTTGGGTATCCTGTTCCAAACCTTCGATAATAACCTCTCTAAGAGATAGATTTGTAAATACTAAATCTTTCTCAGTAACTTCTCCTTTAATCATTCCTTGTAGAAGAGTCTAGAAAAATTTTCCCTAAAGATTCAATTACCAATTTTGATATTAAGTTATTTGGCTTCGGATTCTTACCATTTTTATCAAGACTTTTTAGCAATTGTAAGTCCATTTCCTCAAGATTTATCACTTCTTTAGCTTCTAGAGTAGTCTATATAGCCAACCAAGATGAGAATTCTTTATAAGTGGAAACATTTTCATGAATTACCATCTACTACTAGTCATTTCTAATCATTATTTCTTGAGAAGGAACTTCTTGAGTCTCCACCTCCTTCTGGATCTCTTTCTCAGAATCCTTTTCAACATGTTTCTCAATTTCTATTTCTTTTTCTCTGTTATCTTCTTTCTCTTTACCTATTACTTTTTCAATTACTGCCTCTTTCTCCTTGGGTTTCTTAATATTTTTATCTGTTACTAATTCAACCTCTCTTTCTTTAGATTATTTCTCTTTTATTACCTCTACTTTTTCCTTTTTAGGTTTGGCTTCTTCCTTCTTAGACTCTACTACCTCTTTTTAATTCTCTTGTAGTTCATCTTGAGATGAGATTATCTCCTTTGTAGTCATTACTTTTTGAGTCTTATTTTTATTTGCATGTTATTTTCTAGAGGAAGTGATGGTGAAACAAATGGAGATGATGGAGGAGGAGGAGGAGGAAGAGCACTAGTGTCTTTTTAAATGGAATTTTTAGGAGTTTTGGTGAGATGAGACTTATGGGGTGGCATGAGTACTGATGGATCAATGATGGGTGTAGTGTAAGTTGGAATAGGATTGGTGGAATAGTAAGAATAGTTGTATTAGTAGAAGAGACCAATGGTGGATTAGAAATAACTAGCTGAATAGGCTCCTTGTCCTTTACTAATGAATATGTATCATCACTATTAATTTTGAACTTTGTCTTCTTTAGAGGTCCTTGGTTGATTTCTCCTTATATATTTATTTTTTCTTCTATCCTTCATGGGTGATTTCCTTCATTAATTCCTTCATGTAGTAGCCTTTGTTGAGGAGCCAAGTAGAAGTCACTGCTAAAACATTTGAGGTTATATCAATAATAGTTTTATCATGATCTTTACCAAAACTGATTACTAGAAGTGGGACATTATCCCCTCTTGTTGCATGAAAATCGTCACTAGTGATCACTCCATCATCTTTCATATCCTCAGGAATGGTGGCCAGATTGAAATCATGAATCTAATCTATATTCAATCTACTATTATCTCTTCTTCTCACATCAAGCTGATCTTTGTAGTCAGTTGAATAATCCTCAAGTGTTGGTATATGCATGTGTTCTAGACAAATTTTATTTTATACCACCCCTCTACAATCAAAGTTGATCCTAGACTCAAAATGTGTTTAGGTATAATAATGGTACATTTATTTTTATACATTTTTATCCTTGTAAATGTTTATATAATGGTAATGACCAATGATAATGGGAAATTTGATGGCTACATAGTGAGATTTTGACTACAAGTCATGTAGTTCAATAAGTTGTTTGCACGATTCAATGAGAATCCATTTGTCACTTGGAAATTTGGGTAATTTGATAGGTGATCTTGAGAAAACTCCCACTTTGATATATTTAAAGTCAAGGGATTTAATGATAATGCAACCATATTATGAAACTATATCCCATGCTTCATTTGATACTGTTTTATGTTTCAAAGATATATTCAATTTATAAAAAAATTCATAAAATAACCCATCATTTACTATAATTTAATGTTTGTAATATTTTGAAAGAGTCAGTTGAGGATAAAACATATAAATTGGCATAGATGATAACGTTCCTTTTGTCCTTAACCTTGAAAAGGCTCCACTTCAAGCTACTACATACACAAGTTATGAGGTCATTTTGAAATCAAATCTTTGTAATACATTCTTGAGTTATTGATCTATATTGTCACTTATCATTCTTGCCCACTCAATCTTGGTTGAGCTCCTAGTGACATCAATGGTTCTAATATAAGCATACATACAAGGTGAGAAACATTTGGCATTCTTATCTTCATTTATTCTACATAGTAATTAAATGATTTCATTTGCTTCTTGAACAAAGTCTAATCTTACTATTTACTTTGGTAATCTTGAGGCTTTCTTCACTTTCTTCAATTAATATGTTTTAATTATCTTAATAGTTTTTGATGTCTTATTTTCCAATTACTTATTGTATTTTTCCATTATCATATCAATTAGTTTTGGTGATTTTGGGATCTTCAGATAGTAGTTGAGATATTGAACATCCAATCTCACAACTACATTTCCAATAACATCTCTCATAACCCTAGGAACATAGTCATAGTACTTGGGACAACTTAGCACAAATTTAAGAAGTTGAGCTGAGCTTGGGAAAGTTGTAGCTTATAGAATTCCACTACTAGTCATTGAATGCATGAGTGGAGTTTTAGGTATGGATTTGTATCTCTCTATTAATTTAGTCATAGACACATGTCTCATGTATGTATCACTTATCTTTTTTAGTTTAGAAATGATGCTTGATTCAATTGGATAAACTTTATACTCATACTTCATTTTGGAATCTAATGACTTAACTCTCTTAGATTTTTCTTTGCATTTATTTCTTAGTTTTAGAAATTTCTCAAGTGTAAAATCTAGGAATTCTTTAATTTAGCTACTTATTTTGATCTTCCTAACCCCTCTAACCCAGACATTAGCTCTAACTCTAGAAGAATTAGATGTGTACTCTTTAATGCTAATTAACTTCTCTGACTCAAACACAAATGGGTTGAAGATACAATCACTCAAAGGCACTCTAAAGGCTTGAATTATTTGGCTCAAGGTTTACAAGCATATTACTTGGTCAAATAACTTGGATGCTAGGTGGAAATGAATTAGATTTTCCCTAATATATATAAAAATTTCAATGCATTAATGACAAGAATGGGAAAGGCCATGTAAGACCTCAGTGTTTTTAATTAAGCTTTTCAAACTATTTTACTTGATTTTAGATTTTAAAATAAAGAATATTCGTAAAATCAAGTAGATCTAGGTCAATGAGTAGCTCAAGTCCAAAAACTTGCATTACTTTTACTTGTGATTTTATGTGAGTAAAGCAATGTCAAAAACTTGAATTGCTTTGGGCAATTATTGATAAGATTTTCGGATTACTTTACTTAGCTTTGGTGATGAAGTAAATCTACTTGGTAACTATGATTTGAACTAGGTAAATTAATTCAAGTTTTTGGGATAACTTTATTTACTTTTAAATAAGTAAAGTAGTTTGGAGAACCCAATTTACTTTGTAAATGAGCCAAATCACTTTAGCTTATTTTATCTACTAGAGGAGATAAGTAAATGATTTTAGTGGTTTATTTAAGAAAATTTTTTCAACCCTCTAGAGTAATTAGTATCAATTATGGAAAGTAATAAATTAGACACAATAACTACTAAAAGCTAAGGTTTTATTTAGAGGACTAGCTTATCAAGGAAAAATGACTCACATAAGAGAAAATATAAAACAATTCAATGGTGGTACCCCCAAAATTTAAAGTGTGAAACTTTGGGGACACCAAATAGGGTTTAAATATAGGGTCTTGACCTATACTATCACCTATAGGTGTACCCTTTCCATCAAAAAGTCACCTACAATCTGATTATAGACACCTACAAGCTCATGATATGAACCTTGGAGATCAGAAACCTACAAATATAAACACTTTCAATTTGAATTTGGTTCTAAGACCTCAAAGATATCCTAGGGTGTGCATTATAGGTTCTAAGAGTTGAAATGAAACCAAAAAACCCCCTTTTTGTCTAATAATGATCATCTATAATTGATTGTAGTATGACAATGCACTAAAGCATAATTGTCTTGATGTTGGCCTAACATGTGCATGATGAGAAAAATTCCAAATTAGTTATAAGTAAATTTTATGACTATGAGGAGGTCTTAAATAATTATATACAATGTCTAGGATAAAAATTTCACCTACAGGCATGTTTTTTTTCTGAGTGAGCACACAATCACATAACTTTCCAATTAGGCCTGTCAAAGTGGAAGAAATGCATTAAAGAGTTTGGAAAAGTTTGGGATGATGAACATGTTTATAATACCTAAATATATTATAATTAAAATATCCCTTAGTGTTCATCAAATGTAAATAGATCAATGATTGTTTTAATTCCCAACCTATAGTCAACACATTAACCCTGCACAAAGTGAGTATTACATAGAAGTTTTCCTTTAGTTTCATGATGTTTAGGGATACTAGGAGTGTTATCTAACTCTAAAATTATATAAAAATGACCTCCATGACTTTAAATATCCTATAATATATCTATTTTTCCTAATACAATAGGGTAAGTTCCCTCTATTCTATCTCAGATAGAGTATACTCCTAGGGAGGTAAACCCTATAGGTTTAGTAAGTAAATGATGAAAAAGTGAGTTCAGAAGTTTTTAAACATTAAAAGGAGATTTTCTTAGTTTATTTAAACATGAATAATCATGAGGGATATATCACAATCATAGAAAAATATTCATAGATGGTGATGAGTGCATAAACATAGTCAGGTCCACTAAACCGAACTAGGCCTAATGCCTAAAAGGAGTATAATATAATTTCTAGGGCTAGATGAGCCTTAAAAATAATTATATGACCTTCATGGGTATTTATAAGATGAATTATATCTTTTTTATATAGGGGATATCACAAATGGGTTATTTATTAGCTCAATAACAACCCAGTGTGCATAAAATGTAAGAAGGAGATTGAGAGGCTAAGTTTGGAAGCTCATATCTATATAGATTATTATAATTTATTTCCAAGGAGTTATACATCATTTAAAAAGGGTCATAAAAATTAATTTTATGTAATTTATTCATAGTTTTAATGTCAGACTTTTATGAGAAAATGTTAAGCATCAAAACCACTTAAAACCCTCCAAAACCCTTACTAATGACCTAATGGGAAAGACAAATAATAAAAGTAATCCAAATGAGTTATTATGACTTGTAAATTTATTTTTAATTTCATAGGAATCCTCTGGGAGTCTTCCCATCAGATTAGATTGTACCCTATTTATATGGACAGGGTACAAAACTAATTTTCTTGATAGTTTTTGATGTTTTATAGATTAAGGAGAGAGTTAAAAGTTTTAAATCATTTTAAGAGGTAAATTTGGACCAAATATAACCCCTCATGCTCATTTATTTCTTTAGACAAGAAAATAAGTACATTTTCTAGCTCCTTCACTTTAAGCAGTCTAAACTAACATAGTGAATGGAAGGTGATCATCAAGTGAGAAGGTGATAACTCTAATTTTGATGAATTTTAAGGTATTATTGATGAATTTATGGATATAATTAATCTTTAAAACTATCATACCACTCTCTATATAATTTTATTTAATAATTTATGGGCATCTTGGTGATAAGTGTGAAGAATGAGTGAAAGAAGGATGATAGTGACTGAAGGAAGTGAGAACACTTGTCCAAAATAATATCAATTATTAGGGACACATAAAATTCATTTTATATATTTTACTTAACCCCAAAATAATAGTGCACATGTGTAAATTCTTCCTAGTCTATTGTGGAATGCTCAAGAGAAACTAATGATGAAGGCAGTTTCAAACAACCCAGTTAAGAGGTCCCATGCCAAATTTAGAGAGTTTTCATGGTTGGAGGAACATTTTTACAAATATAAATTTCATGGTCTATTTCATATTACATCCTCATAAAAATTTAACTCTCTCTCTTAGCTTTACAAGTGGCATTATGACCCTTGGTCTCCACTTTTCTCTCTCCTCTTTCACATTCTATAAGTACTAGCCATTTTGGATCTTATTTTATAATTTCCAAACCATGTATGGTGAATCACTACCATTTTTATGTCATACTATGCCTTTTAATAATAAATTAAATCTGGTTTTGATTTCATATATCATCTTGTCAAAGCGTGTGAAGAGATGTATAGTAAATAGTCAAGTGATTTTCATTTATCCTTGCTTTCTCTCAATCCTTCCATGTTTGATACAAGTTGTTCCACTCTAGCAGGTCATATGAAGTGTTGTCAAGTGTATGGGTTTTTTTTTAAAGTGTAAAAATATCCTTAGTGTCTAAAAATGATCTATGGTTCACTCACCTTTGATATTCTTCTTGCATATCACCTCCATATTGAGATACTAATGTTCGAGTATTCTAGGACCATGAAGCTAGTGTTGTAGGTCTTGTATAGTAGTGCAAGAAGTATAATTATCTTGTGTAAATACTTATGGTTTATCAATCCATTATAATAATTTAATTTAATTCACATTTCTACCTCTATTATATAATCAATTAGTTAGAATAGGTAACAAGCACTTAAGGATCAATCTAGGGCGCTAACCCTTAAACCTAGAGATATACCTCTACTATAGGCAACCCTTAGGCCTAGAGGTATTACAATGATAAAAAATATTAGATTAGGATTAAAAAACCTCCTCTAGGGTGAAATATTTGTTGATAATAAAACCCATGTAGAATTTAAGTGGGTTTAGGCTAGAAATAAATATTTTAAGAAGTGGAATCATAATGTTGAATGATTAAATATGGCAATTAAATATGAGTGATTACAAAAAATAGATGGTTTTGAGCTTAGATAATGTATCACATAATTAAAGGGATACATTATTGATAGTTGAACCAAACCAATTTTATTTTTATGGCCAATTTAGTAGCATAGAGTTGAGTATAATCAGGTTATTTTGGGTTAGATGATCTAATTAGATAATATTAAGATGGAAAGTAGATTATATTAGGTTGGCCCATACAGTCAAAAAGTAGGTATAGTCAAAATTAATTAAGCTTAGCAATATAATTAGGAAAGGAAATGTTTAAGTCTAAAAAATTATATTGCATTAGCTAACATAGTTTGATATAGGGAGATAATAAACAAACTATTATCTGCCCCTAAATCATTTTTTCCCCCAAAGGTGCTCATGAGATTGTGCTCAAAATATGAAAGTAGAGATAATTAAAGTGCTAAATGATCCCTTCATTAATTTTAATACTAATAGTATTTTCATGTATGGAACAATTAGTTTAACCTTTTATACTCAAAGAGTAGCGATTATTACCATTGGAAGTTCAAGATGTGTATAATTGTACTTTAGTTTAGTGGTCAATTAAATAAACTTTTATTTGTTATTTTTTATTTTTTATTGAGTCATGTCGTATAAATTTATAAAACAATTGAATTGTTTGGGCATTAAAAAAACATAAAGAGGAGGGAAAATTAGGGTGGGAAAGAGTGTTTCCAAGCCTGAATGGTGTTAATGTTTAAAGAACCTGACTAAGTGATCTACCATAGTTACACCACTATGTGTCAATTTTCATAAAGGGTCCTTACTCAATTTTAAATAGGGAAAAGTCCAAGGAAATAAAATTAGATGCTTGATTCATAAACCCCTACTAAATATCAATAATCAAAGAGCCTATAGTAGACAACACATATGTCCTTCAAGCATAAATTTTAAATAGATACACATATTACTAAATTCATAAAAGAAAAGGATATGTGTTTATGAATGGGTTAGAAAACCATAACACATTATAACCACAATAATAATTTTATAAAAAAACACTTATTTAATCCTCTAATATTTACATTCATTAAAAATTGGAAATGAATGACATACTAATAAATAAGCAATTGGTCTAATAGAAAACTAATAATTGTATTCATAATAAAATGAGTTCCTTCAAAAGGATTATCTAACATGGGAGAAATTAATAGTCCAAATTATGAAGGAAAAGTAGGTGAAATCTTGACTGAATTCCAATGTTATTTTAGAACCAAAATTTCCAACCCTTTTATAATGGTATATAATTTATAATTTATAGATAAGGATGAGGATCACCTCCAAGTAGCATGAGATTCCATTTTTGGGCCATGATGTCCTCCAAAAGTTTCTTAAAATTAAATTTGAAAAATATAATATCCTCCAATTCCTCCATAAGATATCTAATGGGACACCTAACTGATACATGGAGGAGTCACTGATGAACCACCTCTCAATTGTTTAGATTCTACTTCCATGGCTTCTAGTGCAATTACTACTAGGTTAAAATTCTAATATAACTTTGATAAATTTATCAGTGGCTCTAAAAATATAACTTATGATTGGGCCATTAGTTTATTATAAACTTGGACTGGATCCCTTAGGGATACCTTAACTTCTAAAACATAATTAATTATCACAATGGATTGGGTAGAGAGTTAGAGAAACACCTAGGATCCAACCTTATTAGCCTTTGCCATTTTATTTCTCATGACATGATCAAAGTGACCTAAGTGAACTTTAAACTCAATCATGTCTATAAGAGTGACATTTGATTAGAATATAATGGTGATGATGACCTCTTTAAATTAGTTCAATATATATTTTTTGCCTTCTTCTAGGGGCTCTACTATCATTTGTCTCATATTCAAAAATTCATTAATAACAACCTTAATGATCCTAGCATACATTTGGTAGAGGAGCATGTTTTAAATAGGCATGATCTTAAATTATGGTAATAATACCTTATTTATGATCACTTATAACCTCATAAACATTATTTCCACTAGATAAATCCTCTCTAGATGTGTTTGGGCACTTTAAAGGTATGCCTTATTATCTGTCAGAGTCTTCACTACCTCTCCCAAAGTTGAGAAATTTTTTAAGAGGTCATCCTTAAATTAAACAATTATATACATAGTGAAGGAACTCTTTACTTACACTTCCATAGTTTAAACCTAATCCTACATGTCCTCCATTTACTTATTTGGCATATCATGTGTAGATCATAGCATAGAGACTGGGTCCTCACCCACTTTATACTCTCCCATGGATGTCCTCACTTTGGTGAGGGAGAATAGGTCTTACTGAATTTTCCAAGCCACTATGTTCCCCTCTTGGATGAACTTATAGGTGAGGATTCTCCTCATGTTCCATGTGGTGTGTTCAAAGTCTTATTACACATCAAGGTCACACTATAGAGTCATCTCAGGTGCCTACAAAACCATATCTATTCAAAAGGTGTAGGGAGGTGTTGTTGGGGTGACAAATATGGTTGTGATAGGTGGAGACCAAGGTCAATGGGAAATGGATGAAGTGGGAGGGATGAAAGAGGAAATTAATGGAGGAGGAGGAGGAATCATGGTGATGAAAGGAGGTAAGAGAAATAGGGAAATCTAATGTAACATATGTGTTTTCCATTGGCATTGGATCAAATTTACATGTGGGGTAATGACTCCATGGAGAGGGGCATTAAGAAAAAAGGAATAAATTGGCTACTTAAATCTAAATCCATAGGCAACTAAGATGATGGAAAAAGGATGATTAATAATGATACAAGGAGCCATAAGAGGTGGTGTAATAGGAGTAGTGGGATTAATTTGGACCTAAATAGAAGGTCAAATATGTATTGCCTTATGCTCCTTTTTATTCCTTTTACTTAGATCAGCTTCAGCTATTATAGTGGAGGGAGTAAGTGTGGTAGAGGCCATAGGGACCAACTAAGGAACCTATTAGATAGCTAAAGGTGCTATTGAAATGGAACTTAGGATACCTAAGTTATTCACACCATTGTACTTATTTTGGGATTCTTAGTTACACTTATTGGGAATGGGGAACCTATAGGTATCTAGTCTTATGTAATGACTAGTAGGAGAACTATGAATATTCCTACTTGGGGGATGGATGATGAAGATGGGAATGAGGAGGTGAGTATGTTATGCATGGCTAAGACAAGAGCCAGTTGGGTGAGTTATAGAGGGGGTGCAATGGGAAAAATGGGAGGTACCTCCTGAGTGATCTATGAGAGAGTTTAGAAGTCAAGTGATGTAAGAGACTACTAGATAATGGAGGGAATCAAGAAAGGTATATACAAGGTATTGGTTGATGGTCTCTCCTAAAACTTGTATTTTACCTTATAATAATGTCAAACCTAATTTCTTAAGTAGATTGAGGTTGATTCACTTACATTTGATTCATTTAAGGCTAATTCACCATTGATTAAACTACTTGAGATAAAGATACTTTAACCATAGGAGGTGGTGGAGGTAGATCTAGGGGCTAAGGGGAAGGAGCTCAAGGGGGATAATCCTAAGAAATAAAATATAATTATAGTACATATATAATTCCCTTAAAAATTTATGGTGTCACTTGAACATCCTCACTAGGATGGGTTGACATAGAAGAGGAAAGGCTAACATGGGTAAATGTCCTAAATTGAGATTGTTTTCCTTTCTTCTTCTTCCTTACCTCAATTAAAGAAAACACATCCTAATAATTAATTAGTATTAGATATATCTCATCCTCTTCATGGGGCTAATGTTCATAGTTGATTTTTAGGTGGGCCTGGTAATTTTATATGTGAGTATGGATGATGTTATGCAGATCTTAGTCTTAATGTTTAGCCATGTCGAAGGCAAAGGATTCTCTTCCTACTTCCATCTTATGGAGAAGAGGGAATTATCTATATACATGGTGCCTAGTGGTGATCAATAGGCGTGGGTAGGACTTCTATTTTTGGTTGATGTAATTATTGAATATGACCTTCACTAATTGATATGTGATTTCTTACTTGTAGGGTGATTTAGGAATTGATAGGGTAGGCAAAGGGTATCCTTTAGAGTTCCCACCACCTAAATTATTGTATCCTCCCTATAATACTAATAATATCCAATGGGAGTAAGAAATTCCCTAATATTTTTTGATAGCCAAGGCATGGGTGCCTCTTTAATGAGCATGTAGACCATGTGATTCCTATAATGGTGGCCATTAGGTTGTAGAAAAATACATAGACCACTACACCTTTGGGAACCCATGTTATAACTGTAGAATTTTTAAATGTGAACATTAAATAGAATACATCTACCAAGTATCTCATCATTTATAAGTCACATCCTCCTTAGGCATCTCCTACTACCTTGATCATATTGAAATTGATAACCCATCCAAGGTCTAATACTTGATCACCTTAGAGGATTATGTGGAGCAAGGGAATCCTTAAAAGTTTTACATATAGGTAGTCACTCTCAATAATAATTAGTCTAATAATATCATCTCAACTATAATTCTTTGCTTGAAAGAGAAAATGGTGTATGCATTTATATTTGTCTTGTTAACCCATATTGCATCAAGGTTCTTTACCCAATCCTTTAGGATGCCATAAATCTAATGAGATTTAGTTTAGTTTATCATTGTATATAAATCATAGGTGAATGTGTATTCTAGGAGGTTATAGTATGGTTTTAATGTGCCTCCCAATATGTCTATTATATAATGCCTATAAATACATATAGCAAACCATGTCATGGGCACCATCTTATGCTTGTTTATCCATGAGTATAAATTTGTTGAACATGTCAAAATATGGGAAGACCTTTGTCTTAGCTACATCTTAGTGAAGTCCAAACTTATCATATTCATAAAGGGAATCTTTAAATTTGGCCTCATCTTCATCATCAATGTAAAAATTTTTGAGGACCAATTTAATGGCCAAAAATACCTCATTATAATACTTAAAATTCAAGCCATCTAGGAAAGTTGTGTCCATGTGCTCTAGCTTAGTTTTAGGGTTAGAGGATGAAGTGGTCATTATAGTTGGGATGAAATTTTGTAATATCATTCTTTGATCAAAGGAGAAATATAAAGGTCACTAGTATGAGTAGAAAGTGATTAGTAGATTCTAGTGAAATGGGATCAATAATGGCTAATGAGTTAACCTTAGGGAAATTAAATAAGTCTACATACATTTTTTATATTGTTGGATCCATCTTCCCATTTATTTACTAATCTAGACATAACTCAAAAACCATGATCAAACATTACTACTAAATTTAGTAATCTTGATATGATGATTTAAAATGTCCAATCAAGGCCAAACTTCCCATATAATTAATTTTTAGAGTGTGGTAGGCACATGACCATATCATCATTAAGGATTCTCAAGTAGTTTTTTTTCATGTCATGTGTCTCTTGTTAATTGGTTCATGTTGCAATGATCACCACTTAAAAATAACCTAATACTTCAGATTTATATGCTTGGGAAAATAAAATTCCAATTATAATATGCATGGTATCCTTTGATTATCCTTTCAACTCTAATTTTACCCTATTATAATAACCCTAGGGTCTCTTAAACTCTTCCTACCAATCTACATGG
>JARHVA010004358.1:1105000-1237500 GCA_037957365.1 Torreya grandis | reverse complement strand
CTAGGATATAGACAAATGTTTTTAGAGTAATTAAATGGTTTCAAATAAAGAAATATAGAGACATTAAAACCAGAGGGGAAGATACAAGAAGATAAGAGAGAGATGTGTAGAGCATGAGCAATTATAGACTAGACCTATAATAGAGAATTGAAATTGGATTCATTTGTGAACCAAATTTGTAATCTAGAGTTGAAGCTCCATAGTAGAATCTAATAGGTTGGTTCCATCAAATAAGCTAAGTTAGTGCTCAATTAGGGAGTGGGTGCTTCCTTAGAGTAAGCCCTCTTAAATCAAGGGATTGGTGTCTCCTTAGGGTCTGTGTTGTTAAACATTGTAATGGGTGAGTTTCTTTATTATGATTCTAGATTAGAACAATAGATTATAGTAGTTATTCTTATGGTGGTTTTTCCCATATTATGTTTTCCATGATATATCTAGTGTTTTGTCTATTTTAGGTGTGTGATCTCTGCATATATTGTTAATTTACATTAAAAGTCTTAAAAATTACTAAGTTAGTTAGTATATTAATTCACCCCCTCTCAGTAGATAGTTATGTTCTAAAAATTGGTATCAGAGCCCTAGTTCCTTAAAAGAAGCTTAATCAACTCAAGTAGATCTTAGACGGTGAACATAAATGGCTAGTCAAGAAGGCTCTTCCTCAAGCCAAGTACCTCTCTTTTATAGATCAAACTATGCATTTTGGAGCATAAGAATGGAAGAATATTTAGCTTCATTAGGGTTTGATGTATGGATGTCTATTGTAAATAGATATATAACCCCTACTACAACTACTTATTAGACTTTAAATAAGGCATATAAAAGCATTGTTAAGGTAAAGAATGATATCATTTATGGATTATCTAATTTAGAGTTTGTCAAAGTGATGTATTATCAAAATACACAAGATATATGGAATAAATTAAAGAACATCTATGAATGTGATGACAAGGTAAATCAAGCCATGCTATAAATACTCAATGGCAAGTTTGAGAGCCTTAAAATAAATGAAGAAGAGAAAATTATAGACTACCTCCTTAGAGTAGATGAAATATTTAATGCAATCAGAGGCCTTAGAGAAGAAATAAAAGATTTGATCATTGTCAAAAAGGTCCTAAGATCTCTACCATCAAGGTATGATTCTAAAATCTCTACAATAGAAGAAGTAAGAGATATGGATAAACTCATTGTTGATGAGTTTCATGGAACCTTCATAGCTTACGAGATGAGAATATGAGAGAAAAATAATTTCAATAAAGAATTTACATTCAAAGCATCCAAATCAGTAAAGGTAGAAGCACCTTGATCTAGATCTGAGGAGACTTACGAAGAAGAAGCCAACTTTGTTAGAAGGTTAAGAAGAGGGTCTATAAATTATTAATGTAATTTACCATTCACATTTTTTAACTATGATAAAGTAGGATAATTTGTTACTAAATGATCTTATAATAAAAAGGATAACTCTGAGTAACAAGAGGATAGTATAAAAATGAAGCCCCATTATTCCAAGAAATAAAACTTCTTAAAAAATAAGAAAGACTTATACACTAAAGAAGATAGTGATTCATTGGATGATAGCGATAGTTATGATGATGACCATGACTGTGATTTTGTGGCTGAGGAAAAGGAAGTCCTATTCATAACATTAATATCATCCTATGTGGATTAAGAAGAAGTTTAAGACTCAGATGAAGAAGAAGAAGTAAATCTAGAATATGAACTTGTCTATCCCCTAGAAGTAATTGACAAGCTTAGAAAAGAGAACTCAAAATAGAAGAAGTTTAGACAAAAGGAGATTGAAAATTTTCCAAACGTTTTGAAAACTATGATTAGATGTTGGTTAGCCTAGAGACACAAGTTAAAGAGGCTAAAATAATATAAGATGTAGTCAAAATTGAACTATAATATAAATCTAATGAGTGCATGAAGTTATAAATAGAGATAGTAGCTTTGAAAAAAGAGATAGAGAAAGCTAAAGATTAAATAGAAAAAGTTTTGAAGCTAAAAGGAAGATTTGACATGCTTGATGATTTGATAAAAAATCAAAAGCCTTCACAAGAGAGATCTAGTATTGGTTATGAAAAAGGAAAATTTTCCATAACTAGTGCATCTGCTAACCTATATGACAACGTCAAATTAGCTGGAGAATTAGGAGAAAATAAGGAGAAATCTTGCAAGGATACCTAGAAAGACACAATCATAGTTGATGTGAAGAAAATTGAAAAGAGCCTAAATAAAATAAGAAGACAAAGGTACCTAATGTAGATAGATACACAAAAGTGAGACTTGAAGAAGATAGAGTTTAGAAGAGCTCCTCATACTACATAAATAAATATTATGACTAGGTATTCCTCATCTTTCTATGGTTATAATTATACCTATAGTCAGTTTGGTCATAGGGCTTTTGATTTTAGAGTTATACCTAAAAGGAGAACAAATTTTTTAAGTAGAA
This sequence comes from Torreya grandis, assembly GCA_037957365.1. Taxonomy (NCBI): domain Eukaryota; kingdom Viridiplantae; phylum Streptophyta; class Pinopsida; order Cupressales; family Taxaceae; genus Torreya; species Torreya grandis. The sequence goes on along the minus strand of JARHVA010004358.1, from coordinate 1,235,051 downwards.
TTTCATTTTCTCCCTTGTTAGATACAAATGTAATATGTTATAATCGGAATAATTTTGGTCACATAAATAAACATTTTAGAACAAACTTGTTAAGACTTGTTAGTGCCCAAAATTGCACTAAAGTAATTGGGCCCTTGTTAAGTGTAAATTCCCAATCCTTAGCCAAAGTATTAATGTCTAAGTCATTATCTCAATTACTATTTTAAAATGTTCTCTTGAAAAGGTCAAGTTCATTGTTTAAATGGCCAAATGAATTAGATTGGTCTTTACTTAGTGTATTTCCTTTAGGAACTTTGCATCAAGTGTTTCCTTGTGTTAATGTGGTCTGTTCTTGGTACAAATTCCTTAGAGTCTTTTGAAAAAAGTGTTCATGTGAATTGTCTAAAGGTAATATTATTTCAAGCTTTTTATCCACATAAAAAGCTTGAGGGGCCATTTCCTTTGGGAATTTTGTCCACACAAAAATATTGAAGGGTTATTTCCATTATTTTAGGTCATTTGTTTTAGAATTTTTATCCACTAAAAAATGTCTGAAGGGCACTTACCCTTCAGGCATTTTTCTCACAAAAAAATCTTGATGAAAATCCTTTATTTTAGAAAAGGTGCAAAGTCTTATTTGTTTTGAAATTTTTGTCCATGCAAAAAATTTTGAAGGGAACTTACCCTTTAGGAATTTTTCCCACACAAAAAGCCCAAAATAATTTTAAGGACTTATTTACTTAAGCTAAAGTATCTATAAAAACTCTAAATGGTCATTTTGCCTTTGCACAATTTTTGAAGCGTCATTTTGCCTTTATAAAATTTCTAAAGGGTTATTTCCTTCAGGCATTTTGCCCTTACAAAATTTCAAAGGACACTTGCATAAGGTTCATTTTGCCTTTGTAAAATTTATGAAGGATCATTTCCTTCAAGAATTTCTCCTTGCAAAATTCCTAAAGAAAAATTTCAAAAAGTTTGAAGGATAAGTCTGGAGGGTGAAGGAAACTTTCAATAAGTTTGAAGGGTAATTTCAAGAGATCTAAAGGGCCATTCCAAAATTTCTAAAGGTAATTCTATAGTGAAAATTCCCTTGACAAAATTTTTGAAGGGTATGTTCAAAGGGTTCAAAAGTTACTTTGGAAAAAGTTGTTGTAGATCATAAGTCCTATTTCTTTTAGACATTTTGCCCATGCAAAAAGTATAAAGGAATTGCATTTCTTTATGAAAAGTACCAAGTTAAATTTTTTTAGGGAAATTATTTTAGATAAAAGTTCTAAAATAATTATCCTAATGAAGATACAAGGAGCTAACTTTAATTCCTTCAAAAAAATTGCAAAAGACTATTATCTTCATGGTAATTATTTCAAAAAAATGTCTAAAACAATTATTTTGATGAAGGCAAAAATCTGAAGGCTAAATTATTTTGGGTATCTTGCTTGTGTAAAAAGTTTAAAAGAATTGAAATTATTTGGAAAAAGTGTAAATTTTAAATTCTTTGATAAAATAGCAAAGCTCAATTTCTATGGGGAAATTATTTTAGATAAAATGTCCAAAAAAATTATCTTGATGAAGACAAAAGGCCAAAGACTCAATTATTATGGGAAAAGTGTGAAGTCAAATCCTTCAAGTAAATTTTCTCAAACATTTTGTCTAAAATAATTATCTTGATAGAATACCAAAAATAATTGTTACAGGAGAATTTTGCTAAAGAAAATCCCAAAATATAAGTGTTGAAGCAAACAATAATGCAAAAGACAAAGACAAAAAAAATTACAATAAAAAAAAGTTCCCAGATAATTTTTTTTGAATTTTAGGTATGATAGTCTCATAGATTACTTTTGATGGGCATGTGAATGTCAAATTTAAGCTATAGGGACTAGCTATTGGGATTTAAATGTTTAAATATGGTCACATGAGCATCAATTTTAGACCCTATGAAGTAGCCATTTATTCTCAAATGGAGGTAAATCTAATGGCACACATTTTCATGGAGCAAGATGATTTGATGATATGTAATCAAAGTTGAATAATAAAATTAACCCAAGATAAGCATAGGCATGATAAGGGTTGAGATCATTGGGCATGATTTAGAGTTTGATAATGTTCCAAATATTTGATGGTACAAGCTAGTAGTTGATAGTTAAATAGAACCTAAGATCAAGTGAGATACTTCCACATGGTGTGAGTACACTCAAAGTAGTAGAGACTGTGTAAGGTACACAAAAAGATCATGGGGATGTTAAGTGGAATATATTTAGGGCTAAGTAAAAGGTAATATCTAATAATGCTCCACCACTCAAATCATGATTTGACAAAGTGTATTTGCTCACCCTATCTAGATGTGATAGTGTATAGCTAAGGTTGAAAATTTAGGGATCCTATGAGAATATGTAGAAATGCCAAGTAGCATAACTGCATGCCATAAATTATAAATTAAGCATTTCACATAAGATTTATGGTGCACATTTTATCTAGAAAGGATGATCCAATGATGCAAGCTGAGGTAGACTTTTCAAAGGGGTCAAATTGCATGAGGAAGTGATAAACGTCTAGATTGGATCCAATCAATAAACTTAGTCACTCTTAAGCCCCACAAATGCATAGTTGGATCTAACGTATCATGTTAAATGTCAGTACATGGCAATATTTGGTTTAAAATCTAAAATTAATAGATATTTTATGGACATGGCAATGATTCAAAGTGCATAAGAACATCTAACTACCATTTGAGAGTATATATTCTTAATGGTTGTATATATTTTCTATTTTCATCATAGTTAGAGCTTTTGAATACTAATTATCATAAGGTAATGGGATTTCCTTGGCATGAAAAAATAAAGGTTTCCTATCTATAAGTTTCCATGATTTGTAATTGATCAATAGGAGAGAATTTAAAAATAAGTTGCACATACGGATAAAATCTATCTGGCTCTTCAAATGATTTTCTCCCTCCAACTATGCAAGTGAGTGGTTAAGAGCATCTCCAAGAATTTGCATATGATGACAAATATTTTTTTGGGCTCCATTATGAATTTTACCATTTACATCATGAAGTCACTGGTATCTTTAGTCAAAATATAAAAGGTTTATTGAAAATTTTCATCATTCCTTGTAAAGGCCATTGAAACAATGATTCCTTTCTTGTAAATGGATGAAGATCTCAAGCATGGCTAAGGGGATATTCTAACTGGAAGTACCTTGGTGGACTTAAAGGCTTGTTTTAAAATTTTAAAATTTGTGACCCAAAGTTCCAAATTCAAAAATGTATAAATAGGGGATTTGTCCTCTATTCTAATGTTGTTATTAGTTTTTGGTTGTTGTAGGTCATTTTATTCATCCATTTTCTCCAAGTCTAGGTTCTACATAATTTTCTTGGATAAACTATTATGTGTATATCTTGTCTTTCTTGCTAAGGTGGTTACATCTATAAATCCATTAGCAAGATTTGAGATCATGTTTATGTCTCCCTTGTCAAAAGGGAAATCTCACCATGCTTATCCCCATGGCATATTTTCAAGTGTTGATGTTTTTAATATTTGTTTTTCATGTCTATGGAAAATATTTATGGTTCTTTATTGTATCCTACTAATGAAATGTAATAATATGTTTTACAAGTTTTGTTGATTGGATACTTGGGTTTGTGTTCATCACTAGTTGTCATTCTAAGCATGTGAATTAGTTATAAATCCATTTCTATGGTTGTATTCAAAAATGTGTTGTTGAATACATTTTAAGGGCACCCTAGGTTCATGAATTTATCAAGATAAAGTATTTAAAAGATTAGTTTTTAGTGTATGTTCTAGGCTCTCAGGGATCATTTGATGTTTACCATTATCTTGCATTTGAAGTTTTTATTTCATCTTTATTGAGGAATATTGTCATAAAATACTACTAGATACCCTATTATTTTCAAACCACCAACTTGCCACCCTCCTTCTTAATCATCTAACTTATTTTACCCTATCCTACCCTACAAATAATACATCTTGCATACTATACATATAATTTGTCTTTCAAATGCTTAAGATCTCACCTATTTGGAATGTGTTTATAGTTTAGGTTTTAAATCCTACCATTGCAATATTTCATTTAGTCCCTTTATTATTGAGATTATTCAAAATGAAGATTGCAGTCACAATATCATCTATCTTTAGTAGCTTGTATATAACTTAGAGAATTTGTCCATTTCATGTGATAACCCTTCATGGGTGAAGTGTACAAACATTGGTTATGCTCTGGTCATATTTATCCATTGTGCCAAAAATCCCCATGGAGATTGAATTGAAAAATCCCCCCATGTGATAAAGCTACCCCATAGGTTCTCTCACCTTGGTTTAGGAAGAGCCAAAAGTAGAAGGGATCCAACCATACCCTTTGTTAGTCCCTCTTATTAATTTTCATAGTCTGGTTCATCTTCTGATCTCCAATCCTTCCCTAGATATAATGACATACTAGCAAGTTTCTCATCATTATTTGTCATTTCTCTTTAAGTGTACCATGCTAGATTTTGAGAGGAGTATAACTTGGAACCAACACTTCGCTGGCATGATTGTCAAGGACCAAACTAAACTTTTGGTCACTTGTGTTGCCATAAATTCTAATAGAGAGCCTTGAGTATTTCATTTTTTGAAGTTATTTTCTATTATGACATTGATCTGACTATCTTGGCTATCAATGTCATAACACTCCATTAGGGATGTGCTAAGAAGTTTTGAGGTTTCACAATTTGACTTTTGTTGAGTTTATTGCAAAGAGCTACTAACATTTCATGTTGGAAGATATATTTTTCCCTTTTGAACATATTTTGAAAATTTTAGTGTCTTTGTTATTTATCTCATTAAGATTTATCCAATTTAATTTCAATCTATATTCTAGAAGTTTGATTCTAGTGGCGACTCCAACTTTATTTTCTAATTTCATGGAAGATTGGTGCCTCTTATGAATATTCTGTTAACTTTCATTTTTGAGTATCTTCTTATTTACAAATCTAGAAGTGTTAATATCATCTTTCAAAGGTGACCCATCTAAGAGACTTGTTCCACCCTTAGGTATTCTTCAGAGAAGAAAGGGAAATGTATAGAAGCCTATTGAAGGGTAGAGCTCAGCTACTAAAGATCATCTAGTTTTTTATAATCTTGAGATCTTTGTTGACTCCCCCATTATTCAGGACTATAATAGCTCTTCTATTGATTATAAAACACATAGTCTTATTCATTTTATATCTCCTTCTCAACTAGTTGAATCCCCTCCCAAGTCTGATCCACTAAGTCCACCTCATTCACCCCCTCATATCCCTTTACCATTTATTCTTGAACCTCCTATTGAACTAATCATGGGGCATAGGGACCAAGATGAGAATGCATGTCCTGTATTTTGAATTCTAAGATTTGGGCTTTGATGAAATGGTAGGCTATCCTAATAAAGTCCCAAATGAAGTTAGGAAATGCCTCTCAAAAATCCAAGGGAACAATATAGTGAATGGTGATCAACATATGAGGGCCTTTCAAAATATTATTGAATATTATGAGGTTGAGTATGAAGATATGTGTATCAAGTTATTTGTGCACATGATAGATTAAGATGCTCATGAATAGTTTAGTTCCCTTCCCATTGGATGCATTGATTAATGGTAAGAGATGGATAATTTTTTTAGAGTTCAATATGGTGCTAGGATTGATCCAAGGTTTTTCTTAGCTGAATTTGAAAATATGAAGAAGAATACTAATGAGTGTGTGTAGGAATTTAACACATGATTTAACAAGACCATGATGTGGTTGCTCAAAAACATCAAACCCAGTGATACATCATGCTTGATAAAGTATTGTGATGCCTTTGAGAGATAAGTTTCCCATTAACCTATGGTTAGTATTCAATATGGCGATCCAAATTGAGAATAACATTAAGGCTATGGGAAATCCCCTGAACAAGTAGTCTAATGTGAAGTTAGACAATCTAGAAAAGACATATCCCATGAAGATAGTTATCTTGGAAGAAAATATCAAGACTTTGGCCTCTATTATCAAATAAATCTCATACAAGTTGACTAGAGCTAAAAATGGGGTCTCTCAGGTGTCTACTAGATATGAGCAGGATCTAAATCCAAATCAAGCATAAAGGGGGCCTGATTTCCACCATAAAGATAATGACAAAGGGAAGAGGCCTGCATGTGAATAAATAATGGAAAGAAATCAAAATAGATGGGCTAGAAAAGAGGTGCCTAATCCTTTAAATGCCAAGGTGAATGTTATAGATTGTGATATTGATATTGAATAGTGTGAAAAGTGCTTCCTACCACATCCCCCATATGATACAACTAAACTAATTATTGAAGATGTAGATGAACTTGAGTTTGTATCATCTGATGATGAGATCATAATGTTTAATTGTCAAAGCCCCCAGAATGAGATGATTGCCTCTATGAAATTAGTGAGTGTTACTACTATAAAATCAATTTTGGAGTGTTATTGAGAAGGTAAGTGTCCTAACTCCTAAATTTTATTATGACATCAAAATAACACAAACATATAAATTTCCAATTCATGATTTTGATTTCTTACATTCTATGATGATAAAAATATATTATGGGGGGATTCCATTAGTTAAGGATAGGAAATTGTTAATCAATGTAGTAATTGCCCAAGAAAAGGAGTATCACTTGAGAATAAAATATCAAGTTTGTACTCCTGAAGACACTACCCATACAAATCTAGAGGTAGGGGATATCAATAAGGACACTAAGAAAGTGAAAAGAAATCCTAAAGCTTCCAAACTTGCACATGTTATCCAATCTGCTAAGCCAAGAGGTGCTCCAACCAAAAAATAGAGTACCCATGTTGTCTAGTATCCCTAAGGGTGATAATGATTCTAAAATTAATCTACCTTTGAAGTCTACTGATAAAAACATGAATTTGTCCCAACCCACTTAGCTTTAAACCTTAAATGATTACATCCTAGCTAAAGCTATCATTACCCTTCCACCAAATATACCTCTTCCTTAGTATAACTTATGTGATATGGTGTAAGTATTGATCCAAATAAAAATCAATGTGCTACTTGTTGAGTTTTTGCAAATAGTTGAACATAGGAAGAGGGCATTTGAATATTTGGAATTTGGTGAAAGGATAGATATGAATGAAATCAGGTTACCCTAAGCACCCCTAAAAGAAGATGAAGAATCCAAAGAGGTTTATTTGGGGACTGCATTGGTAGAGAGTGAGCTAAATGTGGATCCTTTTTATATAACCCTACTAACCAATGGTCTGATTATTCATAACTACATGTTTGACTCCAAAGCTTCTTGAAATGTGATGCCCTTAGGTGTCCTAAATTAAATTGGAGTTAAGATCACATCAACCTTTGGTAAGTGTTATACCATAGACTTATGAGAGGTTCTTATTGTTAGACAAGTTAAGGGATTAGTTGTACAATTGGTAGTTCATCTCAGTAAGTATATGAATATGGATGTGGTAGTTATAGACAACCTACCTAAGTGAGGGATGTTGTTATCATGAAAATAGGTTGTTATAATGAGTGGAAGTGTGCAGATAGCCTTTCCTATGCCATCATTCCTTTAGAGGGTAAGATGGTCAAGATTTATAGAGAGATGAATATGATGCATGCCATTGAAGATTTGAAATGATCTCTTAATGAAGTATTGTACACAAATGTTGATCTTGGAAGCTTTGTTTGGAATGTTGACACTAGTGAATAGCCTATTGTTCTTGATGTTAAGCCTAAAAATAAAATGTTGTTTGGAATATGTGATTTGATGGATCTTCCTCCAACCTCAGAAATGGATTTGGGGTTATCTTTTATTCCCTTAATGGTAGATGATTCATGTTTTATTTTTAGTTTTTCTTTGAGTGCACTAATAATACTATTGAGTATGAGGCACTCTTACTTGGTTTAAGGATTTCCTATGAGTATGGAATTAAATGTTTATTATCAAGGGTGATTATGAGTTAGTGGTAAATCAAGTCTGTAGTGCTTTTTCCACAAAAAATAAAAGGTTAAAATAGCATCAAAATGTTTTCTTAGATTTTCTTTAATTTTTTTATGTATTCAATCTATGTCATCATGATAAAATTTTCAACCAAAAAGCTAACAGACTTGTAGGGTTTGGTTCTCAATTTGATGTTGTAAATACAAGTCCTCATTGGTAGTATCAAGTGGATGTGCTTATTAGGCATTCAATCCTAGATAATTTATATCATTAGTAGGTCTTTGATGATGATGAATAGAATAAGATGTTTCTAAACTATGAAGTTGAGTTCCAAGATCAGCTCATAGACATGGAATCTATGGTCTAGGTTTGTGATGGAAAATAAACCTTGTTTGGGAAAGACATCATTCAATTGAAGACAAACATGATCCCAAGGGGATTAGTGATTTTGGAGGCATATTTTGATGGAGCAAATAAAATGAAGTTGAGAGACTAATTCATTTCAAAGGATGTGATTGAGTACAACGTGGGTTCTCATGATAATCTAAGAAAGGATTGGCTAGGTTCTCAGTTAAGTGCAGCTAAGAATAAAGTTTACATGTAGATATTAAGGAAGTAATGGGATTGATTATCATGGTCTTATTCTAAAATTAAAGTGTATAGGGAAGATTTGTTATAGCACATCATCCCATTATAGCCCAATAGCAAACCTTTCAGGGAGAAATAGAGACTCATTAACCCCATTTTGACCACCAAGATGTGGGATGAATTAAAGAAGATAAGGGATGGTGGTATCATTCATCCCATCATGTATTCATCATGGGTTGTAAATTTAATCCTTGTAACAAATAAGAATGGTGATATCCATTTGGTTATGAATTTCATAAATCTGAACAAAGATTCCATAAAAGACAATTATCCCCTGCCTAATATGGAAAACCTAATGCAAAGTGCCACTAGATCAAAAATGTTGTCCACATTGGATGAATTCTTAGGTTACAATTAGGTTATGGTGAAGGAATTTGAGAGGTCCAAAACTGTGTTCACAATGCCTTAGGGCATGTATGTGTATATGAGTATGCCTCTTAGGTTGATGAATGTTGGTGTAATGTTCTAGTGAGATATGTAAGTTGATTTTATAGTGATAAATAACCAATTCATTACTATGTATTAGGATGACATTATTGTGTACTCCAAAACAAGAGAATAATGTTTGGATCATCTTGAAAAGGTGTTAATCAGATGTAGGGAGTTTGACATTTTGCTTAATCCTAAAAAGTGCCAATTTAGAGTTAAAAAGGCCAAGTTTTTGGGACATATAGTGTCTATGTATGGTGTCATGATTGACCTCAAAAGGGTTGAATCTATTGACAAAGTTCCTATCTCGTAGTCCAAGAAAATAGTTTAGTTTTTTTAGATAGATTAACTTTGTAAGAAGGTGTGTGTCTAATTTTGTAGAGATTACTCTACCTAATACTTCCATGTTGAAGAAGGAATAGACCACCAAATGGGAGGAGAAGGACATGCATGCATTTAGTGACATCAAGGGAAATTTAAAGTCTACCCCTATTTTGGGCATTCCTAATTACACAAATCCTTTATAGATATTCTCTTTTACATCATACAATACTATTATTTTTGTCTTGTTGAAAAAGAATGAGGAAGGTCATGAGTATCCCTTATCTTTATTTAGAAAATATATGCAAGGTCTTGAGCTAAACTATACCATCATGGAGAAATAAAAAAATTCTCTTCTAAAAACTATTAAAAAGTTTAGGCCATATATTTTAAGTTCAAATATTACTGTCTATGTCCCATATACCATAACGAAGGACATTTTAAATCAAACCAAAGTATATAGCAAGAGGTGCATGGGGTCAACGAGATAAAATAATATGACATGGATATCTAGACCACCAATTTGGTAATGGGGATGGGTCTAGCTAAACTTATGGCTAAGACCAATTTTCAAGTTGTTGAGGTAAACATTATTGTTTTTAATGTTGATGATTCCTTTAGTTAATTTAACACATCTTCATGGTATAGAGACATTATTTATTACTTGAAAAACTTGAAATATCCCCATGAATTGGATAAGAATAAAAAAATAACTCTTAATCTTGTCTCCCAAAAGTACCTCTTGACTGAGGATGGACTAGCATGGAAGAATATATATAGGGTTCTCCTAAGATGTGTAATGGAAGAACATAATGTTGTCATGATTGAAGACTTTCATAATGGAGTTTGTGGTGGCCATTTTGCACCTAAATTTATAGCTCATAAAATTCTAAGAGCTAGTTATTTATGGCCATCATTGTTTAAATATGTTACTCAAACATTCATAAGGTGTGAGAAATATTAGTGATTTGCTAGGAGGATGAAAGCTTTAGGTTCTCTTCCCTTGTAGCCTATGATGATTGAAGGCCCATTCAGATAATGGGGAATGTATTTAATTAGTTAAATTATTTATTCATCAAGCATTGGGCATAGATGGATATTAGTTGTAATTGACTACTTCACAAAATGGGTTGAGGTAGTCCCTAAAAAGAAAGCAACACACTAGGTAGTTATCGATTTTTTATTAAATCAGATTATTTTTAGATTTGATGTGCTTATCAAGATAATTATTGATAATTCCATGAGCTTTAAATTTAAAACCTTTTGTGGCATTATGAAAAGAATATGGGATTGAATTGACCTATACTTCCAGCTATAATACTCAAGGGAATGGGCAATCAAAATTAAGTAACAAGAACTTGCTCAAGATCATTAGACAAACTTTAGAAGCAAACAAGAAGTGAGGTGAATAGATAAAGTCTTACTTATGGGCTGAGAATATCATACCTAAGATTTATATAGGCAAAAACCCTTTTGAGCTTTTTTGTGGAGCTCAATTGGTTTCATTTATGAATTTATAGCTACCCACCTATTAGCTCATGTAGAACTAGGGGATGATGAGTAGATCCACCATTATGAAAGGAAGGTGAACCAGATTATTGAGCTTGATGAAACTCAAATACAAGATTATGAAATACACCTTAATTTCAAGGAGAATCTGAAGAAAATATTTGATAGAAAGGTCATTCCAAGTACCTTCCAAATAGGTGATTTGGTTCTGCTTTGGGACAATAGGCATGAGAAGAAAGGAAAACATGGAAATTTATATGACCTATGGACGGGTCTTTATTCTATTGAATACCACATTAGAGAGCATACTTTCTTCTTGAAGATCTAGATGGTGAAATATTAGAGTTGCTAATCAATGGAAGATATTTAAAACACTTCCTTGATTGAGTCTGTATACAACATGTGTACTATATTGTATAGTGTTTTTTTGCTTTATCCTTTTGTTCTTTTGTTAAACCTATATTTTGGGCCTTGTTTTTATAATTTTCCTTTGTTTTTTGTTATGTATTCCTTTATAGATCCTCCTAATCTATTTTTTTTAAGTTTTCCTTATTTTTTTTAGCCTTCATGGATGTTTACTAAAATTTCTAGGTTTTAAATCCATAACCCAATGGATTGGCACCTGGTCTTGTGTTATATGGTTATTTACACACCCATGATGGGTATGCATCCCCAAGTGAGAGCCATTATTAGTGCCCAAAATTACACTAAATATATTGGGCCCTTATTAAGTGTAAATACCCAAGTCCTTAGCTAAATTTTAATTATCAATGTCTAAGTCATTATCCCAATTATTGTTTCAAAGTATTCTCTTGAAATTTTCAAGTTCATTATTTAAGTGGTCAGGTAATTTAGCTTGGTCTTTACTTATTGTATTTCCTTTAGGCACTTTGCATCGAGTGTCTCCTTGTGTTAAGTTGGTCTATTCTTGGTATAAAGAGCTTAGAGTCTTTCATAAAAAGTGTTTGCATCAATTATCTGAAGGCCATATTATTTAAAGTATTTTATCCAAACAAAAAGCCCAATGGGCCATTTCCTTAAAGCATTTTTTCCATTAAAAAATCCCAAAGGGATATTTCCATTATTTTAGGTCATTTGTTTCATGCTTTTTATCCACCAAAGACATTTTGAAGGGAACTTGCCCTTCAGGAATTTTGCCTGCACAAAACACCCAATGAAAATACTTTGTATCAAAAAAAGTACAAAGTCTTATTTATTTCAAACTTTTTATATACAACAAAAAGTCCAAAGTTCACTTACCCTTTGGGCATTTTTCCCACATAAAAAGATAAAAGTAATTATAAGGACTTATTTACTTCAGCCAAACCATCTGCAAAAATTTTGAAGGATAATTTTGCCTTTACAAAAAAATTTAAGTGTCATTTAATTTGGGTATTTTTCCCTAGGAAATTTTATGGACACTTGCAGAAGGGTCATTTTTCCTTTGTAAAATTTTTGAAGGATCATTTCCTTTGCGCATTTTTCACTTGAAAATTTTATGAAGGGAACTTTCAAAAAGTCTGAAGGATAAGTCTAGAGGGTGAAGGACACTTTAAATATGTTCAAAGGGAACTTTAAAGAGATATAAAGGGCCATTCTAAAAGGCTGAAGGGCAATTCTATAGGTGAAATTCCCTTAACAAAATTTTTGAAGGGTATGTTCAAAGGGACTGAAAGGTACTTTTAATAAATTTGCTATGGAGAAAAAGTCCTGTTTCCTTTAAACATTTTACCCATGAAAAATGTTCAAAATAATTGTATTTATTTAAGAAAAGTACCAATTTTAATTTCTATATGGAAATTATTTCAGACAAAATGTCTGAAACAATTGTCCTGATGAAGATATAAGGAGATAAGTCTAATCATTTAGCAAAAGTGTAAAAGACTATTTTCTTCAGGGGAATTGTTTTGAGAAAAAATGTCTAAAATAATTATTTTGATTAAGGTAAAATTATGAAGGCCAAATTATTTCAATCATCTTGCTTGCGTAAAAAGTTTTAAAAAATTATAATTCTTTAGGAAAAGTGTAAAGTTCAAATTCTTCAAGAAAATTACAAAGCTCAATTTCTAAGGGGAAATTATTTTGAACAAAATGTCTAAAAATTTATCTTGATGAAGATAATAGGTCAAAGACTTAATTCTTGTGGGAAAAGTGTGAAGTCAATTCCTTTGGGGAAATTATCTTAGACATTTTATCCAAAACAATTATCTTGATAGAATACATGAAAGAATTTTTGTAGAATAATTGTGCTGAAGAAAATCCCAAAGCATAAGTGTTGAAGCAAATAAGAATTCCAAAGACAAAGACTTAAAAAAATTACCATAGAACAAATTCCTCTAATAAATATTTGTAAATTATAGGTATGATGGTCTTGTGGATGTCTTTTGATAGGTGCATAGACATCAACTTTAAGCTACAGGGATTAGTTGTTGAGATGTAAATATTCAAATATGGTCATGCAAGTGTCAATTTTAGACCACGTGAAGTAGACATTTATTTTTAAATAGAGGTAGGTCCAATGGCACACATTTTCATGGGTCAAGATGATTTGATGATGTATGATCAAATCTAAATAGTCAAAGGAACCCAAGATAAGCACATGTATGATAAGTGTCAATATTTTAGGCAATGATTTAATGTTTGAGTATGTTTCAAAGATTTGATGGTGTGAGCTAGTAGTTTATAGTTAAATGGAACCTAAGATCAAGCAAGATACTTCCACATGGTTTGACAGTACTCAAATAAATAGATATTATCTATAAGGTACATAGGAAGCTTGTGGGGCTGCCAAGTGACATATCCTTATGGCTAAGTAAAAGGTAGTATCCAATAATGATATACCCCTTGGATCATGATTTGATACAACATATTTTCTTACCTTAGCTAGATTTGATGGTGTATAACTAAGGTTGAAAAGTTAGGGATCCCATGGAAAAACACATAAATGCCAAGTGGCATAGCTACATGTCACAAATTAGAAATCAAGAATTCATGTAAGGTTTGCATCTCATGTTTCATCCGGTAAGGATGATATAATGGTGCAAGTTAAGGTAGAATTTACAAAGGGGTCAGATTGTATGAGGAATTGAAAAATGTCTAGATTAGAGCCAACCAATTGGCTTAGTCACTCTTAGGCCCCACAAATGCCTAGTTAGATCTGATGTGGCATTTTAAATGTTAGTATGTGTAAATATTTGGATTAAAATCTAAAATTCATGGTTATTTCATGGACATGGTAATGATTCAAATTACAAAATAATGTATAACTACCATTGAAGAGCATATCTTCTTAACTACCATAGATCTTTTTTGTTTTCATCACAGTTGGAGCTTTCTAATGTTAATCATCATAAGGTAATGGCCTTTCCTTAGCATGCACAAAGAGAAGACTTATTATTGAAAATATTCCATGATTTTCAATCAATCAACAAAAGAACATTTCCAAATAATTTTCACATGAGGATAAATTATGTTTGGCTCTTCAAATGATTTTCTCCCTCTAACTATGCAAGTGAGTAGTCAAGAGCATCTCCAGGTGTTTGCCTATGATGACACATAATTATTTGGGCATCCACTATTGATTTCACCATCTCTATCATGAAATAACTAGTATATTCAATCAAATTATCAAATTTTTGTTGAAAATCTTCATCATTCCTTGTAAAGATAGTTACAACAATGATTCTTTTCTTACAAATTGATGAGGATATTAGGCATGGCAAAGGGGATATTCTAGTTGGAAGTATATTGGTAGACTTGAAAGGTTTTTATACAATTTCTAAAGTTGTGACACAGTTCTAGATTCAAAAATGTATAAATATAGGATTTTCCCTCTATTCTAAAGTTATTTTTGGTTGTTGGTTGTTTTAGGTCATTTTAGGTGTCCATTTTCTCCAAGTCTAGGTTATGAAAAAAAGAAGGATCAAATATTGTTTGTAGATCTTGTCTCCTTTGATAAGTTGGTTAAATTTGTATATCCATTAGTAAGCTTTGAGATTATGTTTATGTATCCTTTGTCAAAATATAAATCTCACCATACTTGTCCCCATGATAGCATTTTGAAGTGTTGATGTTTTTAATATTAATTTTTCAAGTCTATGGAAAATATTTGTGGTTATTTATTTTATCCTATTAATAAAATACAATAATATGTTTTAGAATTTTTGTTGATTGGATACTTGGGTTTGTGTTCATTACTTGTTGTCATTCTGAGCATGTACCTTAGTTATAAATCCCTTCTTATGGTTATATTCAAAAGTGTGTTGTATAATATCTTTTAAGGGCACCCTAGGTTCATGAATTTAGTAGGATAAAGTATTTAAAAGATGAGTTTTTAGTGTATGTTCTAGTCTCTCAAGGATCATTTGGTTTTTACCATTATCTTACATTGGATGTTTTTCCTACATCTTTATTGAGGAATATTGTCATAAAATACTGCTATATACCTTGTTGTTTGGAAACCATCATCATATTAACCTACTTTTTAATAATTTAACTCATACTACCCTATCCTATCCTAAAAATAATAGATCCTTTGCATAATATACATATTATATATCTTGTAAAAGCATAATATCTCTTTTAGTTGGAATGTGTTTGTAGTTTGTGATTTAAATACAAGCATTACAATCTTTCATTTAGTATTTTTACTATTGAAGATTATTTAGAATGAATATTACAATCATAATTTCATCTATCTTTATTAGTTTGTGTATAACTTAGAGCATTTGTGTATTTCATGTGACAACCCTTCATAGGTGAAGTGTTAAAAAAATTGTTATGCTCTGGTCATACTTGTTCCTTATGCCAAAAATCCCCATGGAGATTGAATTTAAAAATCCCTCCATGTGAGAAAACTACCCCATTGGTTCTCTCAACTTAGTTCAGGAAGAGCCAAAAGTAATAGGTAACTAACCATACCCTTTGTCAGTGCCTCTTAGTCATTTTCTTAGACTAGTCCATTTTTTGATGTCCAACCCTTCCTTGAATATAATGACATACTAGTGGGTTTCTCATCATTATTTTCATTTCTCTTCAAGTGTGTTAGGCTAGATTTTGAGAGGTGTATAGATGGGAACCATGAAGACCAAAAACATAAAGTAACAAGAAAGGCATGACTCCTAATGTGAACAAAGGTTCACAAATATCTAAAAAGGAGAAAAAGAATCCAAATAAGAAACCCATGGATGTGTGGAAAGTGAAAGATAAATCTATGATTACTCAAATTGTCCTCCTTGCCAAGGAGAAAAATTTATGGGTAATAAATAGTGGTTTCTTAAAACATATGACTAGTGACAAGAGTGAGTTCATCAAATTGAGAAAATTTTAGGGAGGATTTGTTAGCTTGGGAGATAACATTGTAGTAAATATCAGAGGTAAGGGAACTTTGAACATAGATGGGAAAATACCTACACATGATGTCCTTTATGTTGAAGGATTGAAACATAATCTACTAAGAGTTAACCAAATGTGTGGTAATGGATATAAGGTCACATTTAATGCAAAAGGATACAAGTTAAGGAGATCTGGAAGACTAGTTGTATAAAGGAATAGAATTGAAAGTAATATCCATAATCTTATTAAAGTGAATGGTAATAGATGCCTGATAGGAAAGATTGATGAGAGTTGGTTATGGCATAGAAGAATGGGCCATGCCAATTTTAATAACTTGGTAAATTTGATTTAAAATAAGTGTGTTAGACATATTCCAAAGGTAACTAAACCTATAGACACTAATTTTAAGTAATTTCAACAAGGCAAGAAGAAAAGGATTATGTTTAAAACAAAGGAGTATGCAACTATAAAGCCTCTAGAACTAGTTCATACTGATCTTTGTGGTCCTACTATGACAAGAAGATCTAAAGGATAAAGTTACTTCGTGTTATTTATATAAGACTACTCAAGAATGACATGGGTAACTTTTTTGAAGGATAAGTCTCATGTATTTGAAAGATTCAAGATCTTTAGGGACATGGTGGAGAATGAGATTGGATAAAAAATCAAATGCTTAAGATCTAATAAAGTTGGAGAATTCACCTCAAATGAGTTTATAGAGTACTATGAGAAGAATGAAATCAAAAGGCATTACTTTGTATGAAGGACTCCACAGTAGAAGGGATTTATTGAAAGAAAGAATAGGATAGTCAAGGAGATGGCCAGAACAATTTTAAAAGAGGACAAGTTACTTTATAGATAATAGATAGAAGACGTCCAAATAGTAGTATATATCTTGGATAGAGTTTAACTAAGGTCAAATAGTGACAAAATTCCCTATGAACTATGGTATAAAAAACCTACCTCTATTAATTATTTTAGAGTGTTTAGTAGCAAATGCTACATCAAGAGAAAAGAGGAAAAATTGGGAAGATTTTAATCAAGATGTATGAAGGAATATTTCTTGGTTATTCTACCCAAATCAAATCCTACATATGTTACAATAAAAGGCTGCACAAGATTATATAGATCATCAATTTCAAGGTTGAATAAGGATTGAAACAAGTTGAGCCTAACAGAGAAATCTATATTAATGAATCAAATTTTGAAGAAGAAGCATCTAATGAAGAGGCTGAGAAAATGAAAGAAAAATCACCTGCAATTTTTTTTTAAAGGATCATATTATAGATCAGATCATTTGAAATAATAATGAAGGATTTTAGATCAGGAGAAGAATTGCACAAAATAAGGAGAAAGTAAGTTTTGCTCTAATGTCTAAAATTGAGACTAAGATTTATGTTGAAGTTAGAAAGGATGACAATTGGCTAAAAGCCATGGAAGAATAACTAAGAAAAATTGAAAAGAATAAATCTTGGTCATTAGTTCCAAGGCCTTCAAATAGAAATATGATAAGTATAAATTTGGTCTTTAAAAACAAGCTAAATGAGGATGGAATTGTCATAAGCAATAAGGCAATATTGGTGTGCAAAGGATATGCACAAGTTGAGGGCATAGATTTAGATGAAACATTTACTTCAATTACCAGATTAGAATTTATAATAATTTTTTTATTATTCTCTATTTATAAGAAGTTCAAATTCTATCAAATAGATGTTAAGTCTATTTTCTTGAATGGGAACCTAGAAGAGGAAGTCTACATAGAACAAGATGAAGGTTTTCAATTTTCAAAGGAACAAGATTATGTGTATAGACTCAACAAAGTTTTGTATGGTCTAAAATAGTCACCTAAAACATGGTATTTAATTTTATACCAATACATACAACAATAAGGATTCAACAAAGGATGTGCAGATAATAATCTATACTTCAAATTAGAAGGTGAGCATATGTTAATTATTATTGTATATGTAGATGAAATTATCTTTGGTGGTAGAAACAACAAAATTTGAAAATAATTTGCTACTCAAATGAAAAATGAGTTTGATATGTCTATGCTTGGAGAACTTTCTTTTTTCCTTGGTCTAAAAATAGCACATACGAATGAAGGGATATTTATATCCCAAACCAAATATGCTAAGGAAATACTCAAGAAATTTGGAATGGAAGATAGCATACCATTAAGTACTCCCATGATAAGTGGATGCAATTTGAGCAAATAAAATGAGTCCCTTGATGTAAATCAAAATGTGTATATATCAATGATAGGTAGCTTGTTATACCTAATTGCATCAAGACCATATATCATGTAAGTAGTGTGAATGGTTATAAGGTTTCAAGATAATCCAAAATAATCACAAGTTAATATAGTGAAAATTATCTTTAGATATATCAAAATCACAATTGATTATGACTTGTGGTATCCTAAAAGTGAATATGTCACTTTGATAGCAATACAAATGTTGATTCGGTAGGAAGTGTGGATAATAGAATAAACACTAGTGGTGGTGCATTTTTCCTTGGAAATAGACTTGTTTCATGGATGAGTAAAAATTAAGAGTAAGTTACTCCTTCTATAATAGAAGTAGAGTATGTGGTAGTAGTGGCATGTTACACTCAAGTTTTGTGGAAGAAATAAACACTTAAATACATCAAGGTAGAGTACACATCACCTATCTCTATTCTTTATGACAATTCAAGTGATATTAATATATCAAAAAATCTAGTGATGCATTCTAGAACTAAGCATATATCAATCAAATATCATTTATTAAAATAAAAGGTTGTAGATCAAGATTTCACAATAGAGTATGTGCCAACTCAAAATCAATTTATAGACATATTCACCAAACCTCTTCCCAAAAAAAAATTTGAGTATCTATGATGGAAGGTAGGATTGGTGGCTCCTAAATCACATCACTATATCTTAGTGATGGAGCATGAGGCTAGGGGGAGGATCATAGAATTTTTTAAGCATTGGAAAATGAGAGAAAAGGCAACTCAGGCATGCATATTTTTTGTAAATTTCAAATGAGTTTATGGTTGTAGATTCTTAGATAAACTCCTTTATCTTATAAAGGGGGAGAAAAATTTAGACAAATAGAGAGATAGAGTCCCTTTTCCATTGATGTCAAAGGGGGAGAAAAAGTGAAAATGCTCTCTATGGGAGAAAAAGTATAAATGCTCTTTTTAAAAGTTTGAAAGAGAAAAGTATGTGTCCAAGTTGAGTTTAGGAAAATATCCCATTGCCTAAAAGGGAGTAAGTTTCATATGAATAAATTTAGTTCACACTCATAAAAATCTAATGCAAGCAATGCTAGAGAAGGATTAGAGTATTAGAAGATCAGAGCATTTAGTTTGCCATTAATGACAAAGGGAGAGATTATTGGCAATATGATTGTCATTGATGTCAAAAGGGAGATTATTGGCATTATGGATGTCATTGATGTTCATATATTAGTATGGTGGTTTGAGGATGTGAAAAATATCTTATTAAATGTCAAGGATGAATTGAGTTCTTGTGTGCATGAGTGAAATTCATCCAATTCTTCATTTTTTTCATTTAGACATTTTTGGTCTAATGGCAAAAAATTTGAATAGACAATTTATTGATGTAATCATTACCACGTGTGAATGAGTCTGGGTGAGTTGGTCATATGGTTTTGATCACATTAGTCCTAGTTATTATGTGACATATTTGAATTCATTCATTAAATCATGGTTGAATATATGAGGATACAAAGTTGGCTACTCATATAGAATTGACTAAGTTTCCATACTTAGCCAAATTTTCAAAAGGGTTCAAGCAGAGCCAAGTAATCATGTTCATGAGGTTAGCGGAGGTGTCAGGACAAAATTATCATATGTTTTTTTTTCATTTTTATTCCTAGTTTCTATGGATTAAATCTCAAGTCACGTGATGTAGTGAAATAAATGATATGCATGTGAAAAGTTAGGCATTTTGACAGTGTTTTCCCATAGTCAAATTTGCATATGTCAAGAAAAGTTGAATATGCATTTTGATGATGTAATATATTATGCATATGAAAGTTTCAATATAATATATTTATGGATAGAACCCCCGATGTGAGAGGATCTTATGTGCCAAATTTAAAGTCATGTAGCTAAGCACAACCAATGTTATGCAAGAACAAAGTTGGCCTTCTAGGTAGTTCTACACATAATTGGCTCTATGGAAGAATAATCTAGGTGAGAAAATTAATGAAATTATATCTCACATGCACAAAGGATTAAAGAATAAATTATCATATGGGTTTGTTTAGTGTTATGCCTAATTTATATTATCCAAATTTTAGAAGTGATTGAGTGAAGCAAAAGATATGAAGGTGAAAATTTGATCTCACAGATAGATTGCAATGGTTTCCATAGTCAAATTTTCATAAGGTAAATTTAGAGCAACTCTCAAAGAGATTAAAAAAATATGTGTGCTCTAAGATGTCAAGATGTATTAAGATGAGGATAAGTGATTGAATTTTAATGTTAAGTTGATATAAATATCAGCTTGTCATAAGATCTAATGGTGAGCATGTGATCATGAAATGAAGATCCAATGGAGTGAGTAGACTCAATGGGATGAGGTGCTCAATTTTAATGAGATAGAGGTGATTTAAATATTAGGCCAATTTGACAAGATCAATAGAGTGCATTCATTCTAAAGACTCAAGAAGTAGTGAGATGAGATTAAGAGCTCAATGTTTAACAACAAGTAGAGGTAAAGTTCATGCAACTTTGAAGATCTAACATCACCTAAGATCTCAGATCAAAAGATATAATGGATGTATTTTAAAGTTGGAACATTAAAGCTCAGAAGTGTATAAAGATCTAAAGAAATACATGAGCCTATCAGAACTTGATCCAATGGATGTGTTTTAAAGTTGAGAAATTTGGATAAGGACCATCAAATCATGGTGCAAAACTTAAGATCAATGGTCAATATATAAATATATGTTCATCCCAATGGTCAAGTAGAGGAAATTCTAGTTAATCCATAAATTATGACACATATAATAAATTTGATTACTGTATTTGATCAAATTTGTGTAATATGGCATGTGCATCAAAACTCAAGCCCAGTATATGCTAAAAATAGTAATGAGACCAAGAATCATGGTGTTGGAGAATGAGTTCAAGACATGGTAAAATTGATATTAATGACAAGAACTAAAGTCAAATAGAACTAAGTGTGATGTGTTATAAAACAAGTGTGAACACAAAGAAGTGAACCCTAGATCAAATGATTATATATATGTCATCTAGGATATAGACAAATATTGTTAGAGTAATTGAATTATGTTGTATAGAGAAATACAAAGACACAAAACCATAGGGGAAGAGAAGAGAAGAGAAGATAAGAGAGAGATGTGCATAGCATGAGTTTTTACAGACTAGACCTGTAATAGAGAATTGAAATTGGATTTATATATGAACCAAATTTGTAATCTAGAGTTTCAGCTCCATAGTAAAATTTTATAGGTTGGTGGAATCAGATAAGCTAAGTTACTGCTTAGTTAGGGGGTGTATTATTTCTTAGAGTAGGTGCTCTTAAATCAAGGGATTTATGTCTCATTATTATTGGTGCCCTTAAACATAGTAAATAGTGAGGTTATTTATTGTGAGGATGAATTAGAATAATAACTTCTAGAAGTTATTCTCATGGTGGGTTTTACCATACTAGGTTTTCCATAGTATATCTAGTGTTGTGTTTATTTGTGTGTGTGTGTGTGTGTGTGTGTGTGTGTGTGTGTGTGTGTGTGTGTGTGTGTGTGTGTGTGTGTGTGTGTGTGTGTGTGTGTGTGTGTGTGTGTGATCTCTACATATATTATTAATTTGCATTAAAATTATTAGAAGGGACTAATTTAATCAATCTACTGATTCACCCCCCCTCTCAATATATAGTTATATTCCAACAACATGTTTATCATTGGGGTGAGCTCATTGGTTGGATCTTAGCAACTTTGGCTACTGAGCCACATGGAATTATTTCATTTGATTGAGTTCTCCTAAGCTCTAATATATCTATCAAATTTGGGAGATTGACTATTATGAAATTGATCTATGTGGCACCTTCCCATTTGATCATGCCCTCACAAGATCTAACATTCCTTATAGATTTGGGAGACTAACCATTTTGACAATGGGAATGACAAGTAATATCATTTTTAGAAATGATCCACATAGTGATCTCCCATTTAGTAATTCTTCTTACATAAATCCACAAAAAATACTAAGTAAAATGAAAATCTCATGATGAATATAAATTTTCATTTGGATACCATTGAAACACCACTAAGTACCATGAAGGATTGTAGGAGCCTAATACTCTAAGAGATTGAGAATTCAAGAATCTTAATATGAAATCAAACATATAGAGAAGTTAGCACCTTAAATATTCTAAGAATGCACCTGGTTCATTTTGGGATGCAACTAGGACATGATTGTGTTAACTTCAAACATTACAGGGCTCTCAACAGGGATTAATTTTCCATTACAAATATTCAATTCACTTGAGAAAACTAGGGAAAAATAGGAATTGGAGGACTCTCGTAAAAAGGAGTTGGTTGGAATGATATTGAAATTTTGGGAACTTTGAGTTTGATCATTTTATAGATGGGTCCCCCATTTCTTTAAAGGAGGTGTGTTAGACACAACAAATGGTAAATTCTATATGGAAAGTGGTGTTAAACATTTAGAACCCAAGATATTCACCTTATTTCTTGCACAAAACATAGACTACCAAAAAATATTTAGACATATTAGAAAAATAAGGCATTAAAGTGAATTACAAGTGACATACTAAGCCTTATTTCCATATAATACCATCAATGTGTCTAAAGTGATATATTTTTAATTGGTTAAATTATATATTTCACTTAGATAATTCAAGGTCAAGTTAGGTATCATATCTTCCAAAGGGGAAATATTAATTATATAGTTTGGGGGAAATGGTTCAATTCTATATTACTCAACTGCTAGCCAGGAATATATAGCCTTGATAGAGATACCTCTAGTCCCATTATAGGCCATGTTTCACTACCATCTAGATCAAAAATCTTGTGATGGATATTTCTTGAATAATTTTTTTTAGGAAGACTCAAAATTTAGATTTTGTAAGTTATCTAGTATCATTTTAATGTTTTCTTGTGAATATATTTGGTAGTTTTATCCATTGAGAGTTTAAGACCAATCCATAGGTGATATAATGTTTGTAAATATATAAATACCTATTTGATATTATATCAGTTTAGTTATCTCAATTTTAATCAATATGTCATTATTAGGTGTATTTTGATTTCTTTTATTAGGAATTAGGGTTGTTGTAAAATCCAATTGTATAATTAAGAATCATCAACCTCCAAGATCTAAAATGTAAAAGAATTACAACCTTTGATTTTCCTAAAATTAAAATCTCACCTTTGGGTACTCCAAAGCCTAATTGTACTTCCCAATCTTCTATCTCCCTTACATTGGTTACTTACAGTGAGTTCTTTGAAGGAATTTTCAACTTTGCCTACCATCTTAATCTCAATTGAAGGCTAGATCTAGGGCAAGGTATGCAAGAGATAAACACCATAGGCAAAAAAACTAACATCAATAAAACACACACACACGCACACACACACACACACACACACACACACACACACACACACACACACACACACACACACACACACACACACACACACACATATAAAGCATATGTGCACAATGGATGGGATGGATCATAACTACTTTATCCATGGCCTACCCAATAACATCTCAAATGTGATAACACTAGGTACTACTAAGAATCTAGTGGCCACATGTGGTGGTCTAACCTATAGTGGAAGTACAATCTCCTCGATGTATCTCTAAACATAGTCATCAGAACCATAGATAATTGTGTTTTTAGGAGATATATCCTTCTCTAAATTTCCTAAATTTTGTAGAGGTGTGATAGTGCACATGTTCATACTTGATCCATTCTCAACCATAATACTCTAAATAGGATGATGATCTATGTAGGCTCATATAAAGAGTGCATATAAATATGAATCATCATCAATAATGTCCTACTCTATGAAATTGATGAGTGTTGAAAATAGAACTATAGTATGGTACACACTAATGATATTTTGTATGGGGTATGCATCCTTTATAGTAGTGTTATATGATGTTAGGGGTGGATATGCCTAATGTGTACAGTGAACACCTAAAGTGCCCCTACTTCATTTACCATGTGGTTTGGAAATGGATCTAATAATATTTTAAATGTAATAGCTTCCATTTGTTGAGATTTGGGTTCCTTTATGGGCATTCCCACATCAATTATGTTGGCCTATATTAAATAGTATATATTATGTTTCAATGTGATGCATCAATTTGTTGTATGGTGTGGTGCCCTATGATATTCAAAAAATCATTGGAATCATAGATTTTTAGAAGAGGCTGTGTCATATCAACCTATTTGATGGGAGGGAGATATATGACATTTCATTGTAGGATCTATTGTAAAACATTTTCTAGAAATTGTTGAAGGTTGGTGAAAACTCTTTGTGGAGGAGCTGATAAAACCAGGTGAGGAGATGGATCTAAAGCTATGTTAACTATGTCCTTTGGATCAATCTTGTTTTTAGTGTCCATTACCTTATATGAAGGCTTACTAGAACTATTAGTAGTTAACTCTGATCCATTTGTATATTTTAATTTACCCATAGAGAGAAGCTTTCACTTCATTTCTTTCACTTTGTGACATAAATTTGTGAATGTTGGAAACTTATTTAAAAAGATAGCTTCATATAATGATGGTTGTAGGCTCTATTTGAATATGTCTTGGAGCTCTCTATCTACCACAAGGTAATTTATTTTGGCTAATATAGTATTATATCATAAGATACATTCTATAATAGGTTCATTGAATTTATGATTTAGTTGTGCTACTTGAGCATATGAGATCTTATCACTAATTTTTATTGAGAAGTGTGCTAAAAATGTATCTACTAATGGATTGAATGTGGTGATAGACTTATTTTTAGATCATAAAACCATTATAAGGCATATTACATTAAACTATGTGGGAACAACTTAATAAGGAGCCAATTATTAGACATGTAGTCCAAACATGTTACATGAAAAACTTAGAGATGGTGATTTGGGTCACCCTTACCATCATAAAATGTAAGCTTAGGTTCCATTAATATGGATGGAAAATGAGTTGATACTATATGATGTGCCAAAGGTGTATGTAAAATAACATGAGAATCCAAGGCATGTGATGGCCTAGTAGCTCCCTACTATATATGTAACACCTTAGACTACAAAGAATGAACCTCATGCATAATTAATTATACATCTAGATAGGGGAAGCTACACATAGGATGTGTAGCTACCACTAAAGGTTATCGAGTTAAGATTGTTTGTTGTACATGTTGAGTTGTCCCCAAAGTAGGTGTAAAAATATTATTATCTAGGGGAGTAAATGATTGACCATTATTTTATTTTTGAATTTATTTATGGATAATATTTATAAGGTCATCTTGTATATATGAATGTTTCGAAATAAAATCCTATAGTTATCTCTTATCAGTTTCATCAAATTGATTGTTGAATTATACCATTGTAGGTTAGGGGGTAGAAAAATAAACTATTATATAATTTGAACCTTTAAATAAATTTAATCTATGAAATATTGAAATAATTAAATACGAAAACAAATAAAATATTTTATAAATAGTATCTGAGCATAGAAAATAAAAGGATACAAATCTTAAGAAGATCTAAGGTTGGAATTTGAATAGTATTTGAAGTAATTCAGGTTCACCAAATGTTTCAACCTTTTAGGACTTAGATGACTGTAAATCCTACATTTTTAAAGGACTTAGTATAGTAAATAAAGGTATAAATATGCAATAAATACAAGCACTAATCTATTATAGAATTAACTTAATTTGACCTTTTTAAAAATAGAAATAAATAGTGTACATGATAACTTAGCCAAAAAGTGAATGAGGTAGATGATTATGAGGATATAAATTGAGGCAAAGGCTGGTCTAAGTGTCATAAATAAGATCTAGTTATCAAAACCCATTTAGGATAGTAACAACTTATTTAGACACTAGAACCATGTGAAGTTAGTGTCCTTTTTTTGGTAGTAGTGTCTTTTGTGTAGTACTATTATGATCTTTTATGTACACCTATGTATGGATCTTTCAAGCCTATTCCTATAATCATGAGTTCTAAAAGCTTATAAATGACTTGTTTTGATTGATTTTATGATCAAACCATAATTCTCTATATTATTAAGGCATCTAGTTGATACAAGTAGTAAATTATGTTGTTAGTGGGATAGACTAGACATCCTTAACACCCCACTATGATGAGAGTTACCTACATACCAATACGGCAAAAAATAATCAAGCATGATGTAGTTCTCCCAACCTAAATATTGGTGCAAGTACAAATGAAGATAGTGTGATTATATAATTGAGTATTTTGAATGTGTTTAAGACTATAAATATGAGTAATTTGAGCTTAAGAATGTTGTATATGGTTGTATATATAAGTAGGGAATAATAGGTATTGATAACCTTAATTTTACAAAATTTATTTTGAGTTTATATGTGTACTTTACATCTCCTTTCCATCTAGTGGTTAGAGGGATAAAAGTCATGTATATATATTATTCTAGTTATTGTGTGGGTTTTAAATGAGGTCTAGGATAAACCTACATGGTATAAAATTTGGAAATATATTCATTTATAGAAAAATTATGGAAAGGACAATAGTGCCAAAATTTGGACATTAGCACCATGTGGCACTACTATCCCTATTATGGTGCTATTGTTTAGGTGGTAAAACCTAAGGAATGAAGGGATAGGATGACAAAATGAGGGTCTGGGAATAATTTAGGGGTGTTTAGGGATTATTTTATCAAACATAAAGGATGAATAAGTGTGAAAATAATCCCTAAGATAGGTCTAGGGCTAAACTAGGGATAGGTGGTCTCAAGCAGCACTCTTAGCACTCAAGTGTCATTTTTAGGTGATTACACATTGACACTTGTGTGAACTACCCATATTTTTCTCTTTTATTATATTATTGACACCTTAGTTTTATTTTAATATCTTCTATTATTATTTTACATACTTTAAAAAACACAAAACAAAATACATATATTATTTTTTTTCAAAAACATACAAATATTTAAAGAAAATCTAAAATCAGGACTTAATCATGATTATAAATCTATTTTACATGTTTTTTATATGTTATTTATCTCATGATTAGTATATAACATATTCCTTATTAATTTCACATGTGTTTTATAGGTATCTTGAAGTCTTGTGTATAACATGCAATTATTTGTACAAATTTAGATGTTGCACTTTCCTCTACCCATTAGCCTTGACAAGATGGGAGATCTTATTCACATGTGAAAATATGTATGTGTTATCATTATATAACCCCTATAATTTTGAGCTTTCAATTATTTAAAATGTGTTTCTAATATTTCTATCTTACATAGTGTACATGAACATGTTATTTGCTAGGATATGATCACATGGCATATGCATAGATTATACTACCTTTAATAATTCTATGTTTCATTTATGTTGTTTATTTATACACAATATATTATAATTTTTTTAATATTCTATTGGCCTTTGGCCTTTGTGTGTAATTTTAAATTGATTCATCTCAAGCAAATCTTGTGTGTTATGTGTGACATTTGAACACATCCTTATTTTGGCTCTTGGTGTGTGACAATTTAACATGTCTTTATTATGGTATTTTTACCTATGAATGTGTGTAAAATATCATGTCTCTTATTTGGAGCATTCCTCATGTCTATGTGTGTTCTTTAGGACATTTAAATGTGTCATAGATTTTTTACATTAGCCCATAGATGTATGTTTTTTATTCTTTGTGCTTGTTGAACTTGATGAGTTGTATAAGTGACATGATCCATGTCATGCATTCCTAACATAACAAACCCATGATCTTCAATGATACATTCTATAGGACTTACATCTTAATTTCTATGTAAAATTAAAACTTTACCATGCTAACACACTTTTTCCTTATGGTACAATTTCAATGATAACATATTTACTACACATGTTCAATTTAAATTTTATTTTGAGATGAGTGAATTTTTAAGAGCAAAGTTACCTTAAAATGGGGGAATTTTAGTTGGCTTCTCTTGTATGAGACAAGCCATTTTCAAAGCGTAAAATTTATTTACTAGCACAATCATAGTTTCAAATTTATAAAATTTAGCTATTAAAACATATTATGGGGGCATATGCCATTGCATATACACCCCTATTTGATATTTAAAGAGAAAATTTACACCGTTTCAAATTTTGAATAATAGAATTCACACATATTTTCAAATTATATAATTACTTTGGAGGCATTACACAATTTTATGCCACATTTTTTAGTTGTGAACATGATAGGATCATGGGTGTACTCCTTTATCTTTTGATTATGCTTTCAAAAACTAGAATGTACAAAAATGTTGTAATTAAATCTACAATCCATTTATAGTGGTTGATTTAGTTTAGTTACAAAGTGCATGAATTGGATTTCATTATTCACTACAATATTATGTGTGTGAATCCATTTTGGATTCTAACCAGTATCACATCTTAGGGTTACAAAAATTAGTAAAATGAAACTAATGATCAAAATCCTTAAATGGGTATTATTTTCAAATTCAAAAGAGGTAATAAAATTTTAGGTTTGATCATTCCCAATTTTATCATAGATTTATCTAAGGAACCATCTTCTCCAAATTATTCATGAGAGGCACCAATTGTCTAATGTTTCAAGGAATCAACATCACCATGCAAAGTCACAAAAAATAAAATTTATTCCACATATACAGGTGTATTAATTCAATAATATAATTTCATTTTTCAAACTATACAAATACAATTAATTTTAAATTAAACAAATTTCATTTCATATTTCAAATTATCAAATTTCAAGCAAAGTTTCAATTGTTCAAATTAAAGTTTTAAAATTTCAGTTTTCAAAGGAAATAAATGACTACTTCATGTGTTTTATAGTATTTTCCAAAATATACAGTGTCTTGCATGATTTAAATATGCAACTTAAATAAAAATTATCTTAAAAACTAAAGTATGGATTTATTTTAATCCATTAATTTCATTTACAAGCTAAGGGAGGGGGATGTCATAACCTAAATTTGATAATGAATACTTGATCATTTCTATTTTATCCCTTCTTACCATTAATTAATATGTGAACTTAATTGACACTTATTATGTCAATTTAGCCTATATTAATCATAAAAGGAGACCTACTTTTATCACAATGCCATATATTATAACCTATAGAAATGATTTATTAGTGTAGGGATTTTTCCCTTTGGGTTTTGTTTATATGGCTTTATGGAAATTCTATGTCAATTAAGCTTCCTTAGGTTAGTTTTAAAAGGGTCACATAGGCTAATTTAATTTTAATGTAATTATCCAATTAGGAAAATTAGAGGTTTCCTCATGTTTCCTTAATTTTTTCTATATGTACCCCAGTTTTCCACTTTAGAAGGTGAGACAAAGATAATGCAATTTTATGCAAGTATGTCATAGTTTGCAATATTGTTGTGTGAAGACAAACTTCTTCCTTTTTTAAAATTTATCTATGATTTCATTACTGCATACATAGATTTTCTCAATATTTTTTGCAAGGATCTATGATCATGACCAATCTAACATGGTATCAGAGCCATTTTTTCCAATATTACAATAATCTTTATGGTTAAATCTTGCATACATTCACTATTATATCATAAAGAAGGGTTTGGTGGGATTCCTTGGAGAATTTCTGCAAAAACTTTGATTGGATATTTATATATCAAAAATGATTATTCCAGTGGTTTTACAAGGTGCCAAAACTCTTGGATAAAAAAAAACATGACCTAGTTCTAAAATAATCATTTTTACTTTCTTTTTGGTATCCCAAGGCTCCATTTTTCATTTTATACAAAAATAAATACATCTTATGTTTTTGTGAAAAAATACCTTATGGGTTTTCTTCCTCAAGTCAAAATATGAAATGGGTCTCTTACAAAATTTCCATCACTGAAGTATTTTAGGAATTATTAGCTTACTTTAATTTACATACCTTCATTCCAGTCATGCCTCTACATTAATCAAATCTAAAGGTGGTCATTACTTTGGATCTACATTTTATATACCTAATGTTACATGCATTAGATAGTGTGTTGACCAATATAGACTATTGGAGGTTGTTACTTAGCAAACAGATCAAATCAAACTTTCAATGGTGAGCAACTTCACTTTTCTAAGTGTAGTTGTTTGATAAGTCCACTTACTTTCCCATAGAAGAAATTGGATTTGTGGAGTTTATTTACTTCCAAATTCATGAAGTTAAGTAAGTAGGGTGTCAGAACCTAGATTACACTACTATAGATACCCTTAGACTTATAGGGGGTCATTACTTACAACTTAGCCTACCTCAAGCAAAGCAAGTTTGAAACTCCAAATAACACTTCACTCAACCAACTTAGACTTTTGGGGGTCTATTGATTACTCATGTTTTCAAAGGGTGATTACTCTAATAACTAAAGTATATTAGGTTTGAAAATCTGATGTACATTGTGAAAGACCAACTCAAAATATTGAGGTACCACTACTACCTTCTTCTATTCAACAAAGTAGTCTAGGAAGTTTGATTACTCTTCTGAGATAGACTTGTACATTTAAAGGGTCATTACTACTTATAATTTTAGGTTACCTCTACTTAAAATATTTTAATTTTTGGAAAAGGTCTAGGAACATGTAGAAATAAGAACTTATAAGTGCCATAACTTTCAATCTATAGTTCTATTTTTTGGTGTTATTTTTTGAAAGTGCATATTTTTTCAAGATATATACATAGGTGGTATTTATTTAGGCCCTTTTTAACATAAATTTTCTTCATGGTGTAATGTATTAAAACTCACTTAAAACCTTTTGTACATTTTTTAGATGCATTATCAGTTTTGCTCGATGTCCCTCTTGTACTCTCTCACACTATTTGCTCATAAGTGTATTCTCGATAGTGCTCGATATCTAATATTGAGTGTGTGTTGCATTGTAATTTAAGTGGGGGTCTTATTGATAGTTCAAAGGGTTAATTATACTATGTAAAATATAATATTTTATTTCATCTCAATTCTATAAATTATTTCAATATAATCTATACTAATAGAACTAAACTCGATTGAACCAATCACATGATTTAACTATCTCGACTAGAAGTCTAAAATGAATCTCACCTTGAGAGGTAAAAGACTATATCAAATCACTATGGGTGAGGAAACTATGCCATCTAAGGTGAAAAAAGTTTAGATGGTATAATAAATGTGATAATTCTTATGGTTTCTTATTCTTGTCAACGTCTCTCAACTACCTATTTCATGTTAAATCTAAAAAAACTCCCAATGATGTTTGGACCATCCTAAACAAGATTTTTAGAGTGCAAGAGATGATGAGGGGTCATTGGCTCATCACATTGAGCTAAGGTAAATATGATACCATATAATACTTATTTACAAAGTTTAAATCATTGAGACTATAGTTGAAATAACGTGGCATTGATAAAATAGATAACTAGTTGATTATATCCATGCTTACAAAAGTGGGTCATGATTATTAAATTTTCATCTCTACATTTCATGCTACGAAACATGTAATTGGATCCACTTGGAAAATGTCATAATTTTATGATTTTGTGATCGATATAACTTGGGATCAAGACGAGCTAGTTCAAATGGGTGTAATGAAGTCTTCAAAATCACATGCATTGGTTGTCAATTAGAGCAAGAAGCCTTCTAGCAGTGGAAAAAAGGAGACTAAATATTCTAAACTAGATCATGAGCATAAGAATAATTAGAAATAAGATACCAAGCCTAAGGAATCATCAAATGAGTCCTCCTCAAATGGGAAACCCAAGAAAGAAAAACTAAAATGCAAATTTTATAAGAAACTTGGGCATGATGAATCTTAGTGCATGAAAAAGAAGATTGACACCTTGAATAAGATGCTTGACAAGACTAACATTCATGTTCTTAAATCCTCAACTGAAAGAATATCCACAAAATATTTTATAAGGATAAAGACAATAAAATGAGTAAAAATAAGGTCAAAGCACTTGTAGTAGCTTCTTAGCCTTTGTCTTGGGTTATTGGCTTAGGTGTTTCCTATCACATGGCCTCCTTAGAAGATCTATTTTTAAAAATAGAGCCATGTTTTGTGCCTTCAATTCTCATGGGTGATAAAACTTTGGTAAAATTTAGTGGTAAAGGATCGATTGAATTGATGGGAACTTCAATGATGTTTTATGTGTTCCTTCAATAGCCACTAATCTTTTATCAGTGTACCAAATCACTCACATAGGTACAAGAAAATGAGTTGAGTTCACACCTAATTTAATTATTATCAAGGAGATATAAGTGACATTGTAGTAGATTATGGTAAGGCCAATCATTAGTCTAGGATGTATACCTTCTCATAATTTTCCCTAGATCAGACCTTAGCTACATTGCTTACTCATGTATATGGAGTGAGTAAACTATTCAATGAATGGGTTGGCCATTTAAACTACCATTACCTAGAGTAACTCAGTCATCAAGACATGGTTTTAGGGTTTCCTAAAGTCAAATTCTTAGATGGCCTATGTAATGGCTACATTCTTGGCAAGCATCCAAAAGAGAAATATGATAAGGGTAAATTAAGGAGAGCCAAATAGAATTTGGAAATCATCCACAGTGACATAGTAAGTCCATTTCCAAAACCTTCATTGAATAATACTAGATAAATTATCACATTCATTCATGAATTTTATAGGTACACCTAGGTGTTTTTTCTCAAAAATAAGTCTAAGGTATCTAATCACTTCAAGGACTTTAAGGCACTTATGGAGAAGCAATCAGATTGTTCCATCAAAATCTTAAGGATTAATAATGGTAGGGAGTATGTCAACAATAGGTTTGGGTAGTTTTAGACATTAGAGTGGATTCAGATGCAACACATAGTTACATATAGTACTTAGTATAATGGTGTGGCTGAATGTAAGAAATAATCATTGAAATAAATGGCCAACTACATGCTTCAATCAAAGTTTATTTCTCCTCAATTTTGGGCTGAAGTAATCAACTGTGTATGATACATTTATAACTATGGTATATGAAAATCCTTGAAAGGAATCACTCCTTTTTAAGCTTGGGATGGTCACAAGCCCACACTGGATCACTTTTGAGTGTTTGGATCATCAATAATAACCTATGTTCCTAAGAACAAATATAAGGCAATGGACCCTTAAAGTCAGTCTTGTATGTTTATGGGGTATGCAAATGGTGCTAAGGGATATAATATTATTTATCTTAAAAATTATGATTTTCTCATAGAAAAGAGTGTCATGTTTTTTGAGGGCCCACTTGAACTCACTACGGGCACTCTAGACTTTTCAAAAGTCTCACTAGACATTGATTCCACATTAGATAGTGACTTGGATCCACCTAAATTTTTTCCTGATGATCAAGATGAATATTATTCTTCTTTAAGTTTAAGTGATGAGAGTAGTGATGAGGATTATCCTCCTCCATCTCACACTCATACTTCAAATGATGATGACTCACCTCCTAATTCTTGAATATCATATAATTTTGTTCCCACTTGGGTGAATAGACACTTCAAAGTGTTGGGAAATTGGCTAGAAATCCATCAAATAAAATGAAAACATGATCATAGTTTTATGGTACTTCACATGCCTACCTGGCCATTGCCTTAGATCTACAAACCTTTCATGAGGCATCTAGCATTCTAGAATGGGATTCTGCTATGTAGGAGTATAGTTCCCTAATCAAGAAAATAGCATGGGACTTGGTCCATCTTCCTAAAGGAATACAATTGGTCTATTTTATATGGGTTTATTAGACTAAGTATTGTGTATATGGGTTTTTTTATAAGTATAAATATCATCTAGTTTCAAATGGGTTTTCTCAAGTGTCTGGCATAAACTACACCTTGACATTTACTTCTATAGCCAAGATGACATCTATCAGACTCACTCTAGCCATCATAGCCACACATGGTGGGATGTTTACCGAATGGACATCAATAGTACTCTTATACATGGTTATATCAAATAATATATCTACATTGAACAACCACAAGGATTTATGGAAGATTCCTCCTTAGTCTAAAGACTCAAAAAATATATCTATGGACTCAAATAGGCCCCTTAGGCATGGTATTCTAGGATGGACTCCTTTCTCCTCAAAATTAGGTTCACTAGATGTCACTAATATCTAAATGTCTACATCTTATGATAAAATTATTATATGTTGATCCTAGTTCTCTTTGTCGATGACTTGTTGATTACAGGGAGCTCATGATCATCCATCTTAGTAGTGAAAACTTCACTTTTAGACAAATTTTCAATGAAAAATATGGGATTGTTGCATTAATTTCATGAGATTGAAATAATTTAATCATAATTTAGGATAACTTTATCATAATCCAAGTATTCTCTTGATTTGATTGCATGTTTTAGCATGGTTGATTGTAAGCCAACTCCTACTCCCTTATTATCTAGTGTGAAGCTTGAGGTTGATTATCCTATACCATTGGTTGATGAAAATCCATATCAACAACTTATGGGTACTCTTACATATCTCACATACACTAGACATGACATATCTTATGCAATTGGCATGGTCTCCTAGATTACGTAGGAGCCACATGAATTGCATTGGAAAGAAGCTAGTAGTTTCTGCACTACATTTAGGGTTTGTAAAACTATGAGATACACTATAGAGAAGAAGAAAAGTTTTATTTGACTAGATACATAGATTTATATTGTGATGGAGTTATTCAAAGTCCAAAGTCCACTTTAGACTATAATTTCTCACTTGGTTTAGGTCTAATAAGTTGGTCAAGAAAGAAGTATAATGTAGTCACTTTATCATCTATAGAGGAAAAATACAAAGAGGATGTCAATACCACCACTGAGGTAATATGGCTTTATGGGATTATCATTAAGTTTGGTATCCAATTTTATAAGCCAATTATCATCTAGTATGAAAACTAAATCACTATCTAGATTTACAGGAATCTGATTCTCCATGAAAGGACCAAACACAGAGATTCACATGCACTTTATCAGAGAGTTTATCAATGAGCAAGTCACTGAACTTTGGTACTATCCAACATCATATCATATTTTAGATATTATGACAAAACCCTTAATATAAATTAAATTTGTTTAATTGTGAGCTCTCATTAGGGTTAGGGATGTTCCACCTTCTTCTTCCTCTTATGTAGGTTCTTCACTATGTAATTGAGTACCTCATCAAGATTTCAATACTGGAACCCAATTCTCATATCACCTAAGGTACACTTAAGGGGGGTGTGTTAGTGTAGTTATTTTTACCATTAGGTTTTTCCAACATGGACTTATGGTCATTCTATGTCAACTAAGCTTGCTTAGGTTAGTTATAAAGGGTCACATAGGTTAATTTCATTTTAATGTAACTATCTAATTATTAAAATTAGAGGCTTCCTCATGTTTCCCTAATTTCCCTATATGTACCCCACTTTTCCACTTTATAAGGAGAGATAGGTTAATGTGATTCTATACAATCAAGTCATATTTTTTAATATTTTTGTGTGAAGATAAGCTTCTTCCTCCTTTGTAATTTATTTATTATTTCATTTATTCATATATAGATTTGCTCAATCTTCTATGTAAGGATCTAAGATCATGGCCAAGACAACATGATCTTACTATTGAAAAAAAAATTATGCATATGTATGCTCTAACTTATGTAGATAGCTAAATCTAGCCACCAATGACCTCTAACTAGGGTTTTGACCAATTTCCACCACAGTGCACAATTTAGCCTAAAACCACTAAAAGGCATTAAATGAGTTAAAATTGATATATTCAAGTGTTGATTTCATCTAGAGTATTATTAAATGGGGTAATGTAATTTATGGTCTACTTAAATTTGATCAAATCATTTCAAGTCAAAATGCTAAATTTACACCTAGGTGCTCTGGATTGCTCTTTTATATCAAATCTGTTGCATGAGACATGTGCCTTCATTATTTTCTATTGATAACATCCTAAATATGGTAATGGATCCAACACATCTTACATTGACTTCCAATTTGAATACATTCAAATTTTGGACCAATAATAAGACATTCTAATTAATTCCAGTAATTTGTGCACAAAGTGATTAATCATGTTTAAGAGTTAGTTAAACCAAATTAGAGCCTAATTGATAAATTCAATGGAAAATTGTTTAATACTTGTTTCTATAAATTAATTTTGAATATCTACATCATTAGGTGACCTCATTTCTTGAGAAGACGTCCCTAGGCCATAAATTCCATAAATATTAGGATTCATGCCTCCCATGCCTCTTTATTGATCTTATATCCCAAATATTGATGAGCCTATTTATTCATTTTAATTGAAAAATTGGATTAATCCTTAGCCACACATCTTAATCTTGAGATGGATGGTTTTGGTTGATTATAACCATTTAGAAAAATCTATAAATAGGAGGCCTTACCACATTAAAAAAGTCTTAAAATGGAAAGTTATAATGCACAAATGATTACAAAAGATATTAAAATTAGTGATGCCTTTCCAAATTGATTCTAGTCCAAGCCAAGCCAAATCCAAAGGTACCAATAGGAGGTGGAGGATAGACAAGCTTCAATTGAAGCAAACTTCATGAGCACAAACTAAGCAAACCACTACTATAAAAGCAGTTGGAGAATTCAAGGAAGGTGAAGGATTATTGTTTTTTTCTTACTTATTAGTTTTGGTTGTAATTTTATTTTGTTATTAAGCTCACCCTATTAACTATGCATTAAGGTGTTATTTTAGTGTATTTTTGATTTGATTTCATTTAGTAACATAATACTAATCTCCCCTTCTAAGTAAAACTCCTAGTTCACATAATGGCATGCCCAGTGGGACATGAATAGATTCACAAAAGTGATCACAATACTCCCTAAAACAACTCAATAATCTTTTTTATGAAGAATCTTGGAGTGGGAGGCTTAAAAGAGTGAAAAAATTAATTAAAACACATTTTCCTGTAAGTGGTGGGTTTGACTAGACACAGTCATGAGATTATCCTGCAACATATGGCATTGTCATTCAAATTCACAGTATTATGCTTAGCTATTTTTATTTTAAGACTAACTTTGTGTTTTTATGTAGGGTTAATAATATTTCTCTATGATTTATGGGGTTTCTTAATCGAGTCACAATATTATCTAACTATTAGCAATTAACTGACAATACCATAACTTTTAAAGTGGCAGGATTATCTTGCTATTAGTAGGATCATCAAACCAAGTCATGATATTGTGACCAAACAACCTATGGTTTATAATAATTTAACTTTTAAAGTTAAAATATTGTCTTATAAGTAGTGGGATTATCATTCAGAGTCAAAGTATTGTGAATAAATGATTAGCAATTAGTTATGATACCACAACTCTTAAAGTTATGGGATTGTCCTATAAGTAGCAAGATTTCTCTATCAAGTAGTGGTATTACACCACTGTGTTAACCCAAGAGTTAATTTTTCTAATTTGATTGTTTCATCTTTAAAAATTCTTCAAAGTTAAACCACTTGCTAACATTTTTTTTGTAGGACCAACTTGTAAAATTGCTAAAACATGCTTAAATCATGTTTTGCATGCTTTAAAATGAACTAGGAACATTATTTTGGTGCTTAATATAACATTTAGGTGATTAAGTAAGTTTTTAACATTAATTTTCAATGTTTACAATTTTAAGACTAAGGGGTCAAATGAACACCACCAAATCATTCATTTGGGCTTAAAATTGAACACACTTATTAATTTTGTTTTCATTGTTTCAATTAGCACTTTGATTTTTAAAAATAAAAGGATGTTGCATGTATTATCTTCTATTTGTACCCTTTAGGGAACCCTTGGAATCAAAAGCACTTTCCTTATTTGTAAATTTCCTAGTCCAAGGCATAGCAATAACATCATCTAAAGCACACCCCAAAGATTTGTCAAAGTTTGGGTGACCTTGAAAATGACCTTAAAGTCTTTCTATTTTAGTGTTTTATTTCATGAAAACATGGCTTGTGAGGGGTACATCATTACCTCCCATGAGTTCTTTAGGGAATCTTTGACCTAGGGTTTCAACTCCCATTATTGACTTCATCCACTCCTTTTGATTTGTACATGAGATGTATCTGCATTTGGACATCATACTACACTGAGTGAATACTAGGATGTAATGGTTGTAAAAAAGACTAGACCTTTTTTAAACTAGCCAATACCACAGTCACCCAATTTATGCACTTGTATTTTGCATCATTTGATGTGAAAGTCATTATGCAAATGATTCCCCTAGAAACATTTGAAACCTTTCTAGTTTAGTCAACCCTAAATTACCATACCCTTGCTAGGATTTGGATGATTATACTTAGTGTATTTTGGTCATGTTTGCTTGGTATGTTTTGAGACTAATTTTTTTTGTTTGTTCATGAGCCACATCAAAATAATGTATTTGAGTTAAGGAGGTTAGTGTTATGCTACCCAAATCATGTCAAACCATTTTTTCCTTTGTCTTTTACAAACATAACATTGACCACATCATTCAAGCATGCTTACACCACTAGGCTGCGTAATTTATTTCAATCCTTGTTTCACCTTGTATCATAAATCACTATTTCAAACCATGTTTTGTATACTATTTATACCTTTGTCTTTTGTTATCATGTTGTCCAATCTTGTCTAGCTTGTTTGGTCAAATCTTAGATTTTAATGTTGAGTTTTCAATTAGCCTTGTCATGTTTGGATTCAAACATTGATTGATTTTTGTTTAGGCCTTAATTCATGGGGCTCATACATAGATCTTTGTCTTTTGGGTTTCATAACTTTAGTTAATCAATTACCCAATTTTGAAAACTATCAATGGTTTGTTTGTTAAGTACTTATCCTTGTCATTGTTTGTGCCTTCATTTGGGAAGACAAAACTATTCTCCAAAAGCCTTTTGCCTTATGCCTTTTCCAATTGATCATGTTTATGTTTGATTCCATGTGTTGGGTCTATATAAAATTTATTTCCAAACTTGTTAGATTAAATCAAATCACATCAGCCTTTATTTTAAGTCTAGCTTTTGACATCATTTGGCTAAAAGTCCTAGCATATGTCTATTTTTTTGAGCCTATCTTTTGACTATGTGTTTGGAAAAAAGAACTAGTAACTCAACTTTTCCCTTTCCTAAAGACTTAGTAACTCAAATTTTCCCTTTCCTAGTTTAGACCTTGTTTGGAAAAATTTGACCTAGATCTTTGACATGTACATTTATATTCAAATGCTTGACCTTTTATGTATATGACATTTAACATTAGACATTTGATGTTAGACTATTTTATGCCAAGTCTTATCACAAAATGTTTTAGAGATACAACTCCATTTTTAGACCACATTGAATATACACTCCAATTTCAACCAAGTCAGACCAAGTTTGAACCATTTGTCCTTTGGATTGTTTTTTAAGAGTTTGTAGAACTCTAAGCCTTTTTTATTTTTAGAGATTTCATTATTTATGTGGATATGTTTAGCTACACCTATGGTGGAGTCACGTATAATAAAAATTATGATAATATGGTTTGTGAGATAGATTTCTATCCACCTCATAATAATCATTCATGGGAATAAAGTCATGAACTAGCTCATGATCCAACTCAAGACCTTGATTAGTATAAAGAGGCTTTTGAGGAGGAATTTGAAGACACAACTATAGATAATGTTTTTTTATATATGGATCAATACCCTCTTTACAATAATTAGTATATGGAACACATTCAAGAACCAACTTATGAGCCAGCTCATGATTGGGATGATATGGTTTATGTGGAAGACTTGGATGCTTTGGCTTATGTGAGTAATTAGGCTTAATCATATCATACAATTTCTATTCCAAGACCATAATGTCACACCATTCCCATACCAAGACCTCATCCTTTAGTTTGTGTGAGTAATTAGACTCCACAATGCCAAACCATTTTATACTAGGAACTCATCCTTTAGCTTGTCTGAGCAATCAAGCTCCATAATGCCCCTTCATCATTCTAGAGCCTAGTCCTTTGGCTTTTGCAAGCAATCAAGCCCCATAATTCCCTATCATTACCATTTCAGGACTTCATCCTTTGGCTCATGTGAGAAATCATGCTCCCTAATGCCCTAC
Source organism: Torreya grandis (assembly GCA_037957365.1). Taxonomy (NCBI): domain Eukaryota; kingdom Viridiplantae; phylum Streptophyta; class Pinopsida; order Cupressales; family Taxaceae; genus Torreya; species Torreya grandis. The sequence goes on along the minus strand of JARHVA010004358.1, from coordinate 1,194,597 downwards.
CATTATCAACCACAAGTCATTCGTCGTCTAGTACTAATCCCATCCAAACCTCAACCCATCCAATCATTCAAAGACCAAGATGTGTTCAAAACTAGTATTTTCTAATGCATTGGAAACTAAGGCCAAGAGAACCAACCAATTTTGGATGTTTCTATTGAATCAAACATTTATGATAAGTTAACTTATGATGAATTTCCTATTGATCCTATACCAATTGTTGAGGAGTCTCACTCTAATGAGCTAGTATTTACTAAGTCAAATTTTTAATGAGTATAACTACCTTTAGGAAAATCATCACCTCGACCATGTGCCTATTTCTCAAGAGCCTCCTATTGAAAATCTTGTCTCTGAGGAGTTGTTTCTTGACCTTTTTCCCATTTTAAAGGAGTCTCACTCTGATAAACTAGATTTTATGGACCCCATTATGCCATCATAGGTTGTTACTTGTCCAATACCAAACATTTAATAAGAAATCAGTGTAATAAAGTACCCATCAAATGAAGAATCATAATTAGAGTCATGTTATATTCTTAAACTAAAATTGGATTTACCATTATAATTTGAATCAAGATCAGTCTCAACATTAGATTCAAAGTGCCTTGAGTTAGAATTAGATTCAAAAGAAGAATATATTCATGGATGTTATAACACTAGTTATTCATACCTTGCAGATCAATTTGAATACATTTATAATCTTTCTATGATTTTTTATGATGATTAATTTAGCTTTGACACAAGTTATCCTATTATCTTCTACAAGGATTGTATAACCTCTCTCCAATCCATCACCATTCCATAGGCCATTACCATCAATCCAAATAGCCATATTATTGACATTCCATCTCTTTTAAGTGTCAATTGGGATTTAAAGAATAACACTTTATTGAATTACATCCATGGTGACATAGTAGTTGAATAAGAAAAAGGAGGCCAAGACCATGTTCATGTAGTAGAAGAACACTCTCGTAGTGAAACTGTTTCTAAGGTGCTAGGGGACACACAAAGTTCAAACTCGACATCTTCTAGTGAAACTTTTTTAGAAGTGCTAGAATAAAATCAAAGTAAAAAGTGAACATTACTTAGTGAAACCTTCTCATAGGTGTTATGGGACAATCAAGACAAATTTATTAGTGAAAACCTATTTAAGGCACCAATAGTTGAGCATAAAAGTTCCTCACTATTAGATGAAGACAAAATCAAGGATCAAATCAAAATAACTTTCTATCTATACCCTAATTAGATGGTAGCTACTTTCAAGCCCAAACAAAAACAAAATATGATGGTCCTATCAAGAGAATACATCTTTGGCCCACCACAACAAAAATTATGTTGAATCCAACATCAAAAACATTGCATGTGACTAAAAGTCCTAATCTTCATTTTTTCCCCACCATTATACATTCCATTATCATATACCATTCCATTTCAAAATCAAACCTACCATCCATTATTTGTCCTTATTTACCATCCATGGCTGCACTCTCCTTTGTAGTGGCTACAAAGATACCTTGTATCAATGTTTGAAGAAATCAAAATCAATGACCAACAAAGATCACAAAAGCATTCTCAATATCTAAATTTATAGGCAATTATTGATAGAGAAGCTATTTAGATGAGGTGTGGGCTAGAAATTAACATGATCAGGTATATTTTTTATATCATTTTTTGATTAGGATGTGCTCTTCCCCATCAATCAGAATAATAGAATAAAAAACCATGCCCAGGACAAAAACATGTACCATACCATTTCACATTACCAAGTCATTTCCATTATTACATATCATTTTTCCATTGTCGTATATCCTTCCATTTATCCCATCACTTGGGGTAACCCTCTTACAATTTTATCCAATTTATCAAACCATCATTATCCTTAGTAAGACCATACCATCCTATCATTCCATTCCTATCTAGACTAAAGCTTATTTTTAGTCATCCTGCCCAATCCTATTTTGATGTTGGTTTATTTGGTTCTTCCTGCACCTTTTGTGAGGTATTTTGATTAGGTTTAAACTCTTATCAAATTTGTGTTTACAATGGTAGTATATGAAAGTAGTGTGACAATTGATCTAGCAAGATATCTTTCATCCTATCAAGTTTGTTTTTGTGTGCTTGATTATAACCACCTATGGGAAATCAATGTCTCACCAGTCTTGCTACTAATTATAACCACCTTTGGAAAAATTAGTATCATTGACATATTTCATTTTATCCTAGTTATAAACACCTATGGGTAAACTAGGGGAAATACCTGTTTACCATGCATTATCACATCACCTTGCCATCATTGTTTTCATTTGACTAGCCATTTTCTAGATTTGAGAACTTATTGGGAACTAATTCATTTTTCCTCACCTTTTCTGTGGATAGAATTATTATGACTTGAGGTCATTTCAAGACTAATTAGGTTGTGCTCAATTCATGTTGAGGTCACCTTAATCTATCTTTCCATTGACTCTTGCCATTTTATGAGTAACCTAAGCCAAATGTTCTCACCATTTTTTGAGTAGGTATCTTATCATTCTCTAATGAGTTAAGATACCTCAAAAATATAAAAAACATTCATAACATTTCAAAAATCCAAAAACATTTGTCCTACCTAAGTTTGGTCAGTTATCCTTGATCTTCCTTACTGGGGCATGGTCATTGCTAGGATGCTTTCTTTCACTATTGTTTTCAAGCTTTATGTTTGTTTATTTCAAGTTATTTGTTTGTTTATTTTGTTTATATTTTTTCTATTTATTTGTTTATTTGTCTATTTTCCTTTTTGTTTTCTTTCAACACTATTTCCTTGACTCGATCTACATATATGCATTGGGTGATTCATTGCACACATTATTCTTGAGTCTATCCATATTCATCCATTAACTTTGTCATCATGGTTTTTATCATTGGTGAATTATTTTTGAGTGTTTATTAGATTAGAAAATATTCCTTATGCATATTTTAGTGAAGTCTTCATGGTGTTCTATCATGATGCCTACCATCACATGCTATACCAAAAATGAGATTCAATAAGGTCTATAATCAATGGAGTCGTAGAAGTTTCTCCTTGGCACCTTGGAAACTTCTTCCATCCCACCCTTCATCAACCTATACAACTTTGGAATACATCAGACAAAACTCTAAATTTTTCCAATGAAAATAATGAATTTTGAGGTTTTGGAGGCTAAATTAGGATGAAGGCGTGTCTTAGAACAAGTTTTATATAATTTCTATTTATAAAAAATCTATAAATAGAAATTTATAAAAATAGACATCATAGTACAAAGGTCTGAAACTATAGAAACATGAAGGCAATGTGGGATGGTTCTTATATATATTTTATATATTTTTGAGAATATAAATTTAAAAAAAATGGAATGATATTTATAGTACTACTATGAATATCTCCTCACACTTCAAAGTTATTAAAAATAACCAAGTTTGTAATATTGTTATTAGATTTGTTAAGTTGTTAGCTTAAGAATAAGAATGAGTTTATAAATCAAATTTTTAAGTTTTTAAGGTTATTAAATAATTTTAAAAACCAATTTTTTAGTTTTTTAACAATAACAAATTAGTTCTAACCAAGCTATTAGGTTTTTAGTCTACAATAAGAATTAATTTAAAACTAATTTGTTAGTTTATTACTCTCCAATAACAATTTGTTAAAGGAGTTGTATTATAAATGCGACCTCCTTATTTATTAACAGAGTTAGTAGGGAGATAGTAAGAAAGAGTAGTATTTAATATATTGTATAAAATTTTTATCTTGTATTCATTTTCAGAACTAATATGAAGCTTATGAAGTTTATACAAAGCTAAGATTTGATCCACATCCTATTACAAGGAAGAGAAAGGGCCTACTCAACCATGGAATAAATATTTATGTTTGTTAATTATATATTCATTTTATATTGTTGTGTTGTTTAATGTTTTCCATTCATTATTTTATACAATATATATATATATATAATAATAATAATAATAATAATAATAATAATAATAATAATAATAATAATAATAAACTACTAGAATTTGTGTTTATGCATGTATGTTTTACTCAAGTGTATTTTTATCCATTTGGTTTTCAAGCATTTCCATTTTTTGTAATTTACATTTTATGCAAATAGATTAAATAGTGTTTTTTTACAAATCAAATCATGCATATTTAAAGCATTTTATTTTAGTAAGCATGTTTATTTTAAATAAGTTTCTATTATAATAAGACTATTTGATTTCATAAGAATTAAACTATATTTCCATTCAAGTAAATCTATTAGTTATTTATGAATTACTTGATCAACAATAAAGCCCCTAAAAGATAATTTTTAGTCATTATGATGCATACCTTATTACATAAAACCATTAGACACCATCCCTAATTTGATATGACATCAACTAAACTTAGTTGATTAAATGACGGGATTGATGACACCCATCACATTCCCAACATGTGTTTCCTCTATAAAACCATAGAAGAGTTCATCTCATAGCTCTTCCAGGTGTGTCCTTCGGATTCGATTATTTGGGATCAACTCTTCCAACTATTCAATGTCACTTGGGTCAAACCTAATTCCATCATTGATGTAAATTTTCAATGTAAACCACACTGAAATCTCTTATATTTATGCTTTTTTGGTCCTTACCCTCCCTCATTTATTTTGGTAGATCTAGTTAGCTAGGAATCCCCAATGCTTTTAAAATAAGAATAATAATCCCACCAATATGTTATATGTATTATGTATGACCATAGATAAAAATTAGAATATGGTCATCCTTAAGGATAAAAAGGTAGCCTCAGAAGATGAAAAAAACATCCTTAAAAATTTGAACCTTTGCTCCTCCTCCTCCGCTAAAAGAAAACCTTTCTATAAGCCACACAAAGTGGATTTTCCCCCTTGAGGGTGGATGAAACTAAACTTTGATGGTGTAGGGAAGGGAAATTTGGGAAGGGTCAGGGGTATAGGTGTGTTTAGATATGAGTCAAGAATTGTGATCATTAATTATTTAGGCCTAATGTGAACTCAAAAAAACCATGTTGTAGAAGACAAAATGTCCCTTTAGGGCGTGCAATAGGAAGTTCAACTCAAAATTTCTAACCTATCCATTAAGGGGGATTATTTAAAAATATTCAATGCCCTTGTGGACAAAGTTAACCCCTCTCATACCATTAGGACACCTCATTGTGAACTCCCTTGACATTATCCATTCCCTTAAAAATTTCCGCATTACTTAAAATTTTCAAGAATGAATCTATTGATGCACTTATTGTACTCCCTATGTCACTAGGGAATTGGGGGAAAGTAAGAAACTTAATTTTAAGTCCTAGAAGACTTGGGGATTGAGTTGTTTATATAATTGCTACTAAAAATAATATAAACAATAGAGATATTATCACCACTTTGAAAGTATGCAAGCAAACTCTATTGTAGGGACAATAGGTGTTTATATAGTGACACTTATTCTAGTTAATCTTTATAAATTTATTTCAATATTTGCTAATTATTACCTATAATATAAATAAACAATGAATATTTACATTATGAACTAAGATAAAGTGATTCATGGGTGGATCCAAGAGTAAGTAAGGTAAGGCAGAAAGGAGAATGTGCTTAAAATGATCAAAGATACCAATTTTTCTAATTTTTAAGGCAAAAATAAATGAAAATAACATCTACCAACTCTAGAATAATAATAAAAGCTAAATAAATGAAGTTAAATCTTCAGAGGAAGGAAATAGATATGTATAACAACAAGATTTTCATAAATATTACTCATTCACAATAAATTGCATAACATATTCATTTGTAAATGAGAAGAAAATAAAGCAAGTATATTATCAATTTTTTTAGTCTAGTGTTAAATTTAAACTAATAGATCCATATATAAAATGTAATTACCAAATTATCTTGTAGAAAGGAAACTATTAGACATCTAAATGTGTGAGGAAAAATAAACATAGTGATTTGTTATTTTTGGGAATATTGGAGTTTTATTCCTATTTAATAAACAAGTCTAAGTAGAATAAATCAACAAATAATATTCCTAATTATAGATACTAATTTGTGAAATTAGATTAAAATTTGACCTTTCTAAAAATAGTAAAAGAGTATGGAGAAATGTAACTTAGCTTATCCTAGATTATTCAGACTGAGATAGGGTCTAAAAATTTGCATGCAAGACTGGGACACTATCACCAATAGGTTCATCAACTTTGTTTTTTGATTGGCCAAGAGTGTTAGAACTAGACACCCTGGGCTTTGGAACTATAATCACTCCCTAACTCTATTGTCCTCAAGATCTAAGCTTTATGGGTTTTGTTCTCCTACTCAATGTGAGCTTATGTACCAAATTTTAGGTCTTCGATATTGAAAAAGCTCCCTTCAGATCTGATTATTTATGTACTTGTATTTTATATGCAATTGAATAAACTTGGGAAAATAGAGAAAAATGATTAGTATGTGTAAGATTAAATATACATGCTTCACACCCCATGTGTGGTCATGTTTCCTACATATCTATACTCCCTAGAGGGATCAAGCCATATGTAGTTCTCCCTCTAAGAGTGCTTAGTATAATAGTGAATGAAATGTAATAAATGCTAAAAATGGGTATGATTGAGATGGCTAGGGACTAGTCTAAAGACTTGATTTATCTTTAAAGTGTATATGTTGGTTATATGTAAATAATAGGGAAGATTGCTTGAGTGGTCTTGCTTCTATGCTTTCTTTCTTGAATGATATTTGCTAACCCTTTACAAATGATCTTTAAATTGGATTTTATAGGGATATATTGGTCATGGGTTGAATGTATTTACATTAGGTTGACAAATAAAAGGATAAGGATAAAAATAATTTGATCATTAGAGCCCAAAATGCTCTTAAATAGGAGCACTAAAAAGGAGACACCCTAGGGTCCATCACTACTATCCAAATTTGGTGTTATTGTCCTAGGTAGATGATAGATAGGAGGATGGATTATTCATGAAGAGAGGGTCTTGACTCAGTTAGGGTCAAGTTTTAAAGGAAACAAATGACTTGGAATCAAAGAAAACAAGCCTTAGAGGGTACAGAGAGCAAGAAAGAGGGACCTAAGGGTTTAATGTCTTTAGGCATGCTCAAGTTACAATTTTTTGCATTTTATATGACTAAATTTGTTCCTCCTTTATTCTAGTGATTCAACAATGTGAAAATACTAGGATAAAGGAAAATAGAAACTATACCTAAGCTTACTTGTAAAGGTGAATCCCATGAAGCTTTTGTGATGCTGAGTAATTCTAGATAGTGCATAGAGAGCATGTTATGTAATTATTAATATGTGAAATGGAAACAATGAGTAGTTCAATTTTTATTATATAAAATATAAAACAAGAACATACAAAACTAGGTAAAAGAGAGAGAAATGAATAAATACACATCAATGGGTATGTGAACTAATACAAAACCTATTGTGATACTAGGTAATGCTAAGTAATACTGGATGTACTGGATAATGCTATACCAAAAGTTATATCATGAATGGAGCTAAGTGCTCAATTCCCAAAAAAGTGGCTTAAGAATGCAAAGGCTAGCCCTTTGGCTCTATCATCACTTACTAAGTGAATCTATATGATCATGCATGTGTTGATCAATGTTTTTAATGTGTGTCCAATCACTTTGAATAGATAGCTCAAGAATACAAAGGTTAGCCCTCTAGCTCCATCATTTCCTTATGAAGTGAATCTATGAACTGATATCAGTATATATGAATGTGTATGTCATATGAGATGGCTATTTAATCCCATAAATGCTCTAAAAATATCACAATGTGGCGTGGATAGCTGAATATGTGCTAAAAACTATGCTAATGTTGGCCAACTTAGAAAAGATGGAGATTAGGCTTGTATGAAAGCCACTCTAAAACTAAAAATTTAACTTATGTGGAAGCCACTCAGGTACTCAATAATGTGGAAGTTAGGCTTATATGAAATCCACTCCAAAATGATTCCAACCACCTGTAGGTGAAATAAGGCGCTCAAATGCTGAGAATGCTTGGGTAATGCTAAAAACTAAAAGAAAAGAAGCAAAAGTGTTATGCAATTCACCCCCAATCACTAGTGTTTAAAGCATGAATTCTGATCTAGAAGTTATACCAACTATCATAACTAAAACTAGAAGTGAGGACTAATCATGTTTTGCATGATTCCCCTATGTCTAGATTTTCTAAGAAAACTATACTAAAAACTCCTGATCTAAACTAGTCTGATTGTGAAAAATCATACCTAAAGCTACATTTTTGACTACTTTTGGAAAACCTATGTTTTCTATTATTTAGACAATAGAGCTAAAAACATGACACCATAATGTATAGTTCTATATTCCATCCTTGATTTTGTTACCTTTGGCTAAAACTGATCACTATTTTGGAATTTTGACTATCTACCTAGTCTATTTTGAGTTGTTTGATGACTAGTTGTTATTCTAGTTGTTTTAAAACTAGAATTTTTGACTGATAGGTGCTCTGATCTCTATAAAAAAAATCCCTATTTATTGCCTTCTCTTCTAAGGGTAGGAATAGGTACCCTATAATTCTTGTCCTTATAATAAGAATCCTTGTAACTATGTTAATCTAGAAATATACATGATATAGTAATGATAGTCAATAAGATATCTCAAGATATAGCATGGTTTGATTTGAGAGGTTGTTAGATCAATAGGGGTATTCCTAGATAGATGTAAAAATGTAATAGCATGTAAAATATACTGAACTATAACTAAAAGTTCTAGTTTTTATTTAAATGGATGGAGTATGATGTCCATCATGGCATCTAAGAAAATAATAAAATGCATAATATAAATCATGGAATTATATTAAATTGAAAGCAATCAAGCAACAAGCACATAAAGAAATAAATAAGGTGTCTATAAGGGTAGCCAAGGGGACAAGCAAATAAGGGACATGGGCATATGTCACTCAAACTTGAAATAAAGCATGCAAGGCATGTTCAAATGCCATATACACATATAATTGAAATAAGTAGGTTGGCATGGAAGCCACAATCACATAGATGAGTATAGGAAAAGGACATTGGCAAATGTCCTAAGACACACACATGAATAGAATGGAAGGACATTGGAAAATGTCCTAAGGCACATATAAGAGACAAGTAAGAATTGGAAATGCAATCCAACAAGCTATGCTAAGAAAGAAGAGAAAACATGTAATAACTAGAAAGATAGAATCACATCTAACTAATCAAACCAAGAGTGAAATTATGAAAGACATGTTCTATATAAGACTAGGTATGTGTTAATAAATACACAAGTGCTAGATACTAGTGAAATATCGATATAGTAATCTAGTAAGTGATGTATATCAGCATGATAACTAGGAGTGTGTAGTGTAAGAATGACATAACTTGAATTGTGTAGTCATGTAGAAGATGCTCCTAGGGAGAAGATATATTGATGGGTGTTATGAATGTATAAGTATGATGCCCCTCAATGGGTAGAGTGAAGCAATCAAGCAGTTGGAAATCATTGTACACACTCAAATAAGATGAAGTGAAGCATGGTAATGTAGATAAATCAACATACAATATTATGGAACAATAAATGTATGTCCTAGCATGATATATTAATATAAATTATAGATGATGCATACAATCAAAACATTTTTTTGCATTTTATTATACTTTAATGTTTTTAGATTTTAAAAATGTTATACTATTTTTATATTTTTGAAATATTTAAACTATGTATAATCAATCTGAAGAAATTATGTACAATCAAAGATTGAAAGAGATGATAATAACCAATGAGTATTATGAGAGATTACCTATCATGGTGTCCTATATCAAGGAGTGTAATCATGCATGATATTTAAGCATGATGAAAATGTTAAGACTATGGCTCTAAAAGTTGTGTATGTTTTAAATTTTTTGAAACATCTAAAGTAGAAACTGACTATGGGTTCCCTCTATAACTCTAAGAAGTGGATGCAACTATAGGGCTTAGGGACCAATCTAGAAGTAGGAGAAACTCTTTGAACATATGATCTATGTGTAGATGCATGATATATAAATATCTTTACTTTAGATGTTAATATTATAGCTAGAAGCTATCTAGAATCATGAATTTATGGAAGTGTATGAACCCTTTATACTAGCAATGGATGCCTCGACTATGTCTAAATCTGAAGTGGAAGAGGAACTAAAATTGGAGAAGTTGAAACTAGTGGAAAACTAAAACTGGTGATAAAATAATGGTAGATGGGTCTGAAGTGAGAAGTGGTAACTCATATAGAACTCCATCAACTATAACAACCTGATTAACATGAATGAATTTCATGCATTTATTAACTGTAGAAGTTACTTCTCTAAGTTTTTAAATCCATGGTTAACCAAGTAATATATCAAAAACTCTTAAATTGGTAAATATATTGAATGGTGTGGCCATATGTGTAGGACCAACCTATCATGGAAGTACTATCTCACCCAATGAACTCTATATATACCCATTGAAACCACTAATAGTTATGTCTATTGGAGTGATAGCCTATTCTGAATAACCCAAATGCTATAGTAGTGTGAAGGTCCACATGTTAAGACTAGAACCATTGCTAATAGGCACAATGTAAAAAAAATGATTATGAATGTGAGCTTTGATAAAGAGTGCCTGATAATCTAAATCATCCTCAATGATCTCCTACTTTGAGAAGGAGATAGAAGGTCTATCTAGAACTCTAGAATTGTATACACTAATCATGTTGCTTAAAAGATGTAACTTAATTGAAGGTGTCTTATATGTATCTGGTGGTGTATGTGCATGTTATGCATGATTAACCCCTAATGTGTCCCTTGTATCCTCTTTTGATTCTTTTGGAAATGGATTTGAGAATATTTTAAATTCTTTATCTTGTGTTTGATTTTTTTATGGAGGCTCAACCCAAGTTCCAAGATCAATAGTGTTTCAATCTATTAGGTCATGTATCTTGTGCTTTAAATCGATGCATCTATTTGTCATATGGCTTGATGCCTTATGGTAGTTGAAAAACTCTTACTGATAATATGCTTTTGGAAGAGGATTTATTGGATCAACTTCCCAAATAGGAGGGAGAGATATGATATGATAATCCAAAAGCTATTGTAAAACCCTAGCTAGATAAACTAGAAGATGTGAAAAAGTACATTGAGGGGGTGCTGATAAAAGTATTTACTAAGGAGGATCTAAATATATATTAACTATAGGTTGATTATAACCTTTAATATCATTTAAATTAACCTTATATAGGACTTTTTTGTTGTTGTTGTTCATTTTTTTTGATGTATTAGTGTATTGTAGTTTGCCCATTGATTCTAGTTTGACTTCTCTTTCCTTTAATGTGTGACACAATTTAGTGAAGGAAGAGAATATTTTGAACATGATTGATTCATGACATGATGGTAGAATACTTTGTCATAAAAATGTCCTATAACTCTTGATCTATCATGGGGCTAGTCATCTTAGCCAAGATGGTCTTATACCAAAGAACATAGTCTATAAGATGCTCATTTGGTTATTGTTTCTATTGAGAAATTTCAGAATTTGAAACCTTATCACTGATGTTGATACTAAAGTGTGCTAATAACATGTTAGCTAAAGGATTGAATGCATTGATTGACTAATTTGCTAGACTATAGAACCATTGTAAAGAAAAATCCTTTAGACTATATAGAAATAGTTTGGTAAGTATCCAGTCATTTGGTACATAGTCTAAGAATTCTACATGAAAAGATCTAAAATTTGTCTTTGTATCACCCTTTCCATCATAAATAGTAAGCTTGGGTTGAAAAAAACCTTATGGAAAAGGTTTAGAAGCAATGTGACATGTTAATGGTGTGTTCAGTAAAGCATAAGAAATAAAATCTTGTGTAGGTCTAGAGGCACTTTGCTTAAGATTGAGAACCTTGGATTGAAGAGAAATTATCTCTTGCATAAGAGATTCCACATCAAGAGACAAATATGTACTAGTTTTAGTTGGTGGAATAGAGAAAGGTTGGGCTACTATAGGGGGTTGTAGAGACATAGTTACCCCCATAGTGTCATTTGTGATTGGCTTTTCTATAGGAATGGAAACCTTAGTTGCTTCCAATTGAACATGTATGCACATATGTTGAAGAGGTGCCATTGTGGTAGGGGGTGTCTTGGGAGATTCATTGGTATCTTTATTATTTAGTGTATCACATTCTAATTGAATATAATATGTGATATTATCATGGACATGTGCATCATTTGAAATAGAATCATGCATAGATGTAAGAGCAATATTTTGTAATGTATCATGTTTGAGAGGAGTGAGAGAAGATTTAGAAGCATAATATGCATTTTATTATTTTGTAATATGAGAAGTAAGAGTAAGAGAATTATCATTTAGACATTCATTTTTCATTGTTTGAGATGACAAAGTAGAGTTAGAAATATGAAATGAACTATTTAAACTACGTATTGAAAATTTGGTTCTATTTCATTTATATTATTGTAATTTGAACAAAGAAGTAACAAAAGATCTATATGCATCTAGGCAAAAATAATCTATATAAGCTAAAATGCATGCAATAAGAGTTATAAGTTGTATAACAATATGATCATAGAGAACATTCCACATGAGAGATAACAAACAAGGGATAGAGAGAAAGGAATTGTGCATTAATGCATATAAAATTTTGACATGAATCATAACCTTTCTAACATGTTTAGCACGCTAATATTTAATTTTTATCCACATGAAAAATAAAAATTAAAGGATAGAGATCATTAATTTTTTCATAAAGGTATATAAACTTTTGACATGTAACATAACATTTTGAATGTGTTTAACAAAATGAAATTGGCAATTATTTCATATGAGTAAAAGAGAATATTTAAAAAGAATTTGGAAAATTTGTACATTTTTGGAAATTAATTTTGTAATATCATCCCATATAATGAAACATAAGAATGAAATGCAAAGGATTAATATTTGTACTAACATATTATAGACTTCATCATTCATGTACATGATAGGGCCCATTATGGTTTCCTTATTATTTGTGAGAAATGCAAGAAAAATTTGTACATAAGTAAGTATATTTTTTTCAATTTGATTATAAGTGTAAGGTGATACCTCAAGAAGCATATAGGTTCTAGTATATGCAACTAGGATTTAATAGTTATATTTTTTCAAAATACTATTAATTTTTTAAATTGAAATTGAATTTCTAAGTTAAGTATGCAAGTAAAAATTTAGAAATTTATGGGTAGGTTTTGATTTTATGGGACATAGTAGATGAAACTAGGGTTTTGAGATAAAATTATTTTAAAAATTACTATTGATTTCAAAAATTTGAATCAAATTTTTTATTTAGATAAGCAAGTAAAAAATCGGGAAATTATTGGATTAATACTAGAAAATTACTGGGACCTAGTGTATGCAACTAGGGTTTGAAATAATTTTATTTTAAAAGTTACTACTAAATTTTAAAATTTTGAGAGGAATTTTTTATTTTAATATTCAATAAAAAATTTAGAAATTTATGGGAAAAATCAGCTAGGAATTTACTCTAGGGTTTCTATATGAAATTTGAAGTAAGTTAATTTCACCAAATGATTTTTTACTTTTGGGAATAATGGAGTTTTATTATTATTTAATAAACAAGTTTGAGTAGAATTAATAAATAAATAATATTCATAATTATATCTATTGATTTTTGAAATTAGATTACAATTTGAACTTTCTAGAAATAGTAAGAGAACAAGGAGAAATGTATCTTAGCTTATTCTAGATTATTCAAAATGAGATAGGGTCTAGGAATTTTCATGCAGGATTGAGATACTATCACTAATAGGTTCCTAGACTTCATTTTTTGATTGGATATGAGTAATGAAATTGGACACCCTTGGCTCTGCCACTATATTCCTTCCTTGGTGTTATTGTCTTCAGGATCTAAGCTTTTTAGGTTTTGTTCATCTACTCAGTGTGAGCTTATGTACCAAATTTTAGGTCTTTATTATTGATAGATCTCCCTATAGAGCTTTCTTTGTGTACTTTTATTTTTTATTAAATTTAATAAACTTGGGAAAATAGAGAAAAGGGGTTAGTGTGTGTAAGATGCACTCAACGTGTTTCACACCACATGTGTGGGAATGATTCCTATATACCAATACTTCAAGGAGGGATCAAGCCATGTGTAGTTATCCCTTTAAGAGTGCTTCATGTAGTAGTGAATAAAATGCAAGGAATGCTAAAATTGGGTATGCTTGAGATGGATAGGGACTAGTCTAAAGACTTGATTTAGCTTGAAAGTGTATAGGTTGGCTATATTTAGATAAACAAGAAGATTTATTGAGTGGTCGTGCTTGTATTATTGATTACTTGAATGATATTTGCCAACCCTTTCCACATGATCTTTAAATAGGATTTTATAGGTATTTATTGGTCATGGGTCAAATGTATTTGTGTTAGGTTGACAAGGAAAAGGATAAGGATCATAATAATTTAACCATTGTAGACAAAAATGCACTTAGACAAGAGCACTAAAAAGGGGACACCCTAGGGTCTAGTGATACTATCTAACTTTGGCACTATTTTCCTAGGTAGATGAGAGCTAGGGGGATGGATTGGTCATGAAGAGAGGGTCCTAGCTTAGCTGGGGTCAAGTTTAGAAGGACACAAGTGATTAAGAATCAATAAAAATAAGCCTTAGAGTGTCTAGAGAGTAAGTAAGAGGGACCTAAGGGTTGGGTGTCTTTACCCATACTCAAGTTACCAATTTTTGCATTTTATATGACTACATAGAAATAAATAATTAAGCACTTCAGAAAAAATTTAGAATTCTTTGGCTCTCTTGTATTATTTCTTTCAATGACTTTTTTTTGTTACAAATAAGGGGAAAATCACTATATATAGTCTTCAAAATAAATCCTAAGAAAAGTTCAAGTGGGCCCATCAAAGGGTGTCCAAATATCTAAGTGGATAAAATGTCACATTACAGCGGAATTCTACATTAAAATTTACAAAGCCTAAAAATAATTTCCTAGGGCCTTAAAGGGGGATTTTGGCTAGATTGTTGTTGATATTGCCTCTACTTTTTCTTTACTTCTTCTTTAGTCCATACTTCAGCACATACTTGGTAATCTTAGTCAATTTGAACAAATTATATGATCATAGGTTGGAATGAGTTTGGTATCTCTTGGATGAGCTTTTCATGCTCTATGAGTACTCACCTAATTACCTCTTCAATCACATCTACCTTTTCTATCCTTTGATTGGAAAATGCCATTATATTTATTACCTCAATAGAAATATTTGCATTGGCCACATCCTTCTATAATTTGGAAAAAAAATCCTTCATTTGTGTTATGAATTCTTGATCATCCATGAAGGAGCGATTAGGCCTAGTCACCCTAGTAACCATGGAATCCTTAAGAAGCAAGGAAATCTTGAATTCAACTTTTTCCAATGATGTATTTTCATCCTTGACTTGGTCCAACCATCTCTTCAATATATTCCTCCTATTCATAAGGATGGTTTGTGAAAGAATAATTTCCTTAAGTGGAAAAGTATTGAGATTAGGGCAATTATTAATTCTTACCACTCTAGCCAAGTTTGCAAACTTGGCATCATTAGGTGTAAGATTTTAGTAAAGTTTCATGACCACCTTAGATTACTTGATCACATCTTCCTAACTCTACTCCATCACTTTATATAGGTTGAAGACATTGATCATTACATTTATTATCTAATCTACGTTGCCATCTATCTTTTTTGGCAATGCCTACTCCTTTAACCTCTTTAATTAAGGTTGCACCCCCTTCATTAAGGCAATATTAGACTCTATTTTTTATTACATTATTGACATCGGATCCTCTACATATTCTTGTAAATTTTTAGGGATATCTTTCCTCTTTCTTCTCAAGGTGAAGAGGGAATATTCACTCTTGTGAATGATGACTGAGTTTAATTATGGTTGTTCCACTTATCTTTGAACTACACTCTTCATAGTGCCAGTGGTTACATCAAATATCATGCCAACTTGAGGAATGGAAAGGACTACATGAGGCATTTCCTACCTAGCTACCTATATGATATCCCTAAACTTGTTTTGGGAAGCAATAGATGTTACCTATGTGGGGGTGGCTATAATAGAATTGTCAAGGATGATGAAGAATCCAAGGCTATAGTAGGGATGTATAGGTTTTTTGGGTCCAATTTCCCAAGTCTATCAAATAAATATTTAACAAGGCCCATGTTAAGAATGAATGAAGGTAATTCAGAGGGATCACTCATTTTAGTAGCTTTAGTAATGTTGAGTGGAAATTGATAGGTGAATGGCTTTGAAATGGGCTTTAGTGGCTTGGCGGATGAAGAGGAGCCAAGGGTGAGTGATGTACTTGGTGTCGTAGCCTAAGGAGGAGTAGAACCCATAACTTGTCTATCACTAGTGCTTTATGAGATCAATATAGGTGGGATATTGCTAGTAGCATGGGAGATGAAGTGAGGAATGGTGTAGCCAAAGGATGTACAAGATTGGCTCATGTTAGTGTTAGTTGAGGACTAAATGGGCATGGTAGTTACAACTAGAGATGATGAAACCAATAGAGAAGCAGTGGTTAGGGGATTAAATGAAAAATTAGGAGTAGAGTAAATGTACCAACAACTAGGGAAGAGGAAAATAGTGTAGTACATAAATAAGGAGCTTGAGATGGAATGGTAGCCTCTATATTTAGTTGAGGAAGTGGGATTTCTTCCCTCATTATAATCCTCGATTCCCTCTTCCTTGTGTAAACTTTATCTATATTCCTTCTAGTCAATGTATGTAGCTCTTTCATTGATAACTCAATGCCCTACTATAATTATTCAATGTTGATGCACATCAAGGTTAGGCTAGCTTATGATTTCTAAGGCATATACCATAGCATATGCAGAGATAAATGTATGCCCTTGGGATTAGTAATTTTGGTTTCTTGGTCCTACTATTTTGGAGCTTAGAGGCATGCTTTGTTCACTTGAAGTTGCCTATAGTGGATGCCTACATGTTCTATTCCTAATGAGAGGAACATGGTCATATTATTCTTCCTCTTTTCTAGCCTTGTAGTTTGAATCAAGCATTCTTCTATGGGTTGGTGGTTGTTGAGGCTTCACAATGTCCTCTTTCTTCTTCTCCCTCTCAAGACTTATTTATAGATCA
Source organism: Torreya grandis (assembly GCA_037957365.1). Lineage (NCBI taxonomy): Eukaryota > Viridiplantae > Streptophyta > Pinopsida > Cupressales > Taxaceae > Torreya > Torreya grandis. The sequence continues at coordinate 1,177,427 of JARHVA010004358.1, read as the reverse complement.
ATGTTCTTTCTTGTTATATTCCTTAGGACTAATTCATTCATATCATCTTTGGAGATCCATTCATGGACCTCTTCCTAATGCTTATATTCTAATTCCATATCTTTATTAAAATTAAGGAGGTTCTTGGTGATGACATTTTTTGGGTTCCATGCCCTAAAATCATCCTTAGGCAATAGGAATGACTCCCTATGCCTTATAGCCACTATATTATCCTAAAATGTTGTAATCCTAGTCCTCCCTAGCTAGTAAAGGTTTTTATGGAGGACTATATTCTTTTTACTTTTGAAAATGTTATAAACTCCATGAAGTAGTTGATAGGCCATCTCCTCCTCTGCCAACTTCATTGGCACATGTATCAGTAGTTTGAGTGGAGCCACCATTACTCCTTCTACCCAAATTATCATGCAATCTTGGTATAACTAATAGGTACCCATCTATCTAAGTGTCTATCTAACCTCTAGAGGGACACTTGGCATTTCATGCTCAGTGATAGATTTATACACCACTAGGTAGAATTTTTTTGCAATTACCTTGATATTATACCTAAAGTGATGAATGTGCATTCTAGAGAATGACTAGGGCACAAATTTTAGACACTTAGGGGAGCATGAATTTATACCTAATTACATAATTTCATAAATTACATCTAGTAGGTAACTTATCATGAAGAATGTGGGACCATTATTTTAAGTGTCATTCAATACAATGACTAGATTATTGCTAATGATATCACTAATTAGGGGAATCTCTTGATCCTCTAAGATTATCTATAGTATCATAATAGTCCTTATGTCTACACATATAATATATGGGTTACAAAATATTTTATTCAATAAGGCTAGGCCAATACTTACTCCTTTCTTGAATTGATGGATATGTAGGTCCCCTTAATAATTCATGAAGACAACTCCATTTTCGTTAGTCACCCATGATGCTATGGAATTATCTAGAGAGTACACCTCATACCAATTGTTAATGATGCTCTAGTCATATTCCACCAGTGGTAAAGGTTGGTTATAGTATTTTTTAAAATTAGGCCCTATGATGAAATAAATTAGGAGCCCTCAATTTATGTATTTGAGAAACCCATCCTCATATTTTGACTGCTTGAAGATGCCATATACTAGATAAACACATGGAATGAGCTTTGGATTCATTTTGGCCTTATGAAGATAAAAATCTTGGATTATAAGGATATCAAAACCCAATTGAATAATATAGGGCATGGTTTCAGCCTCATTAAGATCCCTAGATCCTTCAAAATTATAATAAACACTATTGGAATGCATGTCCCCAAAGTTTATGGCTTTGAAGATGAAATTTATCTCTTTGAAGACACCTAAATTACCATAATAGAGAAGAAATTCATCATTTCCAAATGCAATATTCTTACCTAGAGTGCAAGGTTCTACATATAACATTTTTATGATATCTTGGGTAGAAACTAACATCCTTCTATATCTATCTACAACTTGTGAGAATTAATAATGGTGGCCTAGGTGTAAATTGTGAATTAGCATGAACATTATTGTATTGAGGGTACAAGTAATAGGGAGACCAAAAACATATAGCTTCAAGCATAAAAATGGGTAATAATAGTCAATCTGGGTGGCCTTTTGAAGACTACTTTAATAAATACAAGGTTTGATGGTGATTTTGGTTCATGCCATATTAATGGAATGCTCATAAACTTTGCATTAAAAACACTTTAAACTATTTCATTTAGAATTTAATTACTTTAGAATTCAAATTTAGTGTTGATTTACTATCAATTTTAGATTTAAAGCTACATATTTCCACCTTTTGACATGTGGTCCACCACCTCAGATCTAGCTAGGCACTCATAGGGCCTGGATATGATTAAGATACTTGATCATCCTAAAGTCTAGGCATGTGACTCTTTTTGATTACTTATAGGCTCTAAAAATATAGCTTAGTGCAATGATTCATTTGTAATATTCCACATAGAATCTATAATTCATGGAGAGCTATCATGTGGGGCCCTTTTGATTTAATTGGTCATTGGAGTGTTATGTGTCATTTTCATAAGTAATCAAAGCTTCTTCTTTGCTAGGTGGTCCTCTCAAAAGGCTCTTAAATATTCCCTTTTCTATGTGTCACCTTTAGAATGCTTTTAGATAACTATTAAAAAATTTACATTTATTGTGTGGCTAAGGCAAAGGCATGTGTCTCTCTTAGAGGTGATCCTATATATATTAGAATGTACCTCTATGGGAATGACATATGACATCATTTTATGGGTCCAATGGGGATACACATCATCTTTGTAGGATTTTAAATGCATTCTAGTGGATATTAAGATGGAATAAATGTGGGAATGACATGTGGCATCATCATGGAAGTCCAAAGGGGAAATGCATCATTTTTTTGTTCTCTTCATTTTTATACCATTGTTCATTCTTGGGAGAATCTTTGGAAAACTGTGTTTAATTGATCCTTGATCAGATGGATTGGGTGCTTTCATATGTCTTACTTGAGAAATTTTGTGAACTTTATATGGAGTGATATAGTGTGTAAATTAATAAATATCTAATGAAATTATAGGGGATACACATCACTTTGAAAGGTTTCTCAAGTTTGGATGGTGACTTTTGAAACATAAAACAACATGTCATAGGATTCTAGATTGTAGTGGCATGAATGGTGGATTGGATTGAATGGGCTTACTCATGGGAGCCAAGATCTTGATATGTATCCTATGTATTTGAATTCCAATTCCCAACTCCTTTATGAGATCTTGAGATGGTACCATGTGGTTCATAATCTTTGTATGTTTTCTCTAAGTGTCCTACATGGGGTGTGATAAATATCTAAGGCATTACAAATATTGATGAGTTGGACACATATCCTCTTGAGATGTAGTCTCTAATTTGACATTTTACAAGGTATCATAACCTAATACTTTAACTTTGGCATCCTACAAATCTAAGTGAGAATTTAAGTTAGACTTCTAGAAATGTCAAATGCCTATTTTAAGCAAATTAAACAAGTCTAAAGTAAAACTATAGAAGTAAACACTTTAAAAAATATATAAGGTTAGTTCAATTATATTTTTATGATATTTTTTGTGCCCATGCCAATTAGATAACTAGGTCGATCTTTTTTAAGTGAAGGCATGTCTATACATTTTGAAGTATCAATGATTAATGATTCACTATTAATGATAATTTTAAGATAATTGTAATAATTAAAATATTTATAATCATAAACCATTATTGTAAAATGAATGATTAACCATAAATTTCTAACAAATATTAAATCAAATTTTGTATGTAATCAAATCCTTTATCAATCTTGGCATCTTGGGAATTTTTGGAAAATTTGGAAAGGAGGGTCCCCATTTTAGGAATAGGGGGTAGTTGAGCATCAATAGAAACATTATTATGGATGGTCTTTCCAACATTAGAATCTCAAGTTATGAATTCATTACATGGCACAAACCCAATAGCCTCCATCCCTATATCTCCCGCTTGATTAATAATGATTCACATCATTCCCATAATCCACCTAGGGATGAGTACAATCATGTAAACAAGGTTAATATATAATCCTAGATTGTTCCACATCAAGTGCCATAATGAAGACACTTATTTAAAATATTGGTTTAATCCATGTAATCCTAAATTGAATCACATAAAAAAACATTTAGGCTAACTAGGACTATATAATCTTAACTATTTATATAAACCTCTATGTTCCATCACATTACTCAAATAGTAATAATAAAAAATTAATGAAAGGTGGCAAGGATAGAATCAAGACAATATCCTGAAATGAAATGCAAAAAAATAAAAAAAGTCTATCATAAGATTTGAAATATAGGGATTACATAGTTTTTGATGTGCATTGAAGGCTATGATGAGTTTCTCACAAATCTTTTTTCCATGGGATAGAAATAGAGGAAAGTGACATTCATGGGACTCATGGTCAAAATCTCAGAAGATCTAGTTGGAGAAGTTATATGAATGATGTGTGAGGGTATGAAGGCATATAAAGATAACATAAGGAAGCAATAAATCATGTATATCTTATTAAAATCTAATCCCTTCAAAAGAATAAAAAGGGCTTCCCAAAACTTGACCTCCTTGGGAACTAGATGGAAATTGGTCTTTAGGATATCTTGATCTTAAGGACAAATTTACCCACATTTTATCTCAACACTTTCTACTCAACCATATTAAGGGGAACATCATTAGTTTACCATATTTACTACTTATGTCCTTAGAAAACATGGTCATGGCCTTCTAATTAAAACCTTCCTTGGACATTATCCATCAAGGGATTATCTTCCTTCTAGTGAAGAATGGAAAAGCCTAGATAGGCATCAAGATCACCTCTACTAAGGGTAGTAAGGATAAAAAATCAATGGATGAACATGATAATATTTTAAAAGGAGTGAGGGGTGACCTTTCCCCTATCAAATATCCCTTATTTTATTTTTTCTAATCTTAGGATCCAAGGCCACAATAGTTCCACAAAATTCACCCATAACTTTTCATCTTGTGGCCTATATAATTCAATTTCAACTTGATTGAATATGATCTATATTCTCTTTCTATTTTATTTAATGGATTTATTTATTTTTATTTCCCACAAAAATCTATTTATGTTAAAGCTAAATTAAAAGATGATAGTGATTACGTCTCTATAGACATTATTTTCTTTGAAAACTGGGCTTAGACACCAAACATTGACATGAAATTATGTCAAAATATAAATTCATAGGTTGATGTTCCAAGCAAAACTAACATTAAACAATGATAATAATGAATTTTTAGCATGCATATTTTTAATTAAACATAAATAATTAGAAAATTGATAACAAATAATAAATTAAATGATGAGAAAAGTCACTTCTTGTTAATATATTATGTACAATTACATGTATCAAAATTAGATAAGTATACTATATTAAAATTTTGGATGACATTCATAGAGATTATCACTAAGAATAAACATAATACAAATGATAAATGGATACATCTTTTCCTCATGCTCATTCTTAATATACTATACATGTGTGTTGTACCCTAACACACCCTCATTTTTAATTTAAATGGGGACCCATGATTAATTGAATATATATATTTAGTTCCCCAAAGCCTTATAATTACCTGACATTGGTCATGAATTTATATAAGTTTAAGGTTTTCTTTGATGTATAAATTCAAGTGCATATTATGGTAGCAATAGTCGAGTTGGGTAATTTTTTAAGATTGATTTATTTAATATAATGTTTGATGGTGATTCTAGTTTGAGCCATATTAATGGTGAGCTCATAAACTTTGGATTTGAAACACTCCAAACTATTGATTTTGGAATTTAATTTATTTATAATTCAAATTTATCGGTTATCTGCTTTTGATTTACTATCAATTTAGATTTAAAGCTAAAGATTCCCACCTTTTGACACGTGGCCCACCACTTCAGATATAGCTAAACACTCATAGGGCCTATAAATGACTAAGCTACTTAGTCACCTTAAAGTATAGGCATGTGGCATAGTTTAATTACTCAGGGGATCTAAAAATTTATCTTAGTGTGATGATTAATTTAAACTATTTCATGTGGCATATTTAATTCATGGAAATCTCTCAGGTGGGGCCCTTTTGATTTGATTAGTCATTAGAGTGCCATGTGTCATTTTTGTAGGAAATCAAAGATTATTCTTTGCTATATGGCTCTCTTAAAAGGCTCTTAGATCTTCCCTTTACTAGGTGTTACCTTCAAAATGCTTTTAGATAACTATTGGCAACTTGGTGTTGATCATATAGCTCAAGTGGAGACACACATCTCTATTGGAGCTGATCCTATAGATATTTGAATGAAACTCCATGAGAATGGCATGTGACATCATCTTGTGGTTCTAGTGGGGACACACATCATCCTTGTAGGATTTTAGATGCATTCCATTGGATATTAAGATAAAAGTAATGTAGCGATGACATGTGGTATCATCACTAGGTCGAAAGGGGACACATGACATTTTCATGGGATTTATTCATTATTTTTACATTTATCATTATTTATATGATCTTTGGTTAGATATATGTAATTAATCCTTGATCAGATGGCTCAGGGGCTTATATATGTCTTATTTGAGAGCTTTTGGGAACTTTAGATGGATGTAACATTGAGTGGACATGTATCAATATCAAATGAACTTGTAGGGGACATGCATCACATTGGAAGGCTTATTAGGTTTGAATGGTTGTATTAGAAACACATGGTGACATATCATAGGCTTTTAGATCATAGTGGGATCTATGGTGGCTTGAATTGAATGAGCTTTCTCATATGGGCTAAGATCATGATACATAGCCTATGGATTTTAATTCCAATAACTATCTCCTTTGTAAGATCTTGAGATGGTTCCATGTGGCTTGTGGGATTTATAGATTTTCTTTAAGTTTGCTTCATGTTTTGAGATAAATCTATAAGGCATTATGAATCCCATTGTGCTGGACACCTATCCTCTTGAGTTGTAGTTTCTAATTTGACATCCTATGAGGCATCATAAACTACTACTTTAACTTTAACATCCTATGAAGCAAAGTGAGAAGTTAATTTAGACATCCAAAAATGTTAAATGTATGTACTAAGTAAATAAAACAAGTGTAAAACAAAAATACATAATTAAATGCTTTAAACAGAATATAAAGTTGGTTTAATAGGATTTTACCCATGATGATTAGAGAACTAGTTAAAACTTCTTTTAACGAAGGTATATCTACAAATTATAAAGTTTCAATGGTTAATGATTCACTACTAAATGATAATTTCAAGAGACTTGCAATAATTCAAATATTTCTAAGTATCAACCATTATTGAAAAATGAATGATTAACTAGAAATTTCTAGGAAGTATTAAATCAATTTTTCTATGTAGTCAATTACTTTAGCAAGCTTGACATCTTGGGAATTTTTGGAAAATTTAGAAAGGAAGGTCCCCATTCAGGGAATAAGGGGTAGTTGAGCATTAACAAATGAAAATGTTTGTAGGGAAACATTACAAATTGTTAGAATCTAGATATTTTGTTCAAAGATGAATAAAAAATAGCCTTCTCATTATAATTTTTAATGAACATCAAAACTTATTTTCAAAACTAATGAGAGCTCACAAGATGGAAATAAATTTCAAAACTTGAAGGCAATCATACTATGTGTGTGCTTTGAGGTTTATTAACCATTTCCATTGGGTCTGGAAGTGATGTCTTTCAAGATTTAAGACATCAAACATGAAATGACTTAAAAATTCAATAGATTATATATATAATTTTCTTAGTTGGGGATGGCTAGGCATTGATCTACTACCAGCCAAACATCCATAGCGCCAACATATATACCTTTAGCTCCATTCCATGACTTAATCTACTACCAACTAGGTGTCCATAGCCCCAATATAAATTACCTAAATCACCATTCATGTCATCTGAAGTAGTTTATGATTTCACTTCACTATTGTATAATATGTTCTTTGTATGTACATTCAAAAACTAGAATGGTTGAGAACTAGAATTAGCTAGGTGTAAGGATTCTGTCAATACATAGCCTAAATGTAATTCACTTTTAGATACCATGTTCTACCCAGGCAATTTATTTAGTGAATTTAAGTGATAATATGATGGTCCACATATATACAAACTCTTGTTCAAGCAAATGATCAGTCATTTGAACTATATCAGAACCTTAAAACAACTTAGTTTTTCATAATAAAACTAAGTTATAATTAACCCCACCTAGATTTTCTAAATTAGAACAATTCTAGAGGCTTCCAAACTTTGGAATACTAATGTTTAAAACCATCAATCCATTTATTCCCATTTAGGATCATATTGATACAAATTGGGACAAATAATTCTTGTCCAAAGGACTTATTTCTAATATACAAAAAATAAAAATAATAACAAATGGAAAGGAATTAAGAAAGGAAAAAACAAAAAAGCAAAACAAGAAAGCAAAGTGAAAGCAAGAAAGAACACAACCAAAAATTAAAAAAAGGAAACTAATCTAACATAATCCTACCTACTCTAACTCTAAACAATATTATTATCCTTCTAAAATTTGTGATGAAATGATAGAGAAGTAATGTTTCATATATTTCCCATTGACTAGAAAGGCTAAGTCATTCCCTTGCAGGTCCTTGAGTCTAAATGCATTTTCACCTAGTATATCTACTACTTGATATGTTCTAATTAATAGAGGAGTGAACTTGTCATGTTGTCCTTTCTTTTCATCGGCCTTATCCCATAGTAAGACTAAGTTTAATATTTGAAATGCTTTAAGTTTAGCTCACTTTTTGAACCATCTCTTCATAACATCTTGATGCTTACGAAAGTTTTTATATGCTTTGTCCCTAGCATCTTCCATTTGGATGATGTTTAGTATCTTGGATTGCACTCTTTCATCATATTCTATGTACTTAACCATGAAATCATAGGTTGGAAACTTTAGTTTGATGGGAAATATAGGTTTATACCCATAAGCTAGTAAGAATAGAGGTGCTTTTAGAGTTTGCTTGTATCTTGTTATATCTACCCATAAAGCATATTTTAGTAAGGACTAACATTATCTTGGTTTATTTTCTATATAATTACTTAATGTAATTCATTAAGTTTTTGTTAGTGGATTCAACCACTCCATTACCCTGAGGATAGTAGTTTGAAGTGGACTTGATGACTATCTAGTTATCATATGCCCATTTAGTGAATTTGGTAGAGGTAAATGCTAGGTGATTATCACATACAAGAGATGGGGATGCAATAATACATGGAGGTGAGTAAAAAATATCCTAATAAGGATTTTGGATTAATAACTCCAATGAAGCTGAGTCCCCATTATACAAATGGTTTTGCTTTAATTATTGGTTACAAAGGCATGGTTACCTTTGTCTCTCTTTGGTCAAACACTTGACATTGGTAGCATGTTTGCACATGGGCATAGATATATCTAAAAAATGTTGGCCAATAATAACCATCCCTTAACACCTTGTGTAGTGGTATATTCTAAAGGATAACCACTTCCTAGCTTGTCATGGAAATTGTCCATGATCTTAGTGGATTAAGTTTTAGAAACACACCTTAGATAAAATCCTCTATAGTAATTTATGTAAATGACCCTTCTTTTGATCATGAAGTGAGATGATATCAGTCTAAGGGCTATTTTATGTTCTCTCTTAAGGTGTGGGGGACATGTTCCCTGTAGTAGGTAATGAACAATATCTTGGTACCAACCTCCTTTGGGTATCCAACTCACTTTGACCTATAAAACATCAATGCATGGATCAATGTTTGTAATTAGATGGATAAGACCTTGACATATAAATAACTTAGTAGATTTTATTTCTAATTCATATTCTTGAATTTTTGTTATTGTATTCCCTCTTTTCTCTCTAATTTTATTCTATCCTAGCATCAATTTGATAGTAGGATCAAATACTATTGCATATATCTTATTTCATAGGATGTAATGTCTAAATTTCTTGTCTATAATAGGATATTTAAACTATGAATTATTCAAATTGGTTCTCATGAAGGCTATGGGGTGCTCTTTATCCTCTTATTTCTATGTTAAGATAGAAACAATAGTATAATTAGAAGCAAAAAAGTATAGATAGAAATCTTTTTACTAAAATTGAGACTTATTAAAACATGAGATTTAATAATAGCATCCTTAATATCTTGAAAGGCTTTCTTCACTTCAGGGGTCCATTCTATCTTTGAATCTTTATTCAACATGGAACTAAGTGGTCTTATAATATTTAGAAAACTAGAGATGCATTTTCTTATAGAATTAACTTTTACAAAGAAGGATTTCAACTCCTTTTTGCTATTAGGAACTTCTAATTTTCAACTTGAATTGATATTTATAGGGTCAATAGTCATACCTTATTGAGTGATTTCATATCTTAAGAGTTTATATTTAGTCACATAAAAGATAATTTTCTTGGGGTTTAAGGAAAAGTCATACCTTCTACACTTTTCCAACACTTATTCTAAATGCATCATGTGATCTTCCTTATTTTTAGAGAAAACTATTAGATCAACCATTTAAATGATGATTCATTTACCAATTAATCCATATAATACATGCTCCATTGCTCACTAGAAATTTCCTCTTGCATTGATCAGTTTGAATGGCATTAGTTTATAGGAAAACTTTCCCCATTTAGTGGTGAAGGCAATCTTCATTCTATCACTCTTTCTTATTAGTAATTGGTTGTATCCTAAAAATCCATCTAAGAATGACATAATTCTAGAGCCACTTACCAACTATATGGCTTAATCCAAAGATGTCAAGGAGTAATTATCCTTCACCAAGGATGTGTTTAAATTTTAGAAATCAACATAGAGTCTAATTTATCCATTATTTTTTTGGACTGGCATAAGGTTGGTGACCCATGTTATGTGCCATATAGGGAATATTATCCTTTCATCAAGTAATTTCTTCACTTATTTGTAAATTAACGATTTCAATACTATATTTACTAGTATTTATCTTTTTTTGAAGATTTTACATGCCTCTCTCAATGGGATAGTGTGAGTGATCACACTAGTGTCAAATATTTTGAGGTAATGTATTTAAACTTTATTAAGAGGTTAATAGATTTCTTCAACTCTTCATTAGTGCAAACTAGACCAATGCTGACATTTTGTTCATTCCTAACATTTCCCAAGTTTACTTGCTTGTAATACTTCCCACTTACTTTGGGATACTTAGCTTCATTTCCTTTCTTATCTTTGTCAAAAATCCTTTCCAAGAATATCATGCTTTTGGGGATTAAATTTTCTTTGATCTGGATCACTCTATCTTCCTTGTCTTTTAGACTTTCTATATAACTTTCATTGTATTCATCTATAATGGAGGATTCAAACATTCCAACATTACACAAGAAGTTGATTATCTACTGATCATCATCAAAAAATTGGAAGTGATTAATGTTATCTAGAATAGAGGGGCATGAAATTATCTCCATAGTGAATTAATACAAGTTTAACATCTCTAGAGAACTAAGTTTACTATAGTTGAATCTAGAGCATATACCAACTAGTTTTATTCCCTGGGCAAGGAAACAATATTTAATGATTCAAAGTACTCAATTAAATCCCAAACTCTAAATTTATTCTTTCTTAAACAAGAAATATTTCATTGATATCTACTCTTGATGTGGTTAACAAATAACTTAGAATCATGATAGACTAATATTTATTTAACCTTATGTTTAATTGTAAATTTAACTCCATAAATGAGAGCTTTATATTCTGATAAATTGTTAGTGCAAGAGAACTATAATTTATAGGAGGATAGATATTGTTTACCTTTAGTATTTTTTAGAATATTCCCAACACCATAACCTTGTTTCAATAATACACCATCAAAGTTTAATGTTTAGAAACCTTTGTCTTATTCCTTTATGCTATCACCTACAAAAATGTTATTGGTTTCTAAAGTATAAACACCTAATTCATAATATTGGTATTTTACCCTTTCATTATTGGTGTTGTACTTAGTAATTGTGTATTTCATCTTAGGTTCCTGATCAATCTTGATCTGATTAGGAATCCCATGCCAAGGTAGCCACATGTGAGAGTAGTCAGTAGACATATATCCATTCAGGGATTAGTCTAACCATGACTCAATATAAATCCATATACTTTAGGTATGTCAATGACTTGAATGTTGATGAAATACTAGATTTGAGGTTCATGGGATAGCTGCATATGGATATTCAATAATTCACCTACCACCTTTACTCTTGAATTATCCAATTTCACCCCCACCTTCTTAGATTTAATTGGATATAATCCCAATTTTTAAAAAATTCCTAGATGCATAATGTTATTTGAAGCACTAAAATAAAGTAATTAATTGTGAATATTGTTACCAAAAATTCTAATAGTCAATAGGAATGGTCAAACTTCATGTTTGATCTTGTACATTATTATATTTGCATGAGCCTATTTAGAATTACTTGAGCTAATCTTTTCATTTAATTATTTTAGAACCAAATCATGTTGTTTAGTGATTTGTGTGATCTCATGTAATGTTATGTTTACCTTGATCTTCTTCATGTCTTTCACTATGTTATATCTAACTTTCATTGATGTGTAGGGAGCTTATGTTACTAGCTAACTCTCATTACCTTTGGGTTATGGAGGATTATTGTTTGTCCTACCATTAGGAGGTGTATCTAGCTTATTAGGTGGGGTGAAATTTGTCAAAGGTGGGTTCTAAAATTTTCTCCTCAAGGCATAGTTGTTTATCTAGTACTATTGAAAGCATATACCTCCTTGACATTATCTTCAAGTTAATTCTCATCTTGGCTTGGAATGTCATAAGTCTCAACCATGAGGATCAATCCAAGTGCTCTAGAAGCATCATTAGAGTTATCATATCTCTTCGTATGTTTTGATTATTGGGATTCATGTCAAATCCCTCTATTTAGATTTGAATGGCTTCAAATGCATGGTAAAACTTGACATAGTCTAGTTCTCCATGTTTAGAAGTATTGTTCACTAAACAACAATTAGGGAAGGCCATCTCACAACTATTTAACTTAGGCAATTCGATCAAAGGTGGATCATTATTAGTGTTAGACCTATTGAAAGGTTTGTTATTTCTTTGGAAATTATTATTGATGTTAGAATTCTTACCAATGTTTTATACTTATTTCTTGAGATCCAAGAAATCATTAGTGAGTTTTTGGATAGTTTATTGAATTGAATCTAACTCTCCCTTTGGAGGCTCTAAGCTTTTGTTCTAGGTTTCATTCTAAACATTAGTGTTATTCACATGCAACATTATTTGATTATTCTAGGGATCCACCCCATCATTTTATTGGTTGAAGAATCCATGTTGTTGGTTAGGTACAACATGGCTTAAAGGTAATAATTTTATCACTATTAATTAATTTAGTGCAAGTTGGTTATGATTCATATTGGTAATGACATTCAAATTAGGCATAGTTAGATCATAGTTGTGAGTTATAAAGGCATGGTGCCCTATGGGTGTATATATTCATCAATGTGGATGGTCTCAACATAGGCTAAAGGTAGCATGCCAATATTCAATTCCCTTCCCAAGAAGATAGCTATCATAGGATCCAAGGCATTCTTGTATATTTCCAAGGCTAACTCATCTACATGTTTATATTATGGCCATGTCAGGGTGTACATATTTTGGAACATGGAATTGAATGTTCTGATTGGATATTTTGAGTCCTTTCTGAGGGTGGTAAACTATTGTTACACAAATCTCAGGTTAACTACCCTACCAAATTGGGAAATAAAGGTGTCATTGAACTGATTCCACCCAATGATGGAATTTTTGGGTACATTAAGAAACCAATCATAGGTGGCATCGCAGAATGTGAAAGGAAAGAGACAACAATCCACATCATTATGGATCATTTTATGAAGCCTCAAACATGCCTTAAAGAACTTCATATGTTCCCTACTCATTACTTTATTGGTGTGGGTAAAGAGAGGAAATTACTTCTTTGGATTTCTTGGAAAATCATGTATAGGGCTAGGGACATTGATGAATGATCCAACTAACCATGCATAACTAACATAAGGGGTTGAAAATTTTAGTTAGATGGAGAATTTGGCTAAGTTTTGGACTTTTTACATATTTCTTTGTCTGATCTAGCTTTCTTATGGGTTTTTAAGGATGTTAAAGGGGTCATGGGTTCATATTGGGATATGATTCTAATCCTAAGCAACTCCAAGATGTATAATAGGTAGTAAGTGTAAATTAAATTAGAAAATATCCTTCATAGGTGACAAATATTACAAATATCAATGAATCTTTGAAAAAAATCTTAGATCAAGAAACTTCACCTTGATCTTTGAGGATCCAAATCTTGAAACATTAAACTTCTCAATTCCTACATAAATACTATTAGTCTTCTACATTAACCTAAAAAGATTAGTGTTGAGTTAATTATTTCAAGTGATTTTATTTCTTATTTAACAATATAAAAGTATTTGAGTGTTTTAAAACCATTTTGGACACAAATATATGCAAAGGTTCACTTAATCCTGAAAAGAGTTAGAGCAATTATGATCTCATATGTCTAGATCTAGTATGAGAGAGGTCCTAATAGTCGGTCTTTACACAAATTCTTAAAAATATCCAAAATACCTACCAAATATATGCTAATATTTTCAAAGATGATCAAAATAACCTTTCATATGACTAAATAATAGGGTATTTCACCTATATTTGCACAAGTTTTAAAAAAATCCATATTATTTACTTTAAATTTTCATAAATGAACTCTAATTTTGATGAATTTTTTCAAAGAATGAAAAGATTCATTTTAAGGATGCACATATTCAAGTAAATAATGTAGATCCTTTGTGTTCTTCAACAATATTTGCATACTTTAATATAATTAAGCACGTATATGATGAAGTAAACTACAATTCTATAATAATGCCTAAAAATTGTTGCATAGGGCCCTCCTTTTAGTCCCAAAAATTTCCCTTCTTTTTGATGCATGCATTGTGCTCCCTATGTCAATAAGGAAATGGGTAAAAGTAACAAACTCAATTTTAAGTCCTAGAAGACATAGGGCCTGAGTTGTTTAGAAAACTACTAATTAAAATAACATAAATTGTAGAGATATAGTCACAACTTTGAAAGTCTACAAGCAAAACCTGATGTAGGGATAGTAGGTGTTTATATAATGACACTTATTCTTGCTAATCTTTATAAATTTAATTCAATCTTTTCCAATTATTACCTAGAATATAAACAAACAATGGATATTTATAGTATGAACTAAGTTAAAGTGATTCATGGGTGGATCCAAGAGTATGTAGGGTAAGGTAGAAAAAATAATGTGCTTAAAATGATAAAAGATACCAATTATTCTAAATTACGATGAAAAAATACATGAAACTAGCATCTACCAAATCTTGCATAATGCTAAAAGCTAAATAAATTTAGTTGAAGCTTTAGAAGAAGGAAATGCATATGTCTAACAACATACTTTGCATAAATATTAATCACTCACATTTCATTATATAGCATATTAAATTGTAAATGAGAAGAAAATAAATCACATATACTATAAAATTTGTTAGTCTAGTGTTAAAATCAAACTAATATATGCCTATA
Source organism: Torreya grandis (assembly GCA_037957365.1). Taxonomy (NCBI): domain Eukaryota; kingdom Viridiplantae; phylum Streptophyta; class Pinopsida; order Cupressales; family Taxaceae; genus Torreya; species Torreya grandis. The sequence goes on along the minus strand of JARHVA010004358.1, from coordinate 1,162,281 downwards.
TAAAATGTAATTTCCAAATTAGCTTGCAGAAAGGAAACTTTTAGTCATCTAAAATCATGAGGAACAACATCAACATAAATAAACAATTAAGCATTTTAGACAAAGTTACAAAATGTTTTGGCTCTCTTTTATTAATTCTTGAAATGACTATTTCTAATTACAAATGAGGGGGAAACCCCTATCTATAGGATTCAAAATGCCTAAGACAAGCTCAAGTGGGCCCATCAAAAGGTGTCCAAATAGATAATTGGCTAGAATTCCATATTACAATAGAATATTATAAATTCAAATTTACAAAACCTAACAAAATATTCATAGGGCCCTAAAGGGGCCTATTGGCTAGCTTGTTGCTATTGTTGCCTCTACTTTTTCTCTACTTATTCCTTGGTCTATAATTCAATACATGCTAAGTAATCTTGGTCGATTTGAGAAAATTTTAGGATCATAGGTAAAAATATGTCAGTTGTCTCTTAGATTAGCTTTCCATTCTTTATGAGTACTAGCATCAATGCCTCCTTAATCACGTGTACCTTTTCAAGATTCTGATTATAAAATGCTATAATATTTATTACCTCAAAAGCAGTCTTTATATTGCCATGTCATACTATAATTTGGAAACAAAAACCTTCATCTATGGTTTGAATTCTTTATCATCCATGTAGTATCGATTAGGATTGGTCACCTTAGTGACCATGGCATCCTTAAACAACAAGGCAATATTGAATTCAACTTTTTCCAATGATGTATTTATATCCTTGACTTGGTCCAACCATATATTTAAAATACTACTCCTATTCATGAGGATGGTCTATATAAGAGTAATGTACATAAGTGGTAAAACCTTGAGGTTAGGAACCTATTAATTCTTTCCACTCTATCCAATTTTTCTAGCTTGGCATCATAGAGTGTAATATTTCAGTTAAGTTTCATGACCACATTAGATTACTTAATCCCATATTCCTACCTCTTCTTCATCTCCTTATATAATTTTAAGACATTTATCACAACATTTATTATCTAAACTATATTTCCATCTAGACCTATTGGTATTGCTTGCTCCTTTATCCTCTTTAACTTTTATTACACCCCCTTTATCAAGGAAATAATATACTTTACTTATTCTTACACTGTGACACCAGATCCTCTACATATTATTATACCTTTATGGGGCCAACATTATAATTTATTGTCAAGGTGAAGATTGACTCTTCACTCTTGTGAACCATGACTGAGCTTGATTATGTTTATTCCACTTATCATTGAACTAACCTCTTCATAATGCCAATGGATACACCAAATATCATACCAACTTGAGGAGTGTGGAGGACTAATTCAATCCTCTCCTACCTTGTTGCTTGTATTATATCCCTAACCCAATTTGGGGTAGTAATAGATTTTATCTATGTATGGGTTGGCTATAATGGAAGTGTTTGGGTTAATTAATAAGCCAAGGTTATAGTAGGGATGTATAGGTTTTTTGGGTCTAATAACATAAGTATATCAAATAAATATTTAGCATGGCCCACACTAAGAATGAATGAAGTTAATTTAGAGGGCACACTAGCTTTAGTAGTTATACTAATTATGAGTGGTATTTTCTAGGTGAATGGTTTCGATATGGGTTTTAATGGCTTGGTGGATGTAAGGGATCCAAGGGTGAGTGTTGTACTTGATTTGGTAACCTGAGAAGGAGTAGATCCCATTGTTTGGATAGAACTAGTGCTTTGGGAGCTTGATGGAGGTGGGATGTTGATAGTGGCATGAGAGATGAAGTGGGGAATGGTGAAGCCAAATGAGGAACTAGCTTAGCTCAATATAGTGTTAGCTAAGGACTGAATGGGGGTGGTAGCTATAGTTAGAGATGATGAAGCTAATGGAAAAGCAATACTAAAGAGAGAAAAAGAAAAATTAAGAGCAAAAGTAAATGTACCAATAACTACAAAAGAATATAATGGTAAAGTGTTTACACTAGGAGCTTGAGATGGATTGACAACACATATATTTACTTGTAGAGGTGGGATTTCTCCCTTCATTATCGTCCTTGGATCCCTCTTCCTTGTGTAAGCTTTTTCTATATTCCTGCCAACCAATGTGTGTAGATATTTTATTGATAAATCAATGACCTAATATAATTATTTGACATTGATGATGTTAAGGTCAAGATATTTTATGTTTCTAATGTAGGTCCCATAGTAGATGTAGATATAAATTTATGCCCTTGGGAGTAGTCATGTTGGTGGTTGGTCCTACTACCTTGGGCTTGGAGGCATGTTATGTTCACTTGAAGTGGCCTATAATGGAGGCCTATGTGGTTTATTCCTAATGTAACTAACATTGAAATATTGATCTTTCATTTTATAGCCTTTTAGTCTACATCAAAAATGCTTCTTGGGTTGGTGGTGGTTGAGGATTCATAATGTCCTCCTTCTCCCTATCAAACGTCATTTCTAGCTCGATGTTCTTTCTTATTACATTCTTTAGGACTACTTCATCATTAATATAATATTTTTAGATCTTGTTGTCATTTGGGTTTGTACCCTTTGAGGAGATGTAAGCCACTCCTCATCTGTGTGTCATAATGGAATCACCTCTAGGCTTGTGGGAAACTTAAGGAATTAGGTGAGTCTTTAGATAGGGCTAGCTCCCTTGATGTACCACTTAGGATTTAAATTACTACTAACTTTGGGGGGTGAAGAGGGAGAGAGGTAATTTAAATAAAACTAATCTAAGGGAGGTGATACACCATATTGACTGATGACATCCAACCGTATGCATATTACACCTTAAATCAAATGACAACTAAACATATGCTCTCTAATATATGTCTTCTTGTATCAATGTTACATTATGGGGTTATGGATAAATGTACAAAGATATGAGGAAAATACATGTGGCCTTGGTTGGTACTAATGAATATACTAACTCACTTAAACTTTGACATTTCTTGGAACACATCACATGCCCTGTAAGAAGAAGCTACAAATAGGTGAGAGAATATGGCAAATTGATAAGGAATCTATAGTTTTAACTAAACAAATTCAACATTGAGGCAAATCACACTATGAGCTACATTGTAAGAGGTAACACTTAGTCATTTTATTTATCAAAAGGTATACAAGTGATTATGGCTTCACCATACTTAGGTGGAGCATATAATATAATGGTCAAAATGGATAGCTCTTATAGATATTGAGAGAGATAAAGAAGAAGATAATTCCAATGGTCACAATGATACTTTTTAATACAATACAAGGAGTTACTTGTGAATTTTAAGATTATATGTGATGAACCATGTAAGGTAAAGAGAAACAAGTGTCAATTCAAGTCATAAACTTGAAGAAAAGTGGTATGAAACTCCTCATTTTTTATAAGAAAATTACCTTCATGATTACCTCTATTTTTTAATCTCATAAATAATTAAGACCAATTATAATGATTATAATTCAAGGTAGGGACATCAAACATGCCTTTATATGCATTGTTTACATGCCTAGTCTTCTGAAATCAATTAAAAGTGAGCCATCATCATTTGCAGTCTAAAATGAACTCCTCTCATGCACCCTACACACTTGGCTTCAAAATTTGCTTTATTTTATCATGAAAATACATGGGAGGGATTGAATTATAATTATCAATACCCTCCATGGAATTCAAAGCATCATACAAGCTTTAAAACTAGTTTAAGTGAAACTTTTCACCCCTCTCACTAACTTATCCATTAGGAAAATTTTTAATGGATATGTTAAAACACCTATTTGAGACACAAAAATTTTCAAGGCATGAAAATTGCATGGATTTTTATATTAAGTCTCAATATTTCCATCAATGTGCTTTTCATCTCTTGGAACTTCCTACAACCTGAAAAACACAAAAAATAGTGACATAAATATTATTTCTTCCCCCATTCGTATAAGTCAATATAGATAATCATGGTGTGGATTATCTTGAGGGAGTTTTTTACAACCTTTAATTATCATCCAGATCAAAATATCTCATTATATTAACTATACAACTCAATCTTCCCAAACTAGTCCTAATCAAGGTTTAGAAAGTGTTTTAGCTAGTTTTCACTCTTAAGGTTGGTTCATAAAGATCTGATGTCCAAAATACTATTAAATTATATAAATTAATTTTTAAATTCCCCTAATAGTTTACTATAACTTCTCTAGTCTCCATGCAAAGTGTCATGAATGATGTGATCTCTTGAAGATGCCCATTCGAGCTTGTTTCCTTGGTTTTGTACAAGTCTGATGGTTTTAAGTTAAAAAATGGTCTTATTATGACTTATATTCCATAAAAATATCTTATAAACTTTTTATATAGTCCCAAAATCATGTTTTATTAGATTATATTGACCATATTATGCTACAAGTGCAAGTGACTTATCATTTAACCCTAAGTGTGAACCCTACCTAATGGGCTTGACTATACCTTAGAGCCCAAAATGGCATATGATGATTTTATTTTCCTCTTTATAGATTAAAAATTTCTAAAAAAATCCTATAAAAAAATTTCAATCATTTGGTAAGCTTGTCTCTAGCTATAAATGAGAGTGACCTTCCATTTGGCTCTAAGTCTCAATTTTTCTTGTTGTGTCATGACTACAACCTTTAGTGTCAAAACTACCATGCCATGATACATAATTTCATGTTTGGTTTATAATGTTTTTATAGGAATTTTAAAACTTCACAAATCATCTTTAAGGGTTTCCTAAACTTTTGATTCATCTTTTATAATTTTCTCCAAGACTGCTAGGGTTCTTGCTCCTCAAGATTATTCTAACTCTAAGATAGAGCATGGGGGGTTAACCTATTCCCTCATCAAATACAATTATTTTAGTGGTTTTAAAAAGTTATAATGGTTATTTTTATAAAAAATTATCATTTTAATATAGGTATATACCCTCCAACACTTGCAAATTCAAGACTAGTTCTTAGGTAAAACACTGTGTGCAGGGAATGCCAAGGTGGACTATATTTGTGTCTTCCATAGCTCTCCCTTTGATTTTATCCCATAATGGTGGTATAAAAAAGTTTTTATAACTTGTATTATGATTCCTTAACTTCAATTAATACTTTAATCTCTTCTAATATCCCCACACACCATGATTTATTCAACCTTGAGTGCACCCTATTGTGACTAAGTATAGGGGCTTGGGACCCTATATACACCTTTTTTCCTTTTGGGAAAGATACATGAAACCAATAACATAAATATTGAAGTAAAAATTAATTATTTAATAAATATTTTGTCTCTCATTTACCTTTCTATTTCACCTTTTACTTCAAAACCATGTTTTTACCTGAATGGATTTAGATCCCTATTTTATCTTTGTCTGTAGGTGTTCATGCCTTCTCAGGGTTTGAGTTAAGGTGTGTAAATATTATCATAGACTCCTTTAAATTAATTTTTTTCCCATACTTTAAACTCACTTAAATTTATAAATCACCCTCAAACACATGTTTATAGTTCATTATCAACTTACCATGTTGTACGTAGGCATTTTGACATTATACAAATAAGGTATGAGAGGGAGGGGTCCAAAACAAGGTACCATTATGTTTTGGTGAAATTTATGCAAATGAATTATATTTTATTCATAATAAGTCCTCCTATAATTAAAAATAGTTTCATTATCATCTTGAAAGTATAAAAAGTCTTTTGTATTTCATGTCCTGTAGATGTTATTATATGCTTTTAGTGTCCAAATGCATACTTTTATGACTCTCAAACACTAAGTCCATCTAACCTTAGGATATCAATATTTCTCATAGTATTAGTCCTATAATGATACTATCCAATTGATTTATACATTCTCCACAATAACCTATCTATCATTCTTATCCAAAATCTCTAAAAATGGGAGGTGTTTTATTTTGTCTCTTTAGAGACTCAATCCCAAAACTCAGATTTGTTCACATTTGGAGTAACACCCCACTCTCCTTGGCTTGAAAATATATCATATCTATAAAAATAACTTATATAATGCCATTAATAATTTTTATATCTTGGAATTCTCTTTATACATCCTTGTTAGATCTATGTTGGAGGGAATCCCATAGGTATATGTTCTATATTGCAGACAAGGAGCATAGAGATTGAGTGTTATATAATGAAAGTGTAACTTAGGATATTATTTGAAATTTATTAATAAAATGAGACATAAATATAAAAATTTACTTATCACAATATAAAACCTTTTTCCTACACCATCTCTGTTATATGCACCTATGGGTGTTATTTCAGTGCCTAGTATGAGCTTGACTTATCAACCTAGGTTCTAAGCATCACTTTTTAGTAGGTGCCATTAAAGTTTAATTTTGATATTTATTAGAGATTATATGTAAAAAATTAACATTATAACACATTAAATAACAACCCAATCCATTTTAATGGAAGAAATACACTACAATAAGTGAAAACTATCTAGTAGTCTTCCAACGACTTACACATGCAAATTGAGGTATTTTACTAATGAAAAATATTTAAAACATGAAATAAATAGTGTAATAAATTATATGAAGAATATAAAATGATCTGAAAACAAACTTATCAAGTGTTTTGTATGTATTTTCTCAAAAAAAACCAAAACTTGAAGGGTGCACATATTGATAGATAGTTTTCGAAGGTCAACTTCAAATAGATGATTCATAAAACATAGTCCACCATTATAAAAATTATTAATATTAAAATATATATACTTGAGTTTAATATCACCTCCAAAAATAGATTGACTTGAAACCCCTTATGTTGATCATATGAAGTAAAAACCTAAGTGTCACTTCAATCTGCCAAAAAGGGCAAAAATATAGTAGAGAAATTTTGGGCCAAAAATGGCATATAAGGTAAAATTAAAGTGTGGATATGAGTTTGGATATTATTAATATACAAATTTCCATCTTTACAAAGTGGAACACTTCCAAAGGAGGCCATACAAGTGCCATTTACTTCCATTTCTTTAGGAAAACTAAATTTTCTCTGAACAACCTAAAATATTTTTAGTTATGTCAGTTTCCTAAGAATTATAAGGAAACATGTGACATGAAATCACACTTTAACACTTTCACATTTCCAAATAAACCCATACAAAACATTAAATGCACTATTTTAACCCCTCAAATGACCCAAAAGTGATATAAGGACATTAGAAATAGTTGACCAAAGCTAATAAAACATTAATTTACATAAAATAACCTATAAAACACCTCATTAAAATAAATTATATGCCATTATAGGCCTAAAAATCAAGTTTTCAACTAGGGGTGCCCCAACTTGAATTTGGTCAACAAATTGGTGAATCATAGGGGTAGTATGTCTACTATACTAACTAGACCAATAGCCTTATTAGTCCATTGGGATTAGGAGTCATGTAAGGATTGATAAAAAAACTAAAATCTTTGACCATTGACCACAAATATTTGACCAAGATAAGACACTAATGACTATCTCAACCACACAAAATAAAAGACACACCAAAGTAAACAAATAACAAGACACACACACACACATGTGATCTAAGCACTTACGGGAAGCAAAGAAAAAACTAATATGTAAAAATAAAAATTATCATACCTCCTTCTTGGATCAAATGGGAAGTTTGAATCATCTCCTTCTTGATGAGATGCAACATGGTGAAAAACATGCTTCTCCTTGGATTAGATGTTTTGTGGATCAGACTTATCCTTTGGCAATTCAATTTTCATAATATAAAATATACCACCTTAAAATAGGTCTCAAATGTATAAATATTACTCTTTAATCCAAACATATTCAACCTTTCCATGTAAATCCTCAATTGTAACCTTAAATGATGATTGATCAAGGCCTACCTTTTTATCTTCCATGGTTTTCTCAATAAGATTAGGCTTCTTCTCAGCTGAAAGATCTTCTAGCTCATAAAGGATATTTGTAAACTATATTAAATATTGATAATTTTATTCCATATATACTTCTTCCTCCACTTTTTCATACACTTAGACTTAACTTGGCAAAGCTCTTCAAGCTCTTGAAGTAACTCCATTTGCAACTACTAATCATCCTAGTCCTCTTTATCACCTAGAACCACTACCTCTTCTACATTATCTTCTTGATTCATGATGTATTCAAGCTTATGTTATTCAAAATCCATTTCATCATCAAGTGGTTTCATGATAACTAGTTCTTGACCAATAGAAAGAGCCTCCTCTTCATGTTTGGTTAAACACTCAAGCTTATGTTTATTAGTCTCATCAATAGGCTTATAATTGGCTATAAAATATTTTGGAGAAGGATAATATTTAACCAAATAATAAAATTATATTGAACATCTTCCATAATTCTTCTTCTTCATGTATGACATCTTCAAGAACTGCTTCTTCTACCTTGATCTCATGAATACTCCTAGGACTGCCACTCCTTGAAAAATGACTTAGATTTCACTCTTGATAACATATTCCATTTAATTTTTGAGATGGTTACCTAAAAATTTTGGATCGTATGTAGAGTCTTCCTCAAAGGCTATAAGGTCTTCCATTTCCTTCTCCTTCATGTTGATTCCAAGACTAGGCATCTTGAAATCATATGATCTAGCCCAATGAGGATGCCAAGCAAGTAGGTTATCCTCAAGAAATAATTATCTTTCTCTATCAACCAACTACTCTTATTTAGGTTCCCATACCATAGGTCCATAAATATAGATGGTAATGCAATAAAGGCAATGTGTACTAGTTAGTGGAGGTGGCACATAGAACTAAAAATCATATTGAGGGTGAAGTGTAAAATATTCTTCATGGACATACATTCCTTAAAATATAGAAACATTATCTATTATATTGTCCTTTTGTTCACCAAGGAGAGTCCTTATGGTTATTTCATCATCATAATCACTCATGAGAAGCCATTAATTGTATTTGTTCTTATTTACTTGCCTCTCTCAAAATAGGTTCCTCCATGAGAATGGTTGAAGTGAAAGGTTGATGGGTAGGCTCATTGATTATAGGCGAAAGAGATGGAGTATGAGAGGTAATGGAAGGTAAATTTATGGAATATGGAGTGTGTAATTAAGGATAATGATTATGAATGGGTTTATAAAATAAGAAAGCACTAGTGAGATCATATGGAAGTGAATCCTTGGGTTAATTAGGAGAGGAAACCTTTACATGAGTATGAACTTCATTTTTCCAATGATATCCTTGTGTATAATCCATGGAAAAATTTGGTGTATAATACTCATAAGAATGTTCTTGAGTTTAATAGGCATCATAACATAAATGAAAAGGCTCATATTGAGGCTAATAAATAAGTGTTTATTTGTAGCCATTCTCATAGGATTGTCCAACAACATAGTGCCCATATGAAGACGGAAATCAAGGAGTATATAGCTGCCGTGGCTCATAATATTGATGTTAATTTTGATAGGGATGACAAGGATTATATTATATATGATGAAGGTCATATGGAGGTTGATAAATATCATGACAAGGTTGACCAAGGACTTGTTCATATAGAGGGAGAATGACACAAGCTTGTAATGTCTCACTAACTTATAGTGAGCAAAACTCAACACAAAAACCATCCATGAAACAATCATTGGAATAAAATACACAAGAAATGGTTATCAACAATATTTAAATGGAATACTTGGGCTACTTGCCTAGTTGATACAACTTTAGAGTCACCATTGATGCTTATGTGGATGCCTCCAAAGGTTTATGTGTTGAAGGACAACACTAAAAATCCTCCAACTCTTGGAAAAAAAATCCCATCAAGCACGCCAAAAATTATTTTCATTTGTATTTACACCCTTTGAGGAGATGTAAGGTGAATCCTCATCCAAGAGGCATAATGGAATCACCTCTAAGCTTATGCACAACTTAAATAATGATGTGAGTCTATAGATAGGGCTAACTCCCTTGATGTACCACTTATGATTACAATTAATACTAAATTTAGGGGTGAAAACATAGAGAGAAAACTAAAATAAAACTAATCTAAGGGAGGTGATACACCAAATTGACTAATGAAATCCAACCATATGCATATTACACTTGAAATTAAAGGAAAACTAAACATATACTCTCTACTCTGTCTTCTTACATTAATGTTACATTATGGGGTTATGGGTGAACGTAAAAATCAAGGAAGAAAAGACAAGAGGCCTTGAGTGGAACTAATGAAGATAATAACTCACTTAAACTTTGAAATTTCTTAGAACACATCACATGCCCTACAAGAAGAAGTTATAAATAGGTGAGAGAATGTGACAACTTATAAGGAATCTATAGTTTTCACTAAGCAAATTCAACATTCAAGTAAATAAAAATATTAAAAATAATGGAAGAGATAAAACTTAGTCATTTTATTGATCAAATTCTATACAAATGAGTAAGTATTTTCCATACTTAGGTGGAGTATAGAATATAGTGGCCAAAATGGCTAGCTCTTATAGAGCTTGAGAGAGATAGAGAAGAAGAGAAGTCCAAGGGTCACAAAGACACTTGTAAAGATGATACAAGGAGTTAATTATGAATGTGAGAATAATATGGGATGAACCATGTAAGGTCAGTAGAAAAAAGTGTCAATTAATGTCACAAACTTGAAGAAAAGTGGTAAGAAACTCCTCATTTTGCACAAAACACTACCTTCATGATTGCCTCTATTTTTACATCTCATAACTAATGAATACTATTTAGAATGATTATAATGAAAGGTAGGGACATTAGACATGATTATCCATGTATTTGTTAAATGTTTGGTCTTTTAGAATCAACTAAAAGTGAGCCATCATCATTTTCAGTTTGAAATGAACTCTTCTCATGCAACTTGCACACTTGGTTTCCAAAATGGCTTTAGTTGATCATGAAAATTTATGGGAGGGAGTAAATGAAAAGTATCAAAACCTTCCATGGCCTTGTAAGCATTAGAAAATCTTTAAAATTAGCCCTAGTGAAAATTTTCACCCCTCTCACTAGATTATCCATTAGGCTAGTTTTGACTAGCTAAGTTGAAACACCTATTTGAGGCACTTAAGAACATTTTAAAATCATAAAAATTACATGGGGAGTTATCTAAGTCTCAATATTTACATACATGTTCTTTTCATCTCTTGGAACTTCCTATAACCTATAAAACACATAAAATAGTGAGATAAATCATGTTATTACCTCCATCCATACAAGTCTGTATAGGTAATCATGGTTTGAAGTATCCTGATGGATTTCTATATAACCTTCAATCATCATAGTGATTGAATTGGCTCATTAGACTAATTATACAACTCAATCTTCCCAAACTATTCCTAATCAAGGTTTAGTAAGGGTTTTATCTAGTTTTCACTCTTAAGGTTAGTTCATAAAGATACAACATCAAACATAAAACTAAATCCCACAAAATAACTTTTCAATACCCATTCTATTTTCCCATAACTTATCTTGTCTCCATGTAAAGTGTCATGAATGATGTGAGCTCTTGAGTATGCCCATTCAAGATTTTTTCCTTGGTATTGTACAAGTCTAAGTGTTTTTGATCTCAAAAATGTTCTTCTTATGACTTATATTGCATCTAAATAGATTAGAAACTTTTTCTGTAGTCCTATAAGCATGCTCTAATAGGTTGGAGTGACCATCTTATGCTGGAAGTGTAAGTGACTTATCATTTGACCCTATGTGTGAACCTTTCCCAATGGGATTGACTATACCTTAGAGCTAAAAATGGCCTATGATTATTTTATTTTAATCCTAATATTTTAAACATATATAAAACCATACTATAAACATTTTCAATCATTTGGGAATTTTGTCTCTAGCTACAAATGATAATGAGCTTCCATTTAGCTCTAGGTCTCAATTTTGCTTGTTGTGTCATGACTAAAACCTTTGGTGTCTATACCACCATGCCATGTTCCATAATTCCATTATTGGTTTATAATGTTATTATAATAATTTTATAATGTCACAAATAATCTTGAAGGGTTTCCTAAAATTTTGATTCATCTTTTATCATTTTTTATAAGACTGCTAGGGTTCTTTCTCCTCAAGAGTGTTCTACCATTGAGATAGAATAGAGGGGGGTTACCCTATTTACTCATCAAAAATAGGTATTTTATGGGGTTATAAAAAAATTATTCTAATTTTTACAGATATTTAGCATTTGAATCCAGGTATAGACCCTCCAAAACTTGTAAATTCGAGATGGGTTCCTAGGTAAAAGACTATGTTCAAGGAATGCCAAGGTGGACTGTATTTGTGTATATTAGAGCTCTCCCTTTGATTTTATACCATAATGGTGGTATAAAAAAGTGTTTATAACTTTTATTATGATTCCTTAATTTTCCATTCATACTTTAAGCTATCCCAATATCCCCATACACCATGATTTATTCAACCTTGAGTGCACCCTATTGTGACTGAGTATAAAGGTTTGGGACCCTGTATAGGCCTTGTTATCCTTTTTGGAAAACTAAATGAAACCAATAAAATTCCTATTTAATTAATTATTAAATATTTAATCAATACTTTGGCTCTCATTTACCTTGTTGTAGCACTTTTTACTCCAAAACCAAGTTTCTACTTGACTAGACTGAGACCCCTATTTTATCTTTGCTTGTAGGTGTTCATGCCTTATTAGAGCTTGAGTTAAAGTGTGAAAATATTATCATAGAAGAATTTAAATTAATAAAACTTTAATATACCTAAAAAATGACTTGAATGTGATAAATCACCCTCAAACACATGTTTACATCTCATTGTCAACTGACCCCTACTATAGGTAGGCATTTTCACATTATACAGACAGGGTATATGACGGAAGGGTCCAACACAAGGTATCATTATTTATTGGTGATATTTATTCCAATTAATACCATTTTATTCATATGAAGTCATCCTATAATGAAAAAAAGTTTCATTATCATCTTGAGATTAGAAAAATTCTTTTGCAATTTAGGACCTGGAGATGTTACTATGTGCTTTTAATGTTCAAATGTATACTTCTAAGACTCTCAAAAACTAAGTCCATCTAGGCTTAGGATATCCATATTTTTCATAGTGTTATTATTATAATTATAATATATAATTAATTTATATATCCTCTAAAATAACCTATCTAGCATTCTTATTCAAAAGCTCTAAAAATGGGAGGTGCTTTATTTTGTCTCTTTAGAAACTCAATCCTAAAAATTAGATTTATTCACATTTAGAGTAAAACCCCAATCTCCTTGGATTTAAAATAGAACCTAGATATAAAAATCACTTCCATTAACCCATGCATAATTTTTATATCTTGGCATTCTCTTTGTACATCTATGTTATATCTATGTTAGAGGGAATTTTGTAGGTATATGTTTTGTATTGTGGGAAAGGAGCATAGAGATTGATTGTTATTCATGGTAAGTGTGACTTAGGATATTATTTAGAATTTATTAATATACTATAATGATACCTCCATATAAATATATACTTATCATAATCTAAAATATGTTTCCTACACCATCTCTGATATATGAACCTATAGGTGCTCTTTCATGGCTAGTATGAGCTTAATTTATCAACCTAAGTTATAAGCATCACTATTTATTAGATGGAATTAAATATTTATTTTGATATTTATCAGAGATTATATGCAATAAATTAACATTATAACACATGAATCAACCACCATAAGCCATTTTAAATGAATAAAGACACTACAAAAAGTGAAAATTATCAAGTAGTCTTCCAATGACTTATACCTACAAACCAAGGTATTTGACTCATGGAAACTCTTTAAAATATTTAATAAACCATGGAAAACATCACAAGTGGAATCCAAAATTATATATAACCAAACTCAACAAGTGGATTGTATGAATTTTCTCAAAATCGACCAAAACTTGAAGGGTGGATAGATTGATATACAGTTTTGGAAGGTCAACTTCAAATAAGTGATAAATAAATAAAAGTACAAAATTAAAATAATTTTTGATATTAAAATTTATCTCCATAAATTTAATCTCACCTCCAAAAAAATTTCACCTAAAACCCCTTGTGCTGATCGTATCGAGCAAAAACTTGAGTGTCACTTCAATCTGCCAAGAAGGGCAAAAATGCAATAAAATGGGTTTGGGTCAAAAATTACACATTTATATAAATTAAATCTTGTATATTAGTTTATATAATATTCATATACATATTTACATCTTTCTCAAGTGTCACACTTCCCAAAGAGGCCATACAAGTGCCATTTTCTTCCATTTCTTTAGGAAAATTGACTTTTCTCTAAACAACCTACAATATTTTTAGTTATGTTAGTTTAATAATACTTATATGGAAATATGGGACATTAAATAATGTTTTTAAACTTTCACATTTCCAAAGAAACTTTCTCAATTAATTAAATGCACTATGTTGGCCCCTTAAATGACCCAAAAGTGATATAAGGACATAAAACCTAATTGATCAAATATAATAAACATTAATTAAAATAAAATGACCTATAAAAAACACATGAAAATACATTATAATCCATTATAGGCCTAAAAAATCAATATTTTTACTAGGGGTGCTCTAATTTGACATAAAAGTCAAATTTGGTCAACATATCCGTTAATGGACCTCTTATTGATGCTTATATTTCAATGCCACATAATTATTGAAATTAAGGAGGTGTTTTGTGATTAAATTATTGGGGTCATATGATGTAAAACCATCCTTATGCAATAGGGAGAAGTCTTTATGCCTTTTAGACACTATAGTTTCCTTCCATCTTGTGATCCTCATCCTCCCCATGGAGTAGTTGATAGGCCATGTCCTCCTCTACCAAATTCATTTGCACATATCTTAGTAGTCTGAGGAGAGCCACCATCACTCCTACCTAGATGATCAGGTAATCTAGGTATAGACAATAGCTAACTATTTACCTCAATGTCTATCTAACCTCTGGAGGGACCCTTGGCATCATGTACTCAGTGTTAGATGTTTATACCACTAGGTAAAAGTTTTATATAATTACCTTGATATTGTGCCTAAAGTGGTGAATGTGATTATAGATAATGACTTGGGAATAACTTATAACCACTCAAGGGACCATGAACTTTGACCTAATTACATAGTTTTATAGATTACATCTAGTAACTTATCATGAAAAATGGGGAACCATTCTTTCAAGTGTAATTCATAGTAGTGACTATATTGTTACTAGTAATATCCCCAAGTGGTGGAATTTGTTGATCCTTTATGATGATCTATCGTAGATTAATATTCCTTATGTCCACATAACCAATATACAAGCTACCAAATATTCTATTCGGTAAGGATAGGCCAATCATTAATCCTTTCCTCAATTCATAGATATGTAGGTCCCCTTGGTAATTCATCAAGATAACTCCATTTTGGTTAGTCACCCATGATGTTATGAATTTGTCTAGAGAGTGCACCTCATACCAGTTTTCAATGATGCTCTTGTTGAATTCTACGTATGGAAAAGGTATGTCATAATAATTTTTAAAAATTGAAACCTATGATAAAAGTAATTAAGAGCCCTTTCTTTATGGATTTGAGAAACCCATCCTCACATTTTAAACTTTTGAATATGCCATATACTAGGTTAGAACATGTAATGACCTCTAGATTTATTATGTCCCTATGAGGACATATAACTTGAATTGGAAGAATATCAAAAGTTAATTGAATAATATGGGGCATGGTCTCAGCCTTATGAACATCCCTAGATACTTTAACATTGTAATAGACACTACTGTAATGCATGTCCCTTGATTTTATGACTTTGGGGATGAACTCTATGTCTTTAAACACAACTGAATTACCATACTAGAAAAGAAAGTTATCATTCCCAAATGCAATATTCTTACCTAGAGTGGAGGGTCCTACTTGTACCATTTTTACAATATCTTAGGTAGTAACTAATGTACTCTCGTATCTATCTATAACTTTTGAGCTTTGACAATGGTAGCCCAAGTATAACTTGTGAATTAAATTGAGCTTTATCATATTAAGGGCAAAATTAGAAAGGAGAGAAAACACATATAACTTCAAGTGAAAATGTGGGTAATAAAAGTCAATTTTGGTATCCTTTTGAAGACTTATTTGATTAATGAAAGGTTTCATGGTGATTCTAATTCATTCCATATTAATGGTGAGCTCATCAAAGTTACATTCAAAACACTTTAAACTATTTCTTTTGGCATTTAATTGATTTAAAATTAAAATTTAGCACTAATATGATTTTGATTTTCTATTAATTTTAGCTTTATATCTAACTATTACCAACTTTTGAAATTTGGCCCACCACCTTAGATGAAACTAGGCATTGATGAGGCTTGAAGATGGCTAATCTAATTACTTGGCATGAAATATGGGTACATGGAATTTTATAATTGATAATTGGGTCTCAAAATATAGCTTAATGTGATGATTCATTTTTACTCTGCCATGTGTCATCTTTAGTTTGTGGTAAGCTCTTG
Organism: Torreya grandis; assembly: GCA_037957365.1. Taxonomy (NCBI): domain Eukaryota; kingdom Viridiplantae; phylum Streptophyta; class Pinopsida; order Cupressales; family Taxaceae; genus Torreya; species Torreya grandis. The sequence continues at coordinate 1,145,846 of JARHVA010004358.1, read as the reverse complement.
GGTGGGGCCTTCCCTTTACTAGGTGTCACCTTCAAAAGTCTTTTAGATAGTTATTGGAAATTTGTAATTGATCATGTGGCTTGGGTGGAGACACATCTTTCTTAGACGTGATCCTATATATTTTAAAATGTATCTTCATGGTAATGACATATGGCATCATGCATAGGTCTAGTGGGTACATGCATCATTTTTGGAAGATTTTGAATTCATTCTAGTGGATATTTATATAGAAGTAATGTGGTGATGACATGTGGCATCATCATGTAGGTCCAAAGGGGACACGTGTCTATTTCATGGGCTCTCTTAATTATTCTACCATTCATCATTCTCAAGAGGAGCTTTACATAGTTGTATATAATTGAGCCTTGTTTGGATGGCTCAAGTCATACCAAATGTCTCTCTTGAGATATTTTTTGAACTTTAGATGGATGTGATGTGGTGTGGACATGAACTAATCTCAGATGAACTTGTAGGGGACATGCATCACTTTGGAAGGCTACTCAGGTTTGGATGGTTACATTTGAAACACATGGTGGCATCTTACAGACTTTTAGATCATAGTGGGATATATGGTGACTCAGATTGAATTGGATTGCTCATAGGGGACATGATATTGATACATAGCCTATAGATTTGAATTTGAATTTCCATTTCCTTCATGAGTTCTCAATATGGTCCCACATGGTTCATGGGCTTCATATATTTTCTCTAAGTGTCCTGCTTGGGTATGATAAATATCTAAGGCATTATGAATCTTGATGAGTTTGAAACCTATCCTATTGAGTCATAGTCTCTAATTTTATGTCTTATGAGGTTTCATACGCAATTACCTTAACTTTGACATCTTTCAAAGCCAAGTGAGAAGTTAAGTTAGACTTTTGAAAATGTTAAATTCCTATATTAAGCAAATTCAATAAGTCTAAATCAAAATTATGTAAGTAAATACTTTAAAACAAATATAAGGTTAGTTAAATAAGATTTCCATGAGGTTTTTTATGCCCATGTTTATTAGAGAACCAGTTCATGTTTCTTTTAGTGAAGGCATGTCTTCACATTTTGAAGTGTCAATGGTTTATGATTCACTAATGAATGATAATTTGAAGAGACTTGCAATAATTCATATATTTATAAGTTTCAATGATTATTAAAAGATGAATAATTAACCAAAAAAAATTATGAATTATGAAATCAAATTTTCTATTTTAGTCAAATGATTTATCATGCTTGGTATTTTGGTAATTTTTGGAAAAAATAGAAAGGACGGTCTCCATTCTAGGAATAGGGGGTAGTTGAGCATAAAAAAACATTATTTTGGATGGTCTTTCTAGCATTGGTATCTCAAGCTATGATTTCATTACATGACATAATCCCACTAGCCTCCCTCCCTATATCTCCCTCTTGATTAATAATGATTAACATCCTTCCAATGATGAACCTAAGGATGAGTAAAATCATGAAAACAAGGTTAATATCCAATCCTAGATTGATCCACATTAAGTTTCATGATGAATACACTTATTTAAAATATTAGGTTAGTCTATGTCATCTTGCATGGCACCATGCTAACAACATTTAGGCTAACTAGGACTATAGAAGATTGATTCTCTATCTAAACCTATATGTTTCATCACATTACTCAAATAGTAATAATAACAAAGAAATGGAAGTTGACATGGATTGAATCTAGATAATATCCTGAAATGAAATCTAAGTAAATAGAAAAGTCTAGCATAAGCTTCAAAAAAGAGGTATTATAGAGTTTATGATGTGCATTTGAGGCTATGATGAGTTTATCAGAAATAATTTTTCCATGGAATCAAAGTAGAGGAAATTGGAATTCATGTGAATCATGGTAAAAATATTAAAGGATCTAGTTTTAGAATTTATATGATGTGTGAGGGGATGAAGGATTACAAAGATAAGATAAGGAATAAAGAACTCATGTAGATCTTATTCAAAACTAATTCCTTCTAAACAAAGAAAAAGAGCTTCCCAAAACTTGACCCCCCTGGGCACTACATGGAAATTTGTCTTTAGGTGATGAAATATCTAACTCTTGAGGACAAATTTACCCACATTTTCTCTCAACACTTTATACTCCTTAACCATTTTAATGGGAACATCACTAGTTTACCATATTTCCTACTGATGTCCTTATAAGACATGATCATGGCCTTCTAATCAAGACCTTCCTTAGACATTATCCATCAGGGGATTATCTTCCTTCTAACCAAGAATGAAAAATCTCAGATAGGCATCAATATCACCTCTACTAAAGGTAATGAGGATAAACAATTAGGGGATAAACTTCATAATATTTTAGAAGAAGTGAGGGGTGACCTTTCACCTACTAAATATCCCCCCTAGGAGAAAAAATCCCATTTGGGATGAAGATAAGAAAGGCAAAAGTAAAATCCAATATCCCTCCCCCAGGGTAAGAAAACCTCTAGGAGATAATGTAAAAGCTTGGGCAATGCCCTAGGAATTAACAATCCTAACATTAAAATCTAGAAGTTGAAGGCTACTAAAGCTAGGAAATAAGAAGCCAATATAGTATTAGGGGAAAACCCTCAAGGGTTCAATAATAGCTTATAATAATTTTATGATAAATTATAGAGCCTAGGGAATTAACCAATTTCCCTCATGGAGGATTAGAATACTAAAAAATTAGAATGTGATAAACTAAAGGAAACTTGGAATGATCCCAATATGACCAAATTAGGCATTGTGAGGCTAGAATAAAATCTAGGAAAAAACTCAAAAGAAATCACAAAAACCCTAAGAATCAAAATCAACCAGAGAACCAAAAAAAATACCAAGAAGGTCAAAGGGATAATGGAATAGGATGGAAATATGGTAGAAGGCCCTAGTGTTTAAACCAAAGGTAAGATCAACATCACTGAGTAAAAGGATAATGGTGATAATAATAATTGTGATATGACTAAGGTATAGTTAGGTTATATGCAGTCCTCTGAGGAAATTTAGTTCAACTCTTTTTTGTCATACTTTGTTATTTTTTCCTGTCTTTGTCAAAAATTAGAAGAAATTATTGTTGGTTTTTTGTCCTATTTAGCATGTCTCTTTTTAGACTTGTTTAATTTGTCTTTTTTACCTTTTTTACTCTATAACTTTAGAATCTGTGTAATACCTAAATTTCAATTTATAAATAAAATTGAGTTAATATTCATTACAACTAAAGTTGTTTGCATACTTGTGCAATCATTATTGTTTCTTAATGCATATTAGAACTATGGCTATCATTTTTATTAAGTCTTATTTATATCATTTTATATGTTTGAGTCCCAAGAGAACTAAATTATATTTGGATTATATACTTGGTTTATTGGAATCTCCCTACTTAATATATCTACTAGTTATTAATATATTCTAAATCAAAGTTAGAAGAACTGTACTTACGATGGAATTAAAATATATACATGTAATTAGTTTTTTTATGTTATTGAATTATTTTAATAATACAAATATAAATTTAAAATATTTTTTATATAAAAATAAGAATACAAAATTACTAATAAAATTATATCATCCTATATTGTTTTAACATTTTGTCTATTTCTTCATGGTTTTTTAATTTATATTTTATCTAGTTTATTATTTTTTTAATCTATTATCTATAACCTTATTTTGTTTTTGCTAATATTAGGATCCAAGGCCAAAATATTTACACAAAATTCACCCAAAAATCTTCATCATGTGGCCTCTATAATTCATTCTCAACTTGATTGAATGCGGTCTCTATTCTCTTTTTGTCCTGTTGAATGGATTTATTTATTTTTGTTTCCCACCAACATTATATATATGTTAAATATGAAAAAAAAATCATAGTGATAACTTCTTTTTAGACATTTTTTTCTTTGAAACATTGGCTCAAACACCAAACATTGACATGAAATCTATGTCAAAATATGAATTCATAGTTTGATGTTCCAAATAACACTACCATTATACAATGAAAATAGAATTTATGATTTTTTAGCATAGTTATTTTTAATTAAACATAAATAATTATAAAATTGATAACACATAATAAAGTAAATGATGATAGAATCTAATTTTTATTAATATAGTATGTAAAATTACATGTATCAAAATTAGATAAGTATACTATATTAACATTTTGGATTTTATTCATAAAACTTATTACTAAGACTAAATATAATAAAATGGATCAATGTACACACATTTTCCTCATGTTGATTCTTAATATACTATACTTGTGTGTTGTACCCTAACACACCCCCATTTTTAATTCAAATGGGGCCCACTATTACCTAACTATCTTTATTTAGTTCCTCAAAGCCTTAGAAATACCTGACATTGGTATTGGATTTACATAAGTATAAGGTTTTATTTGATTTATAAATTCTTATAAATTCAACATTTTAAAATCAAATATTGAACAGTCATCTTGACTTATCTTAAACCTTGGGTTTTCATTATTTTCATGATTTATTTTGACTAATAAAATTAATGTCTTTTATCCTAGTGTTTCCTATGTTATATATATAGGACTATTGAAAAGGACTTACCAAGAATTTTAGTGTTGGACCTTGATTTATTTTATGTGATATTAGGATATGTGGCTTTTTTACATTACCTATAGCCTCCATGCCTTAGCAAAAACATTCTAAGCCTTTTGAGTCCCTAAGCTCTAAAAGTTTGATAGGTGGAATTCATATATTTCATGGATCCTTTTATATTGAATAAATTTCTAAGTGTTCAAAGTATCCAAGATTTGAGAATATGCCACATAACATGTTTGTAGAATCCTAGAACCATAGAAGCTTTAAAACAAAATTTATTCACCTGATGGTTATGATCTTCCATAGTCTCCAAACTTGATATATGGTGCCCTTTTCACTAAAATAGAACCATAGAGGAATTAATCAAGTCAAATCATTCCAAAACTCCATAGTTTAATAAATTTGAGATTATGAACTCCAAGCAATTGGTATTTGGCATAATTTCATTATCCCTAAGCTTCAAAGAATGAAATCCAAGTCAATGGATTAATGGTCATGTGCCTTCATTCCTTCAAGCCCTTGAGGATCTAATATCAGGCCATGCGTCAACATATCATCATTCTAAAGTATTCATAGTGACATAAGCAATTCAAAAGGATAATACACTTATATCTTAGATCCCCTAATCTCTTGCAAGCCCAATCTAGCTCCATGTGTCTTATTCATGTTAATTCATGTCCCCATAACACATAAAATGAAGTTGTAAATATAAAGTCTCAAGTGAGTGATAAATATACAATTATTAAATTCCATGAAGTGAATAACCAAATTAGACATAAATAAATTCTAATAATAAATCAAATAAGTTGGTAAATGAGAAAATGACAATTGTCTCAAGTAGGATGACTAGACACAAAAATATAACAAAAATTTTCCATATGGAAAATATGAACCCACCAAATCTGATTAGTGCATTCCAATTAAAAATGGAACGAAATCAAAATATATTATCTATATTAAAGTCACATGAATTGAGTGTTAAAATCAAAGACTTTAAGAGATATATGAAAAATATAGTAAAAATCAAGTCACTTCACCATTAATCTATGAGTGAATATTACATTTTTGAGCTTATCTATGATCAAAAGACCTAGTTTTCTAGTGAACCTATAAAAAAATCATAAATTTTGCAAAAGAATTATAAAACTTGATATTTTTAAAATGGCTTCCTCATTAAAGTATGCATGAATTTAGTTCCTCCTACCTATTCTTGTGTGGTAAATATTGAATACATGTATATAGTGTTTGATAAATTCAATCTCAAGTTCATGATCCTACACTACTCAACAATCTAGAATAGAATTGACTCTATGGCCCCATTATATTCATAGGACTAGTTGTCCCTCAATTATAAACAATACATCAATGAATTTTTACCCATAAAAATCATGGGACTTGATCAAGTAGTGTAAAAGTTGGAGGTAATGTCTTGCATTGACATGATTAAGGATTTATTTTTCAATGGTACTTATTCTAGGGATTTGCATGACCTTAGGAAATTAAAGGCTACAATTAATTATATTTTTAGGAAGGCATTTGAGAGGTACCCCATACATCCATGGCTTGATTTATTTGATAACCAAGTCTTTATAATGTGTGTCTTGAGAATAATAGTAGAAATAAAATTAAAACAATGGATACTAAAACCCCCAAAGTTAAATTCAAAGGGGGCCATTTCTTCCAATGGAATTATCAAGTTTAGGACTGGGATTAGATAGCCATGAACCTATTAAATAAATTTTATGTTTTTATTAGTATCACATATGTACAAGTGGAATGTGTCCCTTTGTTAGACATTGTAGACAAAAAATTTCCATAGGAAAGGTTATCAGTGTTAGACTAAGGGAAAAAATGTATAAAGTTTAACAAAGTCATGTGTATGGAAACTTTTACATGATTCCATATTTACCAAATGCAACCCTTGGTATATTTCGCAAGGTAATAGGAGAATTATGGTAATCATAGATCGAGTATGTTGATAATATAATCTATGAATATTATTCCTCTATGTTCATATATATATTTAGAAATGAGATAGAGAGGATTTTTTTACAAAAACTACTCTCAGGTGTACCAATAAATCCATGAAAAACTACCCTCAGGTGTACCAAGAAATCCATGGCACTCATAATCCTATATTAGCTAAGAATTTGAAATGAAGTATTGGAAAATGTTGGGGGGTCTACTAGTAATACCCTAATGTAATGATTATCAAGATAATAAGGATAAGATCACCTCTTTTGTTATGGCCTTGACATGTCCATAAAAACATATAAAATAATATGTGGCCTACAAATTTTTTAACATATATAAGGATCTAGGATAAAAAAATCCAACAAATTACTTCAAAATTCCTCTAAGTATTGGGTAACTTCAATTTGTGGCGAGGGACCATCTCAATTAGGTTTGGAAAATAGTATCCCATTATAATTTATATGAGGCCCAATTCAAATAATTGGATCTAGGGAATAATATTATCAATTATCCTTAACTCCTCAAGGAGAATAAGAAGGTGTACCTTACATATGGTCATAGGAATAAGAGCATGATGTAAATTTCCTAAATGCATCTAATGATTCAAAGTATGGACACACATGAATAATAAACAAATTTCCATGATGGTTACTCAATCCATCCAATAAAATCATGAGATCATGGAAGATCAAGAAAATGATATTGTAGATTAAGAATATAAATTATAGAGTCATCAATGGCTTCCAACATAACTTCAAGACTTAACATACCCAAGTCAACCTCCCTCTCCTAAAATAGAAGACATAGATTAATAAGAGAGAGGGTCCAATAATTTGAGGGATGAGAAAATATAATCTATAAATGAGATTCTTAGAGGATTCCTTGGGCCTCAACTAACTTATACACATCCATCTACTACTACCATAATTTTTGTCACTGCCACTATAATGGATAAAGATTCATCTCCAAGGGGTAAACAAAATGGTGCATTCTCTATGACAATGATACCTCCACTTAAAATAGTCATGAAAGTAATCATCTTAGATTTTTTTTCAGTATTCATTCTCATCCTGCCATATAATTCTCCACCCCCTCAACCATGTCCATCTTCATCAACTTCCACCTCCACTAATATTGTTACACTTTCCATTCCTTCACTACCACCTACAATAGTATTTACCACTACTATTATTTATTTATCAAGTCATGTTCCCCCATATCCACATACTAAAGAAGATCTAAATTCCATTCATCCTATATAGCTTAAAAATTATAGGAAAGACCATATTTTTGTTTAGTTAATATATAATAATACCCTACTAAGGAGAATTAAGCCTAGGAGGAGGAACATAGACATGTGATATCCTTACTAGAAGAATAAAATACATAAACTATTATGTGAGTAGATTAGGAAATAAGTGAAGAGGAGGCCCAAGTATAAGAGGACAAATAAGATGAGTTAGATAAAGTTAAATCTATGAGTATGAAAATACTACAAGAATAAGAAACATCATCTAGTAACCTAGACCATGAGGTCCTCATATAGGAAAAAATACAAAACATAAGTGAGGTATTTTATTTTTTGGTTTCTTATGTATCTATTATTTATAATTCAACTGCAAATTTCCCTTAGCTGTTCTTATTATTTCATTATTTTGTATAATTATTATTATATTCTTTCACCTTTTGAATAAATAAATACTCTTAATAAAGGAGTCCATTTTAAAGTTCTTGTTTCAGTTTCAATTTCTAACAAAAGAAAGCCACTAATCCATAAAAAAACATTCATCCCAAATAGAACTACCAATGCCATTATCTTAATCAATATAGTTGGAGACTTTGACATTGGAGAAGACTCCTACCTTAACTAAATTTATAGTTGAGGTTGATCTATAAAGGGATCCCTCACCATGGTAGAGGATTGTTTAACCCTACTATAATTACCATTTTAAATAAGTGATTCAATATCACCTTCAACATTGAATCCTCTACCCGAATATGTAGTTGAACTGGTGTGAAGATGAGTCATGAGGTGTAGTGTTATGATAATGATCCTAATGTTATACATCATTAGTTTGATTCACCCTAGTTTACCAAAAAACCTTTACAGACTACTTTTCTAATAGGGGAGTGATGTATGATTGATTCAAAGTGTGAGAAAAGGAGGAGGAGCCATCTAATATTTTTTATGCCATCATTAACAAAGATAGGCTCAAATTCCATCAATGATATAGAATACTCATGCTTCTCCATGAATATAAAAATGATGAATGAAAACCACCCCAAAAATGATGAAAATGGTCTCATGTAGGAGGCCATGAGAAGCATTAAGACCAAGCCTCGACCTAAAAAATGGAAATAATGCTTTTTTATTGTTGATTGTCACACTCATTTCTCACTGGACTAAAAATCATAACAAGATGGGAGCATATTTAAGCAAAATCAATCCCATGACAACATACAACCTAAGAAAATATCTAAGTTATGATAAATTATCAAAACTAGAGTACTGACTAACTTCATTGACAATATCAATGGATATGATATACATATGTCAAAAAAGTTTTTAAAGTAGTGGAATGTTAGATTTGTCTTGATAAAAAATATCTCTATTGAAATCACTAAATGTATCATCACCAAAGTCACCAGGCTTAAAGTGGGATAAGTCAAATACATCAAATATATAAGGGATTATAAATAATAAAAGGAAAATTTTGTGATCAAAAATAATTTTTTTATTGATTGTATTTGTGTTCCCTAAGGAAGGACCTTCCTAAACCTTTTGATATGGTATCCAAATATATCACAAGGTACATTACCCTTGATGGTAGATTTTATCTTGTTTACATTTTTCATTTTCCCTTTCTAAACTATTTCCAACATGTCATCCCACTCAATTTGCCCTTTTATATCCTCCATTCCCTTGAAATATCAATCCTTGAAATCAAGATGGGGAAGAAAAAATATCCTCTATACCAAGCCATAATATTTATAATTTAAAAATTATCCAAATCCATGAACCCTTACACTCCTATCATATTGAAAAATGAGAAGACATTATATTTACTTTCCCCTAAAATAATTGTAATAATTTCCACTAAACCTAAGTAAAATAACTTGACTACTCATAAGTGGATTTTACTTGACTTTGAAAAAAATGATAAGGACCCAAACTTCCTCCCAACATTAAATCAAAATAAAAATATGGTTACCAAAAATAAATAAGTCAATACCAATATTTAAATCCTTCAAGAGGACTCCCACCCTAGTAATTATCCTAAGGAGGTAGAAGAAAGGATTAATATAGAAGAGTTTACTAAGAGTATCCATATGTTAAAAGATAAATCCAATGAGATATATAGACCATGTAAAGACCTATAAGAGGACAATATGAATTCCAATATCCAAAATAAATAAATCAACACTCTAAGGGAGTTTAATGAGGCAATGGGGGAACTAAAATACTATAACTAACTCAACAAAGTTGAGGATGAAATGGAGTTACAAAAGTTAATTATTTGTTGGTTCCTAAAGGACCAAAAGAGATTTAAAAAAGAGGTAAACAAACTAAGTAAAAATTATGGGATTTAATACACCAAATTTGACCTCCTAGAGATAAGCACCAAGTTCTAGATTATGAAGGAAATAATGTACATACAAGAGAAAGCAATTGAAAAACTCAACATCTTGTTGACTCCAGATGGGTCACTATTATGAAAAGTTTCAGACCATGGAGATGATCAAATTGATGTCAAATAGAAAGAGTGATGACTTAGATATATCCAAGACTAAAAAAAGTATGAATTCCATTATTGGGGAAGAGGAGGAGATAATATCTAAATTCTACAAGGAGCTCACTAATAAAGGTTAGCTAGACAACTTACTATGCTCAATCATTTTTCTAGTTGGGTATTCACCTTTATGTCTCTTTACTACTTTTGAGTTGTGTTTTTTATATTTTATTTATCTTTTCTCTTTCGTGTCAGGCTTATTTTTAATCTCAGTATCTATACCTAGCCTGTTGGTTATTATACAAGGTTAGGTACCTTATTAAGAACCCACCTTTACCAATATTAAAACATTGACTCAAAAAATAAATCCTACTATGAAACCTTTACCCTCTACCTCTTAAAACCTAAGTCCATCAAGATAACAAGGATAACTTATTGTTCCTAGATGTGTTAGAGACATGTAGGGAAAGAAAGATGAGAGACAAAATTTGGTTTTCATCAAATTTCCTAGAATATCCACAAAATTTGATAGGCAAAGTGGTGCCATCTAAAGGGTGAGGAAGAGTAAGGTGATAAATATTGATACAAGGGAATAAATTTAATTTGACCAAAGAGAAAATATATTTCCCTTGGTTAAGAATACAAAAGGAATCCAAATGAATATATAGAGGATTTATATGCTTTTATAGATTCCAATGGAGAAGTAATGAAGGATATGTACAAGATTAAAAAGCAATCAAAATAGAGCCTATTTTAGAAGAAAATTATACATGATCATCATGAAATTTTTTATAGTGTGTAGAGTGTAACCACTAGGTTGTATGACATTTTGAATAGCATTCAGGGTTCTAGAGGTGTAAATGAATCAATTTCAATGTTATAAGAATATGATAAAAAGCTTAATTTTTTGATTCATTGTTATATGAGAAGTGATTTCAACTATCTCAACTTGATGTCCAACCAAGATTCATCATGGGTATTAAAATTTGTAGTCATGAAAAAGGATGTTACTCTTGTATGGCATAATCAAATGAAGGTTGCATTTGCACATCTTGTGAACTATGAGAATTAGGCCTTATAAATTTTGAATGACATAAGGATAAATGATTTTATTACCTCCATATATGAGTTGGTTAACATGAAAAATTTGAAAATTCTCCTTAAAACATCTGTTAATATTTTTAGGGAGGAGTAACATGACAAATTTGAAAATTCTCCTTAAAACATCTATTAATATTTTTAGGGAGGAGTTGGAGGGAATAATATATAAAATAAAAAATGATATTTTTTATCTAATAATTTTTTTGAAACACCATGTGACAATGTATGAATCCATTGTATTATATTTAAAGAGCTTAGAGTTAGAGCACATGAGGTTTATAACTAAGGATATCAAAATATTCAAGCTTTCCTTACTCAATTTAGATGTTTTTAACAAAGTGTTTGTATCCACCCTTGAATTAATCAAATAACTTAAGGCTTATGATGTAGATTCAGGGTTATTTCTTATAACATATATAATTTTAAGTGTTCTCATGTCATTATAAGATTACCAAATTATTAGATATGCATTCATGCATACTCCAAGTGGGTCAGTCTTGATCCCTCAGGAATATATAACAACCATTTTAATTTTTAAAACTACCACTCCACCAACTCCTTCTATTAGTTCCACATCCTCATCCCTCTAATTATAAATATGTATTGTCATGTTTGGATAAGTTGGACTGTTATTTACTAATTTAATATTTTAGGTATATATTATATTTTAGTTGAGGAATTTTATTCTAAGTAATCACCATTGTACACCTTTTTTACATGATGAGTTAACACCAATCTATTTATGAACATGTATTTTTAGACTTCACTTGAGAGATGAGGGCTTCCCCATCCAAATATTATTTATACTTGTAGCCTCCCATTCCAAACAAAAGAGATTTTCGTCTATAGAGATTAATAGGAAATTCTATGGATGGTTTTGTAATTATTTTTGATGTGCAAATATTGATTATTCTCCAAACCTATTGATTGTGTAAGAATTTGTAGCATTTTAGTTTCTTAGTCTTTTGGTTGTGCATGAGTTATCTTTCTAATTTAGTTATTCATATTAAGATATTGTTGATTTGAATTTCTTTTGCATATTAGTCATAGATGTGTTAATGTAATCTTACAAATGTGTCAAAATTTGATTATATGTACATAAGTTTGTTGTATTCTAGTTCCATTTGACTCTTAACTATGTTTATTATTGGTGTTCTACAATATCTTGCATCAAACATTGGTCATTGACTGTTTTTCCAAATTTTAGTTCAAGTTTTGGCCTAAAAAAATTTCATCTTGTGTGGTCCATATGCCTTATGTCTTCCATGTCTTTCCTTATTTTTCAAAAATTTTGAAGTCTTTCCCACCTTAGGTTAAAACCATCAACTATGAAACCATCTCAAGTAGATTCATATTCATTCATATCTGATCCATTTGTGGTAAACATATTACTTCACTCATCTTTATTCCATTAATAGGATTTTTTACAAAACCAAATACCCTACAACTCATGCCTTAGAGTCAATACTTTCCACTGATCCTAAAATATTAGAGACCACCTCATAGTATTTATGGGATGTGAATAAAACCACATCAACACTGTGTAAAATGGAAAAATATGATCCCTTCTTTCTCAATGCTCATAATATTATAATTTTTGTAAAATGGACACATTCCCATTCTACACAAGATAAGAATATTATAAATTAAAAATTAAATAGTCTTATATTTTATATAATGGGAATGCAATAATAAATTCCTCTTAAAAAGAAGATAATATTCATAATATATCTTTTTTTATAATGGGCACATTCCCATTTTAAACAAGATAGGTCTATTATTTTCCTATATTGTGTAAAATGGGCATATTCCCATTATATAAAAGATAAAAATATCATCAATTAATAATTCAATATTTGTATCTTATGTATAATGGGAACAAGTCCATTATACACAAGATAAACATATTAGATTCTTAATATACTAGATGTGTATACTTGGCATAATATGAGTAATTATTACTTGATTCTCATAATATTTTTATCTTATGCATAATGGTCACATCCCCATTTTAAATAAGATAATAACATTATAAATTAATAATCCAATATTATTATTGTATGCATAATAATCACATGCCCATTATAAAAAAGTTAAGACTATTGGATTCCTAATTAATGATATTAATATAATAGACCTATTTAAAATAGGCATAATATGAGCACTTCGTCATCAATGACCATATTATTATTATTTTATGTATAATGGGCACATGCTCATTCTACACAAGATAGGAATATGGGGTTCTTAATTTATAATATTGTTATTATACTAGACCTATGTAGAATGGGAATAATAATATCACTTATTACTAAATACTCATAATTTTTTTTATCTTATGTATAATGGGCATGCGCCCATTCTACACAAAATAATAATATTATCAATTAAGAATCCAATATTATTAGATTGTGCAGAATGGACACATGACCAATCTAAAAAAGTTAAGACTATTAGATTCTTAATTGATAATATTATTAATATGCTAGACCTATGTAAAATAATCATACACACATTCAACACAGGTCCATAGGAATTTTATCAATTAAAAATCCAATATTCTTATTTTGTGTATAATATAGGACTCTACTCATTAATAAAAACAAATTTTCTAAATAGGAGATGGGGATATTATATTGAATGTTAAAATATTAAGAGATAAATTAATAAATATCAACCATAATTATATGTTATGAGTGAATTTTTAAAGATGAATGAGTATTATTATAACTTAAAATAATTAATATGAACCATAAGTTATATGTTATGAGTGTAAATATAAGGAGGAATAATTACTATTATTAAAAGGAAATAAATTTATTATCAATATTTTTTCATAAACACAAGAATCAAAATTTGAAAGAAATTAAAATTCAATAAAATAAGTACGTCTATGATAAATCATTTAAGCAACAAAAAATAAATCAAAAATGTCATCAGGCATAGATTACATAAAAATAATTATAATGATTTTAAAATTTTTTTTTAGATGTTATAGACCATAATCAAGTAAATATCCAAGGAACAAATTATGATATTTTTTCCCCATGACATTATATTCAGAAATAGGTAAAAGTCAAGACACTGTAAAATAAAGCTAAAAATCATAAAATGATCTATAAGAAGATCAGATAAGGAATCAATTTCTAATTTTTTTTGTATGAAACTACATTTGTAGACATCTAAGAATTAAGTAGGTGGAAACTAAATCTAAAATTAATAAAAGCATAACAAGGATATTACACAAGCAATAAATTTCTAATAATTATTTTTTCATGAATTTAAATTTTCATCTTGATAAAACTCAATCCTATGGAAAATAAAGATAAAATTTAGGAAATTATCAACAAGAATTTTATAGGCAAGTATTTATTAAATATTTATTTTTTAGATAATTAATTTTTTTGTGAAAATATATTTATAGATAGATAAGAATCAAGCCAATGGAAAATAAAGTTAAAAATTAGGAAATCATCTATAAGGACATTACACACAGATATTTATTAGATAATTTTTTTTCAAGAAAATATATTTGAAGATAGATAAGAGTGAATAAATAGGAAAATAAAGATAAAACTCAAGAAAGGATCTATAAGGATATCACATAAGTATTTATCCTTGTCATTTTTAAGGTGAATGTTGCACTCAATTTTAAGTTTGAAAAGTAAAATAACTTTTAATTTAGATTAAAATTAGCATTTTAAGTAATAAATTGAATTAAATTTACACGTTATTATTGTGTATATTTAATTTTTAATGATTAAGAAGAATATAAAAGTAAAAAATTAAAACATGGTTATAAATGTTGTATTTATTCCTATCTTTGCCAATTAAATTTGATGTTATATTTAATTTTTTTTCTACCAATTAAAGATAATAATTTGATGTTTTACTTCTTCATATTTGTGTGGTATCACTATCTTTTTTCTATGTCATTTAGTGTGGTATTTTTATCCCAAATTAATGATAGTATATCTCAAACCCATCTATATCTTTGGGTCTATTATTTCAATATTAGTATGCTCCCATTCAGTGTAGTAGCATTGAAAACCTTTGAATATATTCACCTCTCTTTCTCACTCTATAAAAAATTAAGGAATTAAACCTAAACCTTTCAATACTAAAAAAATTATAATGTAATGCCTCAAAATTATGTGTGGTATTTTAAAAATTTGACAAATACACATTGTATTAATTAGTGTGTTAGTTTTCAAATATAAAAATAACCAACAATAAAAATATGAAATTATGAACCTAGAAACATTTTTGAGAACATTATATTTGCGTTATGTTTGTCAGTCCAACAACATTTATCAATACTTCATGTTTTGATAGTTTATGTTCTATCAATAATAAATTTGAATGATTATACCATATCATTCTTATACATTTACCATAATTTTTAGGCCTTCCTACTAATGAAATTATTGCTTTCACCATTTCCATATGCTATAATTCTTATATCTTACTTTGATATATATCATTAAAATGACCCAAGTCCCTTATACTACACATATATATTAAACTTGATAAACATCCCTCATTATAAGTTTCATATTTGTACCTATTTATAGACCTTAATACTAATGAAAGTATCACATTCACCATTTAAATATTCTAAAATTATTATCTCTTAGTTTGATATATATCATTAAAATGACCCAAGTCCCTTCTACTAAACATAAATCTTAAAACTTGATAAACATCCCTTATCTTGATGCTTACCATCCATTACAATTGAACCACTAGTGTCAGTAGTATTTGGATATATGGTATGTGGATTTATTGACTCTTTTAATGAGCTTTTTTCTCAACAATTCAAAATTTAAATCCATATACCTCTATGGGGATGATTTTTGTCAACCCTACCTAGTTGGTCTTGGTTGGATTGACTTGACTTTTCTATCAAAATTGGTGTCCAATAATTCAAATTCAAATTTCACTCACCCTTTTGTGGATTCTTACTACCACATCTTCATTGGTGGAACTAAGCCTTTAGATTTAGAAAATTGGACAGCAAAAATGCACTTTTTCACTTGACATGTTTCTCTATATTATTGGTTTATAATATTCCCACTTTCTCACCACACTAGGGATTTTGCTAGCCTAATGTTTTTTGGGGACTTGGCATGGTTAAACTCTCACCCCCTATGATTTTGGATTTTTATTGAACCTATTTATTTTTATTCAGACCATCATGAAGGCTCTTTACCATTTCATTTCTCATTCTAGGGACCTTGGCCCCCTTGTACCAAGGATTAAAATGATCTATAATTTTATTCCTGATGGACTTTGCCAAATAATGAATATTAGAGGGAAGGTAAACCTTATAGTTTTAAATCTATTATATAGATGTTATGCAAAAAAACTTGACAATGGAAGACCTTCTTCTTTGGTGGAAATCTTAGAGTGCCATTTGAAATGTCATAAAAATTGGAGTTCACTCTTCAAAATTTAATTTTTAGTAACTCATTTGTACACTATTCATCATAGGACCTTAAAATCCCTAGTTTTGAGTACCTAAATCACCTTTGTTTTCTTGTCCCATGTTGGTCTTGGGACCTTTACCTCTCTATTTTGTTTCTTCTTCCATTTGGCTTCTTAGCCCATTTTTGGCTTGTTAAATCTACTATAATTCACTCTTGTGGTTCTAGGTCATTTAAAACATAGTTTTACATCATTATAAAAAAATAAATAAATAAATAAATAAAATGTACCTATTTTCTATCCCAATGTTGACTACTAGCCACAAAAGGACACTACCGTCAAAGATAGTGTCAAGATCCTTATCTAGTGTCTAGTAGCCAAAATTCATGCAAATAACAAAATGATAAAAACCCATGGGATAGCCTAATTTTCTTATTAAACTCTACTATTAGATATTTTAAAAAGGTGTGGTATAAATACTAAGAAAACACCTAAAAAAACTAAATCAATCAATTGGAAACATAATCTATTCTAGCCTATTCATACTTATTCTCATATAAATCATAATATCACTCATATTATAAGTTTTAATCATTAAAATATTATCTCGTGAGTTATATTTGTCAAATTACAAGCTTTATCACTTTATGCATCTTCATATAGTATATTTCACCCTTGTGCACACACTTTCCCACACATGTGGTGGAATACATGTGTCTAAGGCTCTCTTTAGAGTAATTTTTATAAAGGTATAATCCATTTAAATATGTTTCTTTAGGTCATCTCAACATCATGAACTCACAAACCCATTTTTCAACAGACTCATTTCAAGGGTGAACAACTAGGGTTTGATTAATTAGTAAAGAGAGATAGTCTATAACCTAGATATGAATACATTAGTATAAAGGAGATAAAATATATATAATTATTAATTTAGTCACATATATATATTATTCTACACTAGTCACATGTGTCATTGTCAAACTCTAGCATCGATAGTATTGTCTAGATTTGATGGTAATATCCATAGCCACAAAAATATAATTTATAAAATCTGAAGACTAGTATAGAAAATTTATCCTAAATAGTATATAAATGTTTTTATTACATATATATTTTTTCATGGTAAACCAATTACCATTATTTATTATTTATTACAATAACTTTCAAATAGCTTTACTTTACTATTTTTATCATTCTCAGTAATATAAATTTAGAATATCATTTATCTATGTTTTATATTAATTATATTTATATATATTATTTTATCACTCTTATGTTATAATTATATATATATATATATATATATATATATATATATATATCTTAACCCTATATCTTCCACATATAAATTTTAGGGTTAAATATTTGGAGAGCCTAAACTCTGTGTCTTTCTATGCAATCTTAGTGTGCTTTAGGATTTTCTAAATTTTCTATTTTCTAGATTGCTAAAATTTATTTCTAAAATTATATTTATTTCAAAATCAAAATAATAAATTAAATAATTATTATATTTAATTTGGATAAAAGGAACCTTTGTTTGCTCTTAACTCTAACAATGGATAAAAAGGATTTTTTTTCTCCTCTTAACTCTAAGGAGGATGATAACTACCATCCCTCTATTCAAGTATATTGTATCACTACTTCAAGGGTTAATGTGTCCCATTATATGGTTTCAAATTAATTTCATCAATATGTCTTTCCTCAAATCCTTATACCTCCCACATCCCCTATAGATGGTGTGTGTATGAATATTCAATCTGAAGCACCTAGGGCTTGTGCTTAAGAAACACTAAAATATAAAAAATTCACTACGATAAAGTTAATATAATATTTAAAATGTGTTTGCATCTTCCTCTAACAATTTTATACCAAAAAGGGTTTTATATCCAAATGAAAGGCTACAATAGAATACATCTAAAACAAGTGGTTCAAAAAGAGACCAAAAGAATACTGAGAGTCCAATTGAAATCTTAAGGGAGTTTTATAGAAACAAATTGATCAAACTATCTCATGTGCATCATATAAGGAGATCCAAATACTATTATACATATCATAAAATGTGTGGGCATCATACATATTATTATTTTGCATTAAATAACAAAATAAAAACTCACAAACGTATTGGTGATCATATAATTGATACATAAACAAATAAAACCACTCACATTATGAGTACCTATCCTAAAACATAAGTACACAATCAACAAATATTATTATCAAAATAAAATTCAAAGAAATAGAAGGGTCAAACAAATAAATAAATATAACAAACACCATTACCAAGAGCTTTAAAATTTCCAAGTGATATGCAATTATGAAACAAATCGATGATATTAAAACCACCAAAAAGTAAACCATTTGAACTGAATTTATTTGTCAATACCAAATAAAAAGTGGGCACAATTCTAAATTATTGTAATATTGATGATACTATTCTTAAAACCTATATGATAGATTCAAAGTTGAGAAAACTTTGGTTTCCTCCTCTTGATATCCTACCACATGATCTACTCATACCTACTAATCCCGGTGCATATAAAATAAAACCATCTCCATAAATTAAAAAACCAAATGAAGATAAATGAAATGAAAAAGCTCAATATGTTCATATGTTATTAACATAAAATGTGCACATATATATAAATAATGGAATACTAGAAAAGTCACAACCACAGTATGGCATAATTCATTATTCATGTACAAATACTCAAAATGATATATCACAAGTTCAATAACAACAAAAGAGGTTATATTTATCCTATAATCATGATTACCTTGATGATTATGATCATAATAATACATAAGGGCATCTTCTTCTTTGGTCATGATTGGTATAGATTATATACCCTTTATGATCATTTATAAATTATCATGTTTGATATTATATACTAATGATTACACATGTTTGTATCCATTCTCATATCCTTCACAATATACTTGATATGCTAAACTATATATTTTTTTTTCTGCTAATGAATATATTCAAGGACTAGTTCACTTATTCACATTATCCCTTCCTTGAGTGTATTAAATTACTCTATATTGTATTTATTGTGTAAAATTTTAATATTATCCTTTATTGTTTGTCCTTATGACATTTTATGTTATTTGGATATTTTAATATGGAATTCTATGTCAATGGGACATTTTAATATGTCATCCCTTTCAATTATGCAACATTTGATCATGCCCAGACTATGAGATCTCCTTAGATCATTCCTATGCATTAAATTTAGTTATATTGTGTGTGTGTGTGATTTATTACTTATTTATATTTCATTTTTACCCCATAGACATCACCTTGATCTATATCATGTATTTTAGGACGTGATGTTATTGCATACTATGACCCTAATTGAGATATCTACTTAGACATGTTATCCCTATATGATACATGATTCATACACAAGTTATATACCTATGTTATAATTTTGATGTGATTTACATTCCATAATATATTTAACTCACCTTAAAATGGGAATAATATTAGGGGCATATCGTAAAATCATGACCTACACAGTTTCATAATTTTGTAGATTTCAGTGGGGGTATGTCATAAGAACATGACCTCCACACTTATATGTTTTTCATAGTTTATAGATTGTTTTCAGATGCATGTCATAATAAAATTACATACACACTTATATACTTAATAATTATATCCACACTTTAGTGTGGGAATTTCATAAATTCATGATATTCACACTTGCACAAACTCCAATTCAGTTCCATGATTTAGATATACACTTGGGTAAGAATACTATACATTACACTAATTTTTCAATAATTTTAAATAACTTTTTTTGTATATATATGACACGTAATATATATCAGATATATTAGAGGTGTATTTTCCATGATAATACACCAAAAATTGTAAAATATACAAATTATACTACTCATCAAGATGCATAGATTACACTGGGATGTATTGTTATCAAGCCTTTTCTATTGTGATAATGGGTTAATTTTATAGGTTGAAGTGATTAAATAATTCAAAATATCCATATTTTTATATTTGAGTTACTAAATAATTAAAAGTCACTAGATTTTTATCTTGGAGTGATTAAATAATCCAATCTCACCATATTTATAGAAAGAGTTGATTCAATAATTCACCCTCACCATATATATATATATATATATATATATATATATATATATATATATATATATATATATGGTGAGGGTGAATTATTGAATGAACTCTTTCTATAAATATGGTGAGATTGGATTATTTAATCACTCCAAGATAAAAATCTAGTGACTTTTATTATTTAGTAACTCAAATATAAAAATATGGATATTTTGAATTATTTAATCACTTCAACCTATAAAATATATATATATATATATATATATATATATAAAGACTTGAGTTGTGCAATTAAGATATAATGATCTCAATGATAGTGAAATAACACATCCTTACATTGTATTTATGGAATAATGGCTTCTAATCTCCATCTTTAGATTTCCAAGGTTTAGATCTAAAACTTATCTAGCTCCAATGCTTCATAAGGAAGAATATTTACCAATTCAAAGCATAAATAGGCAACATGGTTGAATTGAAAAACATGTGTACTCCTTACTCACTCTCTATATTTTTAAGCATTTCAATTATTTAAAATTTCATATTATATGCACTGATTTAGGTTGTGAAATGATCTTTGTTACAATTCATACACCAAAAAATCACTCAATTTGGAGTCAAGTAAAGATAAGGTGTGTTATACACAACTAGGTATGCATCTCTTTCCTTTAACTCATTAATTTAATCCTTATGCATTAATCAATTAAAGGATGGAATGCAGATATTAATTAAAATATTTATAGCATATTAGTCATATACATTTGACAAATATCAATATAAATCTACTCTTTAACTATAAGCCTCCCTATTTTTTAAAAGCTCAAATTCAACATATCATTGTGCCTAAATTTATATCTCTTAGTTTGATCCATATCATTTTGAAAACATAATTCACCTATACTACACATAAATATTAAAACCTAGTAAACATCCTTCAGTATTAGTTTAAGATATGTACCTATTTTATATCCTTATAGACCTTCAAGACACATAGGGACACTACCAAAAATGATTTTGTATAGATTGTTATCTAGTGTCTAGTATCTAAATATCATATAAATTACAAAATTATTAAAACACATGTGTCAATATAGTTATCTTATTGAACCCTATCATGAGATATTCTTAAAAAGTGTGGTATAAATATAATTATAATACTTCTGATTCTTCATCTATAAAATACCAAGAAAACACCTACAAATGTAAATTAATTAATCACATAAACACTTTATTATACCTAGTTCATCCTTAGTTTCTATCAAGCATAACAACAATCATATTATAGAATTGAATAATTCAAAGAGCATATCATGAGTGACATTTTTTCAAATTTCAAGCTAGATCACTACATGTATATTCATATATTATATTTCACCCTTGTGCACACACTTTATGACACATAATATATAAATACATAAGTTTTAATCCCTCTTAAGATTATTAGATATGTAGGTAGTATCAAAATATAGAGGGATTTTTGGGGAAGCTCTACACCATTAGTGCACTAAACTATTTTTTAGGAAACTCAATATAAGGGTAAAGAAGGTTAAATATCTATGTTTTTGATAAATCAACAAGTAGTGATAGATTTTAACAAAGATTTGAATACATAAGTAAAAGGGTGACATAAAACCTAGAATGACAAATTTGGTCACATCCAAATCCACTCATTATTCTATAGGATAATTGCATCATATTCAAACACTAAAATCAATATTAGTGTCCAAATAGGATGGTAGTATCTTTTGACAAAATTAAAATTCATATAATATGATGACTGATCGCATTGATCTAACATACTTTAAAAAAAATTCGAGTCCAAATTTATGTGTATGTAGTAAACCAAATAAGTACCATTATTTATTATTTATTTAAATATTTTTAACATAGGTGTACTTTATTATTTTTAGTGATATCAATTTTATAAATTCATAATATTGTTTAACTAAGTTTCATAATAATTTTCATATTATACACTAGTTTATCATCCTTGTGAATGAAATATTTGTATATTTATTAACACTAAATATTTTGATAAAAAATTCTATGATCAATGACATTTAAACATTTAAAGACACCTAAAAATTCAAAGTGATACTAAAAATGAATAAAGAAAAGTATATAACATTATCAAACCTTTGAGTAAGGATCACTCAGATTGAACTACATAGAGAACATATTGCCTAAGTGATTCCTTAATAAACCAATTTATTTTATTTGAATCTTAGGCAAGGATTGATTAATCATCAATCTAAAATGGTCAAATGAAAGGTAGATCAGACCATAAAATACATTCATGAGTTGAATCCAAACATTATATTGCATAATCCAAAATCCAACTAATAATTAACTAATGTGTTATTTAGGGAAAAGACCAAGATGAGAACAATAACCCAACAAATTTTGAAGCCATTTAAAATTAACTATTCAAACTAATAAATGAGGCTAAAAAGAGAAAATAAACAACCATGCTAAATCAAGAAGGTCCCCATATGAAAATTTTAATATCAGTGTGTTAGACCCAATAAACATCATGTTAAAATTTCTATTTTGTCTCCCTTGGTTTCATTGTTGGACATGATTGAAATAAATTATCTCCCATAGATCAAGGATGCTCTTTTCATCCAATATAATTGAAAATATGGGGACCTATAATTCATCTACATTTGTGATATACTCAGTTAAAAACAACATATTCATTAATGAAATTCAAACTATTACCCTTAGTCCGAACTAAACAATGTGGATAGAAATAACCTTTCCATTCTTCAAGATATTCAGTGTTATTTTCCTATCTTTGTAATGCATTGCTAAAATCATTGCTTTTGAACAACTAAATGGTAATTTCTTGATTATAGACTATGTATAGATTTGTTAATTGATAGTATTTTTGAACTTTACACTAGCTATGTAAGTTATTACTACTCGACCACTTTGGTTATATAGTGTATCACTTTTAAGAATGTAAAATATCAAATAAATTTAAAAGTATATCAATGCAAGGAAATACATTTGGTTTATTATTTTCCTTGTGTAATCTTTTTTATGGGAAAGAAGTCCTTGAATTATTCTTAAACTTCCAAGGTTAGATAATCATATTGATTGTAATACTTTGTTGTATTGACATTTTCATAGATATCCATGTAATGAGGGAATTCCCCATGTAGAACTTATAAATCAAAATTTGTATCTTTGTATTCATATATTGTTCTAAATGAAAATTAAATTTAAGATTAAATTGAAAAAAATCTACCATTATGATATATTTTAAAATTGATATTTGAATTTGAAAAACAGATGAGGGATTAGATATTTGGATATTTCAAAGTTTCTAGTATTTCATTTATAGATGGCATTAAAATTATTTTGAGACATATAAGTCTAGTATTGAGGTGATGAGCCTAGGTTAGTAATGGAAAATTTATGGTAATTAAATTATTATTATTGGTTTATTACTGTGAACTACCCATTTTAATTTTATTTTGTGAATTATGTCTTTGTAAGAGCCTTTATTTGATAGGTGTCGACTTGTCACATCTCTTTACAAACTAAGTTAGCCTTTTGAATGTATATTACATAAATTATTACTCCACATATGTGTTTTTAATTCATAGGGGGAATGATACATGGAAGTATATCATAATATCATGAATGATTCAAGATTGATTTTAATCCACATTTCATAGTGTACTTGTTCCTTGATTTTGTAAGATTAAAACATGTGGCATGAGTCTCATTGTCATAAAAAAAATTATTTAACACTTCTAAACTTGGAATCATAAGGATTTGAATTGAAACCATATCATGACATTATTAAAAGTCATGGAACCTTAAGTGCTTAGATCTTAAACTTGGATATGTGAGGCTACAAGAATTATAAGTGTGGCATACTATTTCTCGAAAGGGATTTGTTATAATTCTAAATATGTTGTGAGTAATTTGTTGTAGGTCAATGTGAGAACCATTTTTATACTTACCATGACACATAATATTCAAACTAATCTACATAAAGTTAGTTAGGTTAATGTCAAGAGTATTAATTAGGTCACACATGGATGAAAATGTATTCAAAATGCATGGAATTGAGACACATATTTTCCAATCAAATAAACTCATCAAGTTATCCCTACTCACTTTTAAATAAATTATTAGTACACATATCAATAATAAATATTCCTTATCAACCATTTAAAAAAATTAATCTATCATAGCATATATATTTAAGCCAATACATTTATTTAATATTAATAAAATAATAAAGTCAAGATAATGCTCAAAACCATTTCATGATTTTTTATGTGAACAAGTGGATATCCATTTTATTTTATTCTTTTAAAAGTGGGTGTGTTGGTCACAAAAATAAAAATATGTTAGAATACAACTAGATACCAAAAGTGGGGTGAATTAGTATATTAATTAACTTAGTCCTTTTCAAAACCTATTAATTAAAATTAAGATTATATGCAGAGATATCAAATGAAAATTAAGACTATATGCAAATATCTCAAACACACAAAAACACATAGCACATGATATACCATAGAAAACCCAATATGGTATAAACCACCATGAGAATCACTTCTAGAGTCTACCATTCTAATATAAACTCATAATAAGGAACCTCACTAGTTAGAATTTTTAAGGGCACCAACCTTAAGGAGACACCTATCCCCTTGTTTAAGAGTTCCAACTTTGAAGAAGAACCCACTCCCTCATATGAGCACCAACTTAGTCTATTTTATGGCACCAACCTATTAGATTTTTCTATAGATCTACAACTCTTGATTATAGCATAGATTCAATAATGAATCCAATACTTATGTTATTTATTATAGGTTTGATCTACAACTATTCATTCTTTACACATAATATCTTTTTAACTTTATTACTCTCTACCCCTTTATCTTTCTATCTATATATGTCTCTATTTGACACACTTAATTTCTCTTGATCTTTGTCTCTATATTTCTATTTGACTCTTCTCAATAGAAATATCTTTAGCAGCATTTGCCTTTGCCCTAGATGTCATATATATAAGCAAATGATCTAGGGTTTAATATATTCTATGTGTTCACACTTAAACTATACCACATCATGCTCTATTCTAGACTTAGTTCCAATTTATTGAATTGTATGTTTCTCTTGTCTTGAATTCATGCATCACCATCATGATTCCTAGTCTCATACTCTCTATAGCATTTGTCGGGATCTATTTTTGATGCAAATGCACATTTACATAGATTTGATTAGTTAAATCAATTAATATCATTATTTATATCATGATTTAGGGCTTACACACATGTTCCTACATCTAACTATTAGACTGAACATAGATATAAATATTGTCTATTAATCTTGCATTTGGTGCCATGATCTGATGGTCCATATTCAAATAGCTCAACTTTAAAATGAATCCATTTGATCACATTACTATAAGATCATAATATCTATGTGATCTTTGTTCACTTCCAAAATTTATCTTTGTTATCTTTAAAATGTGTCCATCAATCTTCCTTATCCAAGCCTCTATGTACCATTGGATCTTCATCGATGAAAGATCTTTATCTCTATCTAGATATTAAACATCAATATCTTTATCCCATCTCACTACTTCCTGCATCTTTTGATCACTTTTTCTCCATCTATTTTCTCAGACTTACTCAGTCTTTAACTCACTAATGTGTCGATAAAGCTCAAGTATTTTATTCCATCTGAGTCAACTCTCTCCATTGGATCTCTTTGTATGATCTTCTATCACCATCAGATCTTCTAATAAGCTCGATCTTTATCTTTGCTTATCTCTTGAGAATGTGACACTTGGCATTAGTGCATGCCTTTTGCACATTGATGTTAGTTATGACTATTGAGACACTTGTTATCCTCACATTTCTCATTGATTATTTGACTTTAAACTTCATCATCAATTTTTTGTGCAAGCTTTGTGATTGTGACACTTGTCACTAACAAAGGCCCCTTTGAAAATTTGACTTCACTACACTCCATTATATCTTATATGTATGATTAAGTGATAACCATTGATCAATTTGGGACAAATATAAATTCTAAAACTTATGAAAAATTAAGTCCATTGATCACTACTTGACATGATAATTGCTAGGTTGAGGGGCCAATTTCACAATGATAATAAAGGCTTAAGTTATAACTTAAGATACTGCATCCCAACTATATCCAATCAATATAAAAATATAACATGCCTATTGACACCATGACTTAAACCCTTAGGGTTTAATTGAGAAACCCTATGATGTTTGAGAGTAAAGATAATTCAATTTTGAGCTCATTTCTTCTCATTTAAACTTGTGGACCATATATTCAAGATGTTCTTGAAAAACCCATAATAGATCATCTATTTATTTCTTTTGAAAATGCCCATAAATGTTCTTTGTAAAAGCATGACAACTTTCTACGACCTTGTGCATATTTTGAATAAGTATGGAAACCATTTCAGTGTGCCTAAAAGGCTAACTTTACACCTACATAATTCTTATTACACTTAGTTGTATGACTTGTAATTTAGTGTATAAGATCTTATTACATAAGGGATTCCATACATATATCAATTTTATCTTGAAGCATTTATATGTCCAATATATGTCATCATCAAAGTGCCTACTTAGCTTTATATTTCAACCTACAAATTTAACTAAGTGTTGGTAAACACTATCAAAATATCTAAGATCCCAACTTTGCTTAAGCATATATTTTGTCATTCTATGTTAAGTGACCTAATATTTACCATGTAGAAAATAGGTGTAAAAAATAAAAAACCCATATGATCATTTTATCTAGGTACATACATATGTATAAATTTTGACCTCATCAATATGCTTACTTGGTTCTACTGAACCCTTTTTCAAATTTGGCTAAGTATAGAAACTTAGTGATTTTTGTCTGAGTATCCAACTTTGCATCCCTGTATCTTAAACTATATTTCATCACATGTATTCAAAATTTGTGCATAATAACTAAGGGAAAATGTGATAAAAACCATGTGACCAGATCCCCAATACTCATTTACATGTGGCAATGATGACCTCAACAAAATTCCTTCTCATCTTTTCCTTTCATAGACCTAAAGTGTCTAGATGATCAATATGAAGAACTAAATGAATTACACTCATGTACATAAGCATTCCAATCATCCTTGTATTTTTATAGGATATTTTGCATATGTTATAATCACCATATTTAGTCCTAAACATCAATAACATTCTCATAATGTCCCTTTTGACATTAATGACAATCATATTTCTAACAATCTCCCCCTTTGACATTGATGGAAAATTAAATGCTCTGATCTTCTAATATTTAGCTCCTTATTTGGAATTGCTTGCATTTGGTTTTTATGACTATGAATTTAATATATTCATATCAAAATTTATACACCTTAGGTAATGGCACATTTTAGTAATACCAACTTGGACATTTACTCTACTTGTTCTTTGACATATGTACTTTTCCTCCAAACTTTTCTAGAGAGCATTTTGTTCTTATTGTCCCACAAAGAGCGTTTGCACTTTTTTCCCCCTTTAACATCAATGGAAAAGAAGCTCTCTCAATTAATTATCCAAAGGTGTCTCCCCCTTTATTAGATAAAGGAGTTTGTTCGTGAATCTACAACCATCAACTCATTATAACTTTGTAAAGATGTGCATACCTAAGTTGCCTTTTCTCTATGTTTTCATGGATTAACAAATCTTCTATAATAATCCCCCTAGAATCATGACCTATCACTAATAGCTAGTGATGTGGTGTAGGAGCCACCACTCCCAACTTCTATCTCAAATAATTAAATTGTTCTTTGGTAAGAGGTTTTGTGAATTTGTCAAAAATTTGATACTTATTGGCACATATTCCATTATGACCTCTTGCTTTGCAACCCTCTCACTTAGGAAGTGATACTTTATTGATATGTGATTGGTTCTATAATGCATCACTAGATTATTTGATATGTTAATAGAATTTGAATTATCACAAAGAATAGAGATAGGTACCTTGTACTCTACCTTGATGTCTTTGAGTGTTTACTTCATCTAGAAGACTTGAGTGAAACATGACACTACTAATACATACTCTGCTTCTATTGTAAAAAGAGTAAATAACTCTTGATTTTTTCTCAAGCATGGAATAAGTCTATCTCTAAGGAAAAATTTACCACCACTAGTACTTCTTCTATCATCTACACTTCCTACCCAATCAAAAAATTTATATGTTGTCAAAGTGAAATGTTCACTTGTAGGGTACCATAGGCCATAGTAAATTGTGTTTTTGGTGTATCTAAAGATCCTTTTCACTACATTGACACATGATTATTTGGGATTATCTTGAAATATAAAAACCATGTACACTTCTTGCATGATATATGGTCTTGATGTAGTTAGGTATAACAAGATACCTATCATTGATCTATACATTATCTGATTTGCATCCAGGGACTCATCCTCTTTACTCAACTTGCATCTAGTTATCATGGGAGTATTAGCTAGTTTGATATCTTCCATTCAAAATTTATTTAGCATTTATTTTGCATAATTGGTTTGGGATATAAATATCCCTTCATCATGTTATGCTATTTGTAAACCAAAGAATAAATAATGATATCCTAACATAAACATCTCAAACTCACTTTGCATTTGTGTAGAAAATTCTTTGCACATTTTGTTATTGCTACCACCAAAGATGATGTCATCTACATAAATAAAAACAATCAACATATGCTTACCTTTTGATTTAAAGTATAGTTTTTTATCTACACACACATCTTTTGTTAGAACCTTGTTGTTATAGTTATTGGTCCAATCTTGAATACCATGCTCTTTGTGCCTATTTTAGACCATACAGAGATTTATTTAGTCTACACACATAATCTTCTTCTATCAACTAAAATCCTTATGTTTGTTCAATATATACTTCCTCTTCTAGGTTCCCATTCAAAAAAGTAGACTTGACATCCATTTCATAGACTTTGAACTTATTATAAATAGAGAATGCAAGAAACATTCTTATAGCTTCCAATCTAGCAACTGGAGCAAATGTTTCCTCAAAATATATGCCCTCAACTTATGCATATCCTTTGTACACCAATCTTACTTTAATCATTACAATAACTCCATCCTCATTGATTTTATTTCTATATACCCATTTTGTACCTATCAAATTCATATTTGAAGGTATTGAGACTAATTTCCATGTTTTGTTCTTTTCAATTTGGCTCATTTCTTCCATGGATTTCAACCAATTCTCATCATTTTTGGCTTCAACATAGATCTTAGGCTCAATTTCAGACATTAGAGAAAAACTTACTTTCTCCTTGTTCATTACATATCTTCTCTTTGTTTGAACTCATTCATTATTATTACTTATTATTTTCTCTTTAGGATGATCCTTTTGAAAAAAAAATTGAGGTACCTTTTCATTCATTTCCTTATCCTTTTCATTATTTTCTTCTTCTTCAAGATTTTATTCTTAATACTAATTTTCTTTTCAGGTTCAACATGTTTCAATCCTTCTTCAACCTTAACATTGATTCTCTCTACAATCTTGCATAGCCTTTTATTACATAGGTTGTGCTTTGAGTAGAATAACTAAGAAATATTCCTTCATCACATCTTGATTCAAAGCTTTCACATTTTTCCTCTTTTCATGTAATGTAGTGTTTGCTTCTAAATAATGTGAAGTGATTAACATAGGTAGGCTTTCCATAACATAGCTCATATGGATTTTTTTTCACTATTTACCCTCAACTAAACTCTATACAAGATGTATACTATTGTTTGGATTATTTCTCTCTAGTATCCATAAAATAACTTGGCCTATTTTAGCATTATTTTGGCCATCTCCTTGACTATCATGTTCTTTCTCTCAACAAATCCATTCTTTTATGGAGTCCTTGCTTCATAGTAATTCCTTTTGATCCCATGATTCTCATAATACTCTATGAACTCATTTGAGGTGAATTATCCACCTTTATTAGATATTAAGCATTTGAATTATTGTCCAATCTCATTATCCACCATGGCTTTAAAGATATTGAATCTTTCAAATGCCTGTGACTCATCCTTCAAAAAGGTTACCTATGTCATTCTTGAGTAATCATCCAAAAATAACATGAAGTATATTTCTCTTTTAGATCCTCTTGTCTTAGTAGGACCACAAAGATCATTATGAACTAATTTTAGAGGTTGTGTAGTTGTATAATCCTTTGTCTAAAATTTAACCCTTGTCTGCTTGCCTAGTTGACATTCCTTTCAAGTATTATCTATAGGTTTGGTTATCTTAGGCATGTGTCTAACATATTTATTTGATCTTACTTTGACTAGGTTATCAAAGTTAACATGACCCATTATTATATGACATAACCAACTCTCATCAATATTTCCTATCATGTAAATATTACCATTCAATTCAATAATATTATAGATATTGCTTTCATTCATTTTCCCTTCTGTAACTAATTTTCCATATCTCTTTAACTTGCATCCTTCTACATCAAATGTGACCTTATATCCATTGTCACACATTTGGTTAACACTTAGTAGATTATGCTTCAATCCTTCAATATAAAGGACATCATGTGTAGGTAATTTAACATATATGTTCAAGGTTCCTTTAATTTTTATCTTTATTATTGTGTTGTCTCCTAAAATGATAGATCCTTACTTACATTTTCTTAATTTGATGAACTTGCTATTGTTAGTAGTCATATGCTTTAAGAAACCACTATCTATCACCCAAAAATTTTGCTCATTGGTATGGAGTACATTTTGAGCTATCATAGATTGATTTTTTACTTTCCACACTTCATTGGGTTTCTTATATGGCTTATTTTTCTCCTTTTCAAAGACTTGTGAACCTTTGTTTACAAAGGGAGGCATGCCTTTCTTTACATTTTGTAATTTTAATCTTAAAAATTTAGTTCTATAATGTTTAGCTATGTGACCAAAATTATTGTAATTATAACTCATTACATTTATATCTAACAAAGGAGAAAATGAGTTTGTACTTTAGAAAATTGTTCTCCTTGTAGGTACAACTCTATAATTACTAGCCTTATGACTAAAATGATTACATATATAGAAATAACCATAGAAAGATGAGGAATAACTAGTCATAGAATTTTTTGGTCCAACATGAGGAGCTCTTCTAAACTTCAGCTTCTTTAAGTCTCTCACTTTAGTGTATCCATTTGCATCATCTACCTTTGTCTTATTATTATTCTTATTTTTAGTTTTAGCTTTCTTCACATCAACAATCCTTGAGTCTATCTTTATGTCCTTGCAAGCTTTCTCTTTTTTTTCTCATGATTCTCCTTTTGATTTAAAGTTGTCATATAGGTTAGAAGATTTACTAGTTGTATAATTTTTTCCTTTTTCATAACCAATACCTGATCTCTCTTTTAAATGATTTTCAGAGTTGATCAATTCATCAATAATGTTTGATCCTCTTATCAAATTTAGAATTTTATCTGGTTATCCTTTAGCTTTCTCAAGATATTTTCTCATAGTTATATTTCACTCATCAAATTTATAATTCTAACTTCATGCACTCATCAGATTCATATTGTAGTTCAAGTTTCAATACATCTTCTATTCTTTTAACCTCTTCAATTTGTGTCTTTAGGCTCACTATCATCTGAT
This sequence comes from Torreya grandis, assembly GCA_037957365.1. Lineage (NCBI taxonomy): Eukaryota > Viridiplantae > Streptophyta > Pinopsida > Cupressales > Taxaceae > Torreya > Torreya grandis. Next base: position 1,113,316 of record JARHVA010004358.1, on the reverse strand, counting down.
TAGATTTCTCAAGAATTTTGGACATTTTATCAATTTACATTTATCTAATATTCTTATATTTTAAAATTTCTTTTATTATCTTTTCGATTTCTTCTAAAGCACAGATGAGCTCATACTCTAGATCTACTTCTCCTTCTTCTTCATATGAGTCTTCAACTTCTTCTTGATCCATAGAAGCTAATTATATTATCATGAATGGGAATTTTTTTTACTTAGCCAAAAAATCATAGTCATGATCATCATTATAACTATCATTATCATCCATTGAATCACTATCTTCTTGTGTATAGACCTTTCTTGTTTTTGAAGAAGTTCTTCTTGGGATAGTAGGGTTTCACTTTTTAGCTACTCTCTATTTGCTTAGAGTTATCATTTTTATTATTAGGGAATTTAGCATAAAAATGTCCTAATTTACCATAGTTAAAGCATTTGAAGGGTAACTTACCTCTATACTTTCTAGATCCTCTCTTTAATCTTCTAAAAAAATAGGCTTCTTCTTCAACGATCTCCTCAAATATGGATATCGGTGCTTCTATCTTTACTATTTTAGATGTTTTCAATGTATATTATTTCTTGAAGGTGTCTAACTCTCCGATTTTCATCTCATATGCTATGAAGGTTCCATGCAACTCATCAACAATGGGCTTATCTAGATATCTCGATTCCTATATTCTAGAGATTTTATAATCATATCTTGATGGCAAAGATCTTAAGAACTTTTTGACAATGATTGATTATTTCATTTCTTCTCTAAGGCCTATAATTTCATTAACTATTTCATCTACCTTGAGGAGTTAGTCTACAATCTTCTCCTCTTCATTCATCTTAGGGATCTCAAACTTGACTTTGTAAGTTTATGGTTTGGCATGTTTTACCTTGTCATCTCCTTCATAGATGATCTTCATTTTATTCTAGATATCTTGTGAATTTTGATAATGTATCACTTTTACAAACTCTAGGTTTGAAAATCCACATAGAATATCATTATTAACCTTATCATTGCTCTCATTTGATTTCTTGGTAGCCTTATTAGTAGGATTTTTAGAAGGGGTTGTATATATATTTACCACAAACATCCATACATCATACCCTAATGAGGATAAATATGATTCTATTCTTATGCTCCAAAATGCATAGTTTGATCCATCAAAGAGAGGTGATTTTTTTGATGAAGATACTTCTAGACTATCCATTTATGTTCATTATTCCATGATCTACTTGAGCTGATTAAGCTTCTTCTAAGGAACCAGGGATTTGATACCAATTACTGGAATACAACTAGATACTAATAGGGGTTGAATCAATATATTAATTAACTTAGTATTTTTCAAAACCTTTTAATGTAGATTATGACTATATGCAAAGATATAAAACACACAAAAACACATAACACAAGATATACCATTAAAAATCCAAAATGGGAAAAACCACCATGAGAATAATTACTAGAATCTACCATTTTAATTTGCTTCATAATAAGGAACCTCACTAGTTATAATGTTTAAGAGTATGAACCTAAGGAAACACCAATCCCCTTATTTAAGATTTATACCTATAAATAAGTAGTCATTCCCTAATTTGAGCACTAACTCAGTCTATCTGATGGATACAACCTATTAGATTCTTCTATTGGGCTACAACTCTAGATTACAACATAGATTAATTAGTGAATCCAATCCTTCTATTCTCTATTATAGGTCTAATCTACAACTATTCATTCTCTACACATAATCTATTTGTGCCTTTAATACTTTTATCCCTCTATCTCTATGTCTAGATATGTCTTTATTTAACACACTTCATTTCTCTTACTCTTTATCTTTATCTTTCTATTGGACTCTTATCAATAGGAATAACTTTAACAACATTTGCCTTTATCCTAGATGTCATATATATAATAAAATAATCTAGGGTTCCATATATTCTATGTGTTCACACTCAGACTCTAACACAACATGCCTTATTCTAGACTCAATTCTAAATTATTGAACTATAAATTTCTAACATCTTGAATTCATGCATCACCATCATGATTCCTAGTCTCATTACTCTCTATAGCATTTTTTGGGCTCTATTTTTGATTCACATAGACATTTACATGGATTTTATTAGTTACATCAGTTAAGATCACTATCTATATCATGATTTAGGGTTTACTTTAATATTACTACATGTTATTGCATTTAACTGTTAGACTGAACATAGCTTTAAATATAATTCATTTACCTTGCATTTGGAACCACAATCTAATGGTCCATTTTCAAATAGCTCAACTTTAAAATGCATCTATTTGATCACAATATTACAAACTCACACTATCCATCTGATCTTTTTATGCTTTCAAACCTTATGTTTGTCAACTTTAAAATGCATTTATTGATCTTCTTCATCCAAGCTTCTTTATGTCATTGGATATTCATAAATGCATGATCTTTGTCTCTATCTAGACATTAAACATCGAATCTTTTTATCCCATCTCACTATTTCCTAAGTCTTTGGATCAATTTCAATCCATAAATTTTATTGAACTTTCTCAATCTTTAACTCACCACTATGTTTATAAACCTTGGTCATTTTATTTCATCTAATTCCACTCACTCCATTAGATCTCCTTTGTATGATCTTCTTCTCACCATCAAATATTCTGATAAGCTTGATCTTTATCTCTACTTATCTCTAGATAATGTGACACATGGAATTATAATGTACCTTCTATATATTGATATTAATTCTCTCTATTAAGACACTTGACATCTTTCCATTACTCATTGATGATTTGATTGTAAACCTCACCATCAATTTATTATGTAAGCTTTGTGATTATGACACTTGTCACTAGTGGAGGTCCATTTGATAATTTGACTTTGGTATGCTTTGTTGGATATTATGTGTATAATTAAGGGATAGCCATTGATCAAGCTAGGATAAATATAAATTCTAAGACCTAGGAAATATTAAGTTCACTAATCACTGCTCGAGCTAGTAATTACTAGATCAAGGGGGCTAGTTTCACAACAAAAACAAAGGCTTAAGTTATAACTTAAGCTACTAGGTCTTAGATATATTAGTCAACATAAAAATATAAAATTATTGTTGACACCATGACTTAAACCCTTAGGTTTTAAATAAGAAACCCTATCATGTATGAGAGTAAAGATAATTCAATTTTGAAATTATTTCTTCTCATTTGAATTTGTGGACCATATATTCAAAATGCTCTTAAAAACCCATAATAGATCTTCTATCTATTTCCTTCACAAATTCCCATAAATGTTTTTTGTAAAATCATAACAACTTTATAAGACCTTATGTATATTTTAGCTATGCATACTATTTCAATGTGCCTAGAAGGATAACTTCATACCTTCATAACTCCATTGTGCTTAGTCGCATGACCTACAATTTAGTGCACAAGATCCTATTACATAAGGGTTTTCATCCATATATCCATTTAATCTTTAAGCCTTCATATGTGAAAGATATGTCATCATCAAAGTGCCTACTTAGCTTTATCTTGCAACCCATAAATTTGACTAAGTGTTGGTAAACACTATCAAAATATCTGAGAGCCTAACTTTTCTCAAGCATATATTTTATCATTTTACACCACATGACCTAATATTTAGTTCATAGAAACTAAGCACAAAAATGAAAAAAACTCATATGATAATTTTGTCCAAGTACATCCACATGTGCAAATTTTGACCTCATTAATATGTTTACTTGGCTTTATTGAACCCTTTTTCAAATTTGGCTAAGTATAGAAACTTAGTGATTTTTGTTTGAATAGCCAAATTTGCATCCCCATATCTTTAACTCTGATTCATCACATATCTTCAAATATTGTGCATAATAACTAGGGACTAATGTCATCACAACCATATGACCAACTCCCCCATACTCATTCACATGTGGTAATGGTGATATCAATAAAATGCCTTTTCATCTTTTCCTATCATAAAACCAAAGTGTATAGATGATCAATATGAATAACCATATGAATTCCACTCATGCACACAAGCATTCTAATCATCCTTTACATTTAAAAGGATATTTTTCATATGTTCTAGTCACCATATTTAGTTCTGAACATCAATGACAATCATATTTCTAATAAAAGATAGGTCATGTTTCTCATATTATTCTTATCTAGTTTAGAATCATAATGTGACCATTATACAAATTATATTAATGTTATAAAATATTAGAAGATATTGTGGATGTTGTAAATGTGGAAATAAACATGATAACTCATGTACTCAGTTTCTCAATATCTAGCCAAGATAACTGACATAATGGATAGATGGATGGATGAATCTATGGATTTGGTTATGTATACACTAAATTTGGATTATATATCACCTCAATATTGTAAATTTTTTAGATACCTATCATGGTTTTACCCATTAGTTATAAGATATTCCCATTGTTAAAAGGCTTGAGTTTACCATCTCTTGTGCCTAAATTTATTATCTCTTAGTCTAAGAACTATTATTCTACTAACTAGGACTTTTATAATGAGAAAAATTATATAAACATGATAATTATCCTTCTCTTCTAGTTTTGGAGCTATACCTAATTTTTATCTTCTTAGACAAGTCTTTCCTCGTAGCTACATGCCTACATCAACATTAGTGTCCTTTTTAAAATTAAGTGTTTAGTTCCCAAAAGTCATTTAATATTCAAATCAAACATATCCTAAGGGTTTAACTATGGGATCTATTATGATATATTTTTAAAATGGATTGTTTTATATAAATTATCAACTCTTATCTTTCCACAACTAGAAAAGACCTATAAAATACTAGGAAATCATAAGGTAACATAGAAAGAGCACTCAATCAAGCATTCAAGTGACAAAATATACTGTATTTGTTTATATTTCCATAATAAACATAGAATCAATATCCTTACAATTCTAAAATACTAAAGGAGTATCGCATCAACCATATTTTCTAAGCTATAAACTAGGTCACTATATGTATGTGCCTATCACACATTTGCATCCCCATGCACACACAATCCAGCATGTAGGGGAAAAATACATAAGTTTGAGGCACTCTTCAAAGTATTTTGTATGTACATAGTTCCCATTAATAAGTGTTATATAGTTGAAATCAACACTATGTGCCCATTAGCCCATTTTTTCATAGTCATTACAAGGGTGAATAAGATAGGGTTTGATCATTTTACAAATAGAGACAACATGTGCATGAAATATAGAAACACTAGAAGAAAGGTGATAGAAAACATATAAGGATCTAGGTAGTCACATTTAGATATAGTCAATATTCCATATTTTACACCTATGTCTAAATTAGACACTGACATTAATGTAACTATCTAGATATAATGCAAGCATCTAAGGCCATAAAGTAAAAAAAAATCAAAATATTGATCTAATACACTTTTATATTTTTTTAGCCTACATATACATATGCATAGTGAACCAAGTACTCTTTTTCTCAAATTTTTACAATAGATCAATAGTTGTACTTGTTATTTTTAGAATATCTTGGTATTTAATTTTAGAATATTTATCTATGTTTGTAAAATTAATTATCTTGTTATAGATCTATTTATCATCTCTACTATTATTAATTTCTATGTTCTTAACCCTATTTTAAAATTATACTATATGCCCAAAATTTTAGGGTTAAACATTTGGTGAGCCCATCTCTTTATGCCAACCCTAGTATATCTTAGGTTATTCATCCTTTTAAGGTTTTCATTAATTTATTTTCTATATCTATTTTATCATTTCTATGCAATCTAGAAATACCCCTAGATTAATAGGTGTTTTTTTCAAACACCTACATATTACTCATTTTCCACCTAAAATGGACCAAACCAATGAATTAACTAACTCATACCTAATGAAGACATTACTAATGAAATTGAACCTCAAACAAAAGAGGTTACCATAGAATATGATTATGATCATGAAAACAATGAATCTTATTAGAGAAACGAACATGAAAAAAAAATATCAAGATTAAGCACAATATATTTGTATGTTTCAACACTATATCCATGAAAACCCTAAAATAAACAAAGGTTTTCTTGATATGTTGTTCATTATTTTTTATTTTTTATTTAAAAACATTTAAAATTACAAAATAAAATTTTCATTTCTATAGTTATACTCAATATGGATGTATCTATAGGTCATTTTGGGATCTAATTTGTAATTATAGTTTTGTTTTGATATTATGATTGCCTAATCAAACCTATCACTATAGAAAAAGGGAAAGGTGTAAAACCTAATCTGACAATTATTAATATACAGCTGGTTCTTCCTAAACCTAAACCTATGATCAAAACTTTGGGGTATGACCTTATTGACCAGTTAAGCAACACACATGATAAGATCTCAATCTTTTAACTTTTAAAGCAATCTTCAATTTATAATTATATCTTATATGAAACATTGCATGATACTAAGGTATAAAGTTATATAATACCTTATTGACCAGTTAGTTTTATAGATACTATGCAATACCTAATTCATAATGAAAATATTATTACCTTTGAATAAACATATTTTCCCTAAAATTTTATCATTGATCAATACTTTCCCTCATCAATTCAAATTAGTATCCACAAAAAAAAAACTAAAATAACCGTATGAAATAGATATAAATGACATATAATGATATTATTGATCAAATATCACTCTTATACTTACTAAAAAATTCACCAACATACAAGGATTTTTTTATAACCTTAAATATGACTACCTTACCACATTATATAGATCCTCATTAAATGTACCAAGCATAATATTTATATTTAAAAAAATGGCTTACCATTTCCACATAATAGTGAAATTAATATTCTTACATATGTTCACATACTATTTCATTCAAAAATAGATGTATGGAGTATAATGGAACCCAAAAACACTAACCAATATACTATCAAAATAACATAATCAACTTTTATTATCCAATGCACTAATGAGACAATCTTCACACTTACCTAGATATCTAGCTTCATTACTTCTAAATCATGAAAAATTTCAAATCATATCTCTCCCCCCCCACGTTATATAAGTTGATATAAGTCAACCTCTACAAAAATGATATGAAACTACTACATATTATGCCTACCACTTGGGCCTTAGGCATCCTGTTAATTGAAGTTATACATTGAATCATAAAATCTAAGATATTATTTATGACCAATAGATTATATTAAATGAACCTCCAATGGAATCAAATTCACAACCTAATAATCACCATAATTAGAATATATTTAATAACCCTTTGAAATACTATTCTAAGAAGAATCTAGAAGTACAATTGGCATATAATTCACATATAAAAAAATCACTTTGTATTAAACAAATAAAAAATCATCCATGAAATTTTTTTATAACAATTACATTATTCATGGGTGGTGATTACTTTTGGCATAACCATGTCAATCCTACACAGGAAAAAACCAGTTTCAATTTAAGATGGTGGCAACAACATGGCTTTGATTTAAAAGACTTACAAAAAAAAGGAAGTTGGAAATAATCCTTTAGAGACATAAAAATACCAATTTATTATGGTTTTAAAGTAATTAAAACAATCATTTGGGTTATGCCAAAAAAAAATATGCATTCATAATAAGAGCCCTTCTGTTATATGAGTTGGAATAAAAAATTGAATAAAATTAGTAAGGATTCTTCTCTTCTCATGAGAGAAAAGTGATCCATATTCTACATGATGGAAATTATTTTCATAATTCACAAGTAAATCATGAGGAGAAACAAGACATGCACCATTTTCACCTATCTAAAAATGATACAAATAATGAAAATGATGAAAAATAAGGGGGAAAAATCAAAATATACAAAAAGTACAAAAAAATTAAAGAAAACCTCAAAAATCGAAAAATATCCAACATTTCCATGTTTTATTAGCTCTTTCTCATATATGTTATTGGTTCCATGTTGGTAGATATCAAATAATTAATTTATATATACATGCATATTTCATGAATCTTTTGAGTGTAGTTTAGGCATATCCAAGCGCATGACATATGCACACATGGATATTGGCCCTTCCCTCTACTCATGTCATTCATACATTGGTGGAATTACTTATTTGATAATGATACACCCATGTTAAATTATTATATGATCATTTTTTATCATCATGTTTGAGCTTATATGTTTACACATGTCATTATCCATGCTTAGATATTTCATAATGTATTTGATATGTTATGTACTTAACATATTTTTATAATACATATATCAAGGGAATAGTATCATATGATTATCCTAGTTATTTATTAATTCATTATTTATTTTTTAACTTCAAT